>CM053612.1:82551598-82574821 GCA_028646535.1 Procyon lotor | reverse complement strand
AGAGCTACTGCACAAGCCGACAATTGCACTCCTAGGTATTTACCCCAAAGATACAGACGTAGTGAAAAGAAGGGACACCTGCACCCTAATGTTCATAGCAGCAATGTCTATAACAGCCAAACTGTGGAAGGAGCCGAGATGTCCTTCAACAGATGAATGGATAAAGAAGATGTCCATATATACAATGGAATATTATTCAACCATCAGAAAGGATGAATACTCACCATTTGCACTGATGTGGATAGAACTAGAGGGGATTCTGCTAAGTGAAGTAAGTCAAGCAGAGAAAGATGATTATTGTATGGTTTCATTCATATGTGGAACATAAGGAATAGTATGGAGCACTACAGGGGAAGGGAGGGAAAGCTGAATGGGAAGAAATCAGAGAGGGAGACGAAACATGAGAGACTCTGGACTCCAAGAAACAAACTGAAGGTTACAGAAGAGAGGGAGGGTGAGGGGGTGGGTTAACTAGGTGATGGGTATTAAGGAGGGCACATGCTGGGATGAACGCTGGGTGTTATACATAAATAATAACTCGTTGAACACTACATCAAAAACTAATGATGTACTATATGTTGGCTAAACTGAACATAATAAAAAATTAATAAAAAAAGAAATAAAATTGCCATATGACTGTGCCATAAACAATATTTATATAGTAAAAAAAAAAAAAAAGTATCCCAATTCTTCCCTTATCTTTTTTGACATTGTCATTGGTTTCACTTTTACTGTTATTAGTTTAAACACTTAACAGTTTAGATCAAATAAGAATAAGACAAATAAAATATGCTTTCTTTTTCCATGTAGAACCTAGTTTCTGATCAATATTATTTTAGTTATTCCTGAAAAACTTTTTCTAATATTTCTTACAGGGAAGGTGTGCTGCCATGAAATACCTCATGTGTTGTTTGTCAGGGAAAGACTTCATTTCTCACTAGTTTTGAAGGATAATTCACTGGACAATGAATTCTAGTTTGGTGGGTTATATTTTATTTTTTTACTCCTTTACATACTTCACTCTCTTTTTACTTGCATGGTATTTGATGAGAAGTGTGTTGTAATTCTTGTCCTTGCTCCTATTAGGTACCCCCTCCCTGCTACCATGCCCCACCATGGCTTCTTTTAAGATTTTCTCTGGTTTTCTGCAGTTTGAATATGATATGCTTGGATATAGCTTTTTAGATATTTGGTGTTCAGTGAGCTTCCTGGACCTCTGATTCATATCTGTCGCTAGTTTTGAATAATTCATGGTAATTACTACCTCAAATATTTCCTTTCCTTTTCTTTTTCCTTTTCCTTTTTCCTTCTGGTAATTTAATTACATGTTACTCATTTTGAAATTGTCCCCTTGGTTCTTGAATGTTCCTGTTGTTTCATATTTTTTTTCTCTTTACATTTAATTTGGGAAGCTTTTATGTACCTATTTTCAGGTTTAGTGATTCTTTCCTTGGCTTTTTCAAGCCTTCTGATGAACTTGTTAAGGGCACACTTCATTTATGTTACGGTGTTTCTGATTTCTAGTACTTCCATTTGATTATTTCTTAGAGTTTATGTCTCAATATTTATATTACTCATATGTTCTTGCTTTGCTAACTTTTTTCTTTAGAGGCCTTAACATTTTAATCACATTTTAAATTTCTCATGTGGTAATTCTGGTGTCTGTGTCATATCTGAGTTCCATTCTGATTGCTGCTTTATCTTTTTTTATTTTATTTTTTTTAAAAGACTTTACTTATTTACTTGAGAGAGAATGAGAGAGAGTGCAAGAGCAGGGAGGGTCAGTGGGAGAAGCGGACTCCCCGCTGAGCAGGGAGCCTGATGTGGGACTTGGTCTCGAGGATCATGACTTGAGCCAAAGGCAGCTGCCTAACCAACTGAGCCCCCCAGGCCTCCCTGCTTTGTCTTTTTAGACTGCTTTTTTATTCTTTGTCTCTTGGCATGCCTTGTAACTTTTTGGTGAAAGCTGGAAATATCCTATCAGGTACTAGGACCTGAGGTAAATAGGCTTTCTAATATGAGCATTTTTAAAATATGGGTAGTGGTTGGTATGTGTGTGTAGGATTAGCTGTATCCATAGGTGCCGAAGGCTCCAAATTCCTCTATTGCCTCTGTTTTTGTTTTCTGTGTTGTCTTTACTTTTCACTAAGTATTCATTTTCAGAGAAAGTCTGTCTTGTACCTCTTACCAGTTGTAATCTTCTGTCATTATACTAGACCTTGTTGGTGTAGTGGTATGGGATGAGGATGGTATGAGTATGGAATGATGATCATAATCTTATGATTAAATCTCATTCTTTTATTGGGTCTATTTGTCTAGGATGTTATCTTCATAATTGTTTCTCCAGTGTGATAGCTTTCCCCCCACCCCTGCCCCCTAACTGCCTTCCTTGGCTGCAGTGTTTCCATTCTATTTCTTAGCTGTGTTTTATTTTTTTTCCCTTTATTTGACATAGGATTTCTAGAGAAGTCTAGAGTGGAAGAACGACCTTCCTTTAGCAGAGATAAGGCTCACAAAATCTTTTCCTTGGAAAGTAGGGCTTTGTTGTACAAAAACGTTCTAAACTTTTTTCCTAATGATTATTCTTCCTCTTCCCCTGTCGAGCCATGATGGGACATTCTTGCATATTTACTATAAGAATTCTTAGGGAGTTTTTGCAGATAAATCCCATATAAATTTATGTTTTATGTATTTATTTTTTATTGTGTTCAGTTAGCCAGCATATAGTTAGCCATCATGAGTTTTTGATGTAGTGTTCAGTGATTCATTAGTTGCATATAACACCCAGTGCTCATAATGGCATGTGCCCTCCTCAGTACTCATCCCCCTGCTACCCCTTCCTCCCACTCCCTTCCCCTCCCCTCCAAAACCCTCAGTTTAGCCCATATAAATTTGGGAGGCCATGCGAGACTCTGGCCCTGAAGGAGTCTCTCACTTTTTTTTTTTTTTAAAGTTTTTGTGTATTTTATTTTATTATTTTGTTGTTATTATGTTCAATTAGCCTCACTTTTATTCCAATCCATACTCAGCTTCCAGCAGTTAGTCACAACTGCCATTTGAAGTGTTGCTACCAATTTATGGCTCCATTGTCTTCTGCTCCAAGTAAACCTATCTTGGCCGTGAATTTCTATGACTCTCTAGGATTCAGTATGGCAGTCTGCTTTGGTCCCTCATTTCTTTGGCGAGTCCAAAAAAAAGTCATTGATTTTCACTGTCTAGCTTTTTCTTGTACAGGGAGGAGTGATAACTTCCAGACTTCTTTATGCAGGGGGTGAAAGCAGAAGTCAAGTCTCTCTCCGCTGGATATTGGATAGAGGAAGTTCCAATTTTTCAGGGTGCCACATGGAGCATTGTTTTTTGGTTTTGGTTGGCTTTGTTTTGTTTTGTATTTTTGCAATGGTTCTGCCATTTCAAGTCCAAAATGATTTTTTTTTTTACCACTTTTCGCTGTGTCACTCTTCTTTAATAGAAATTAAATTTCTTATTAAACAAGAAATTTAATATTTTGGAACATTTTTTCTACTTTGAATAAATTGTGCTTAAAGTAATAACCTCTTATGATGGTGGTGAGAATTAAATGAGATATAGAATATAAATAGCATAGTTTGTCCCCTGTCACAAATAGGTATATAATCAAAACACTGGCTTTCTCTCTAGTTATCTTTCACTGTCTTCTCGCTGTGGATACACAGAGAAGTCCATTTGATCTGGACTTAAATGTCTTATAGAGAATTTGTGGTAACATTTTGTTATATAGAAAGTTTTCTTTGAGGTACTGGCTTTCAACTGAAATACTCAGTTACCGTAGGATCATATATGCTTTGTGGGAGTGAGCAAGGCTGCCGCAAAATGCTGTTTCACACAAATCACAAAAGTTATTCAAGCAAGGAAGTTACATAGTCTCATTTTTGTAATAATAGATATCACCCCCCTGGAAGGGGTTACTGAAACCAGTTGCCTCTTCTGGTTCCATGGACACAGTTGCCAGGCCCTCGTCCATAGCCTCTACATTGCTTTTTGTCTTATTTGTGTCCTGAATCCTTTATACTGGCACCAGACTTTTCCATGTGCTCTGCTGTCTGCTTTTGCCTCAGGCATCTGAAAAATGATTGATGGACCATAATGTAGCTGTGATTCTGTCTTTGTTTTGTTGGCCAGCACCAGTGATTGGCTGCATCTCTTAGCCCTTGCAGTCTGCATCTCAGCATTTGTAGACTACAAATGCTACAGTTAGGTCAAACTTAAAGTTTGACCTAATATCCAGGATTCTTTAGCAGGATTTGTTCTTAGGATTCAGTTTCATCCTTTTGTTTATAAACCATAGATCTGATCACCAAACACCATCCTGACCAGCCTTATCTCATGTTTATTTATTTATTCATTTTTTAAAAAAAGTTTTATTTATTTATTTGATAGAAAGGGCTCACAAGTAGGCAGAGAGGCAGACAGAGAGAGAAGGGGAAGCAGGCTCCCCACTGAGCAAAAAGCCTGATGCGGGACTCGATCCCAGGACCCTGAGATCATGACCTGAGCCAAAGGCAGAGGCTTAAACCACTGAGCCACCCAGGCGCCCTCCTGTTTGTTTAATACCAAGTTTTAACCAAATTCCTGAAATTAAGGGAATAATAGTTTTCCAACTGAATTTTCAAATACATCGACTTTGTGAGTTTGTGTTTCTGTTTGTAAGTTAATTTCCAACAAAGTATATATGAAGCCAGGAACAACTATAGTTTCTTCTTCTCAGACTGCATCTTTTCTCTAATCCTCCAGTGTTTTCCTAATGCTGGAAGTGCTGTTTTCAAGAACACTATAAAAGAAATAGTAGTGCGGTGTATTACATTAGGCTTGTCTCCCAGTTAGGTTGTGGCCTACTTGATAACATTTAATGAACCCCAAGAAAGTCTTCCTCTCCTTTAATTGTAGCCTATTATATGGGATCAACAATGACTGGAATTCTAGTATTACACTTTTATTCTTGAGGCCAAATGGTTACTTCCTGTATCACACACAGATCTTGGAAGAGTAATACTTTATATGAAGAGTAGTTTTGGTAGGAAGGACAGAAGGGAGAATGTGACTGTTGAATGGAGGAAAGATATTCTGGAAATTGAGGAGTCAGTGGTTGGGTTAAAGGATGATGGAAAACACAGAACAAAAAACTAGTGGGCTTAAGGACAAACAATATCTTTTTCAAAATTAGCTTTGAGCTCTCAATTCAAGAGAAAACCTAAATTTGAAGCTCTCTTCCATCACAAGTTGTGAGGCTTTAGAAGAGCTACTTAGACTCCATTGTCTGGTTTTCTTATACGTGGATTAAGAGCAATAATAGTACATCTCTTAGAGAATTTTTGTTGATACAAAGCATTTAGCATATAATCTGGTACATATTCAGTGTCCAGTAAATCTGAACTATTATGTTATTAAGAATAATTTAATTAAGAGGCTCTTAATCTCAGGAAACAAACAATGTTGTTTGGGGTGGGGAAAGGATAGGGTGGCTGGGTTATGGACATTGAGGAGGGTATGTGCTATGGTGAGTGCTGTGAGTTGTGTAAGATTGATGATTCACAGACTTGTACCCGTGAAGCAAATAATACATTCTATGTTAATTAAAAATAAAACAAACTTTGTAACTTAAGGAAAAAAGAATAATCCAATTATAAAGCCCAGTGTAAGATATTGCATATCTAAACCCAAGATAATGTAGAGAAATTTATTCGGTTGCACATATATGGAATTTAATAATTTAAATAATATGATAATTTTTCATGAAACTTAAAACTTCTTATCTGGTATTATAATAATGATAAAGAGATCAATGTTCTTTATATATACTCAGTGATGTTTCTCAAAATGTATTGTAAATGATGTTTGTGTAAGGAAGACACAGAGAAAAAACAAGTGTTTCTTATGACCTTATATCCTCCCAATCTATCACTTCTAAGGCCTTCGATACTGGATTTTATACACTGTAACCTTTGAGTCAGTAATCATGAACTCCTAATACCAGTTTATTTGCAGTGGGTCACCCATGTATCACACAGGCCTTTCAAGATGATGGATAGGGGAAGAGTGCTTAGAAGCTACCATACTGAAAGAACAAGAGGTTGCCATAATCTCCCAGAACAACACTGACAGAATACTGTTAGCATAGTCAACATAATATATAATGTGCTTAGAGACATCTCTAAACCAGTTGTACCAGTCATACATCAAGCACAGGATACCTAATTAAATGTAGACATTTACTGTGAAACAAGACACATGTTATCTTAAACCAGAGTATACAAACCAGAAAAGATTTGGGATTCATTTTGGTGCTGTTTTGAATATCCTTATTTCAGTGTTGTACCTTTTTTCCCCCAAATCCATATTGCTAGTTATTGTATCTTAGGATTTAGGCAGGTAGCTAAATAATGAATTTTCACAAGAGAGGGTCTCTAAGTCTCCTCTGGAAGATAACCTTTTTGTAATGTTACTGACATGTAACGGAATGATGGATGTGTCATTTTACTGGCAAGCAATTTTCTGTTTCAGTAGGTAGAGTTTTGAGATCATTGGACTTGTGAATGGTGACAGGATTGTGGGTCTAGATATTATTGAGCAGTTTAGTAATGTACATAATTATCATGACTTCCTGAAAGCTCTAGGCACTTTTGATCATGATTTCAATTGCTGACGCTTAAATTACAAATCAGATGGCAAGAAGATAAATCATGATGCCAGAGGCATGGCTTAGTCGTGCCAGGAAGCTTCAAATTGGGTTTTGTAAGGGGTGGTTCCAAACTGGAAAAGGTTTGTGAAAGAAAAGTTGTTACCTGTTTAGAATGCACTTGAAGGTGTAATTTTGGATTTACCAAATGTTAAGGACAAGAGGGGTTGCTATTTTGTAATGGCTTGCTTTTTGGATATGGAGACTTTATGTTTTCACTCATGTATGGAATTTAAGAAACAAAACAAACAAAGGGAAAAAAGAGTCAAACCAAGGAATAGACTCTTAACTCTAGAGAACAAACTGCTAGTTACCAGAGGGGAGGTGGGTGAAGGGATGGGTGAAACAGGTGGTGGGGAGTAAGGAGGGCACTTGTGATGAGCACTGGGTGATGTATGAAAGTGTTGAAAAACTGTATTGCACACCTGATACTGACTTAACTGTATGTTCACTAACTGGAATTCAAATAAAAACTTAGAAAAAGCCTTAAATTTTCCATTTTAAAGTAGGATTACTGTTATTTGGGGAAGAAAAGGTATCAGAGCTTGAAGAGGTGTGTGACCTTCAGTGTGTAATTTGTAGCATAACCAAATCATGGGCATAGAAGGCCACTGTTTAAGAAGGAATAAGTACTCTGTATTGTAAAACCAGCAGTAAGAATGGATGTATTTCCCTAAGATAATTTCTTAAAATGAGGGGCCAGAAACAAAAACTTTATTTCATTTATTTCATTTTTTGTATTTTATATAGGAATATATTGTTACACATATATATGCTTCCATCTGCGACTCTGGAAGTTGTTTAAGGCCTGACAGTTTCTGAGTCCTACTTGAAGTTGATTGTTTCTCATATAGTATAAGGGCTAATGATTCATAACTTGGTTCTTATGAATTCTTTATATAAAGTAGGTTAATCTTCAAGTGTTTCATGGAATTTTTAGGTGCTTATAAGATTAACATTTAAGCTTCTGACCGAAACAAGTTTTGTTTGACTCTTTTCTTGAGCATGACCTCGAACTTCTGAACTTCAATTATGCCCCCAGTAGTTTCTCTGGTTATAGACCAGGGATTTCTGAAACCTTTGAAGGTAAGACCAAATGTGTTCAAGGTTCCCATTCGATTTATATCTAGGGATCAGTGGAAGTCTTAAAACTAGGTGCCATAGTTGTACTTGCCTCTATCCTTGCTGTTTACTCCAAAGCACCAGGAGCTCTGGAAAAACCATGAAAGCATACTTCTGTATCACTGCCTGTCTGTGAATTGCAGGTCTGTGCCACAAAGAAATCTGGACTTTTTTATCATCTTAAAACTGCTCCAATATTATACCATAAAACTAATCAATTATTCCCCTAAAGAAAGAGTATTGATACTTTAATCCAAAGATTTTTTTTTTTTTGAGAATCCTGATGTGTCACATAATTTGAAATGTGTCTTGTCTGTATGTAAGATGCCTAAGATATCATAAGATATGACCTGGAGTAAGTGAGTTTATTTCTTCACGCTAATGTTTTCTTCCTTTACTGAAGGAATTTTTTTGTGACTATCTGTAGTACAACTAAAATTGTCCTATAAAATATATTATAAGCTTATTAAGACTTCCCTGAGCCTCTGTTAGCAAAGTGGCTAAGACAAATACAGCAATCTTAGGTAAGCTAAAGTGAAGTTTAAGCCAGACACATACTGTCATGAAGTCCAAATATTTGCCATAAAATATAGGAATCCATTGCTGACAAGAGATTTTCTTAGTTGTAAATGTTTATGAAAGTTTTACAGTTATTTAAAATCCCATTCAATTATATAAATAATGAATCATCTTTGTAGAAGATTTTTAACAATTGTATAAGAGCATCTCTGTACTCAGAAATCTAAGATGTAGAATTACTTATTTAGGATACCTATAGAGCCAAAATAAAATATACCTATTCCTAGGTTTTATATGTTCATTTGTAACAATAACTGCATGCGTTCAGGGCGCCTCAGTGGCACAGTTGGTTAAGTGTCAGACTCTTGATTTCAGCTCAGGTCTTAATCTCAGGGTCATAAGATTGAGTTCCACCCCACACCGGCTCCACGCTTAGCATGGAGTCAACTTGTCCCTCTCCCTCCTCCTCCACCCCTCCCTCCACTTGCACACTCTTTCTCTCTCTCAAAGAAAGAAAGAAAGAAAGAAAGTCTTAAAAGACCTACATTATTTTCTATTTTGGTAACTTAATAATTGCTGTGCATTTTTATTAAATGTTTATGATTACTAAATTTGATTTATAGAAGAGAAAGGATTAAATTAGGCTGTCTTTGATTTAGATTCTGATTTCTTAGGTTTTCTTCCTATGATTGAAGAACTTTTTTTTGAGTGGGGTAGGTGGTGGTAGAGGGAGAGGGGGAGAGACACTCTTAAGCAGGCTCCGTGCCTAGCAGGGTGCCTGAAGCGGGGTTTGATCTCACAACCCCAAGATTGTAACCTGAGCTGAAATCAAGAGTCAGATGCTTAGCTGACTGAGCCATCCAGGCGCCCTGAAAACTTTTGCTCTATATTTACTATTGGACTTAACCCATAAACATAGTAATATAGATTCTATATTTAGATGTGAAAATTGAATGGAATTAAGGTATTTTATCAGTAGGTGGTTTGTGTTTGATAAAATACTACCTACTGAAATTATGTTCTTTGTGTAATCATAAACAGAACGACTTAGCAAAATTTATGAAAATACTAAACAGTTTTGGAGTTGTGTTTTTATTTTGCTCATATAGAGAGTTTATTCTGCCCTGGAATCAGAGGATTTTGTCACTGATGTATCATCAATACATATATAATGAAATGATTAGTTCTGGAAACGACCCTTGGGATAAACTATGCCTGTCTTAGAGTTGAGGAAACTGATGTCTGTGGTGAGGAAGTGACTGACTTAATGGTATGCAGCAAATTGGTTACAGAGCCTGGATTAGAACTGACTGCTACTTTGTATGTTTTCCCCAACTTCAGTGTTACTGGTAAATATCATCTAGCGCAATATGGAGTTCCACCACTCACTGCTTGATCCAGCTGCTGTTTGATTCAAATCGCAACAAAACATGATTCACAGGGCTAATAGAAACAGTGAATGTGTGTATTAGGGGTTTTGTCAGGAAAACAGAAGCCACTGCAGGTTTTGCAAGCTGGAAGGGTTTCAACTTAAGGACTTAGAGGACTGTACAACCATTGGAAGGATTGAAGACAGGCCAAGGAAGCTACTCTTTGAGTTTATAAGATGAGAACATGGGATGGGAGGGAAGCCACTGCTGGTTATTTATGCACCTCAGCAGGTGATTCACAGGAGGAGCTCAGTTAGGAGCTGCTGTAGACTTAATATCTGCCATCTGATTTTGCTGCAGCTGGCGTGGAGACTAATGGCCCATTCTTGTCTTCAACCCCCTAATAAAGTGCAAATATCTCTAACTGGCCAAAATTACTCTGGAACAAAGAGGGAGAGGGATTCTAGAACATTTAGTTATAGGTTTTTTCTTGCAAAACAGTGAAGGTGTCATGATGATGCTGAGTTGATGGTAGACAACACATAATCCAACTCAAAAAAGGTGATGTTAAAAGTACAGAAGGGTCAGGAAAAGATTAAAAATGAAATATGGCTAAAGCCCATGTCCTATCTTGTTTTAAATTTTGGGACTAACTGAGACATTTTTTCCCCCAAAAATGTTTATTTTATTTTTTCAGTGTTACAAGATTTATTGTTCATGCACCACACCCAGTGCTCCATGCAATACGTACCCTCCTCAATACCCACCACCAGACTTGCCCAGCCCCCCACCCCCACTCCTCCTAAACCCTCAGTTTGTTGCTCAGAGTCCACAGTCTCTCATGGTTCATCTTCCCCTTTGGTTTCCCCCCATTCACCTTTCCCTTCCTTCTCACAATGTCCTCCATGTTTTTCTTTATGCTCAGCACATAAGTGAGACCATAAGGTAATTGGCTCTCTCTGCTTGACTTATTTCACTCCGCATAATCTCTTCCAGTCCCATCCATGTCGATACAAAAGTTGGATATTGAGACATTTTAACCGGACTGAGAACTAAACAGGAAAGGATGGGTATTTGCTGTAACTTAGATGTAAGGAATACATGTGCATATATACATGTAAAAGAGAAATCCCAGTGTATTTATTAGTGTTCATGGGGTTTTTTTCTTCTGAAAATGTTGGATTTTTTTTTTTGAGAATGAAGAATAGCTATTCATTGTAACATGCGCAGGTTCTGGGGGTTAGAATGTGGACATACTTGTAGGGCCATCATTCAGCCTACCACAACACTTGGAGTTTTAATACCATTCTCTAAACTTGCAAAGTCCTTTAGGTTTCCCAAAGATAGAAATTTCTCAGAGGGCTAGTACTTGTAAGCAGTGTTATGAATGTACATATATCTCAGATCTTTATGATAAAGCAGTGTATTATAATATGGATTATTTGAGTCAGGGCATTTTTCCTAGGCAAAATGAAACATATTTTTTTTCCTTTGCAAGCTACGTTACCAAGATATTTCCCAGCCTTGCTTGATCTCTAAGCCTTACCATACCCCTGGCTTTCTCAGGCCTCCAGATAAGGTAATTGATGGGTTGTGCATCTGAATATGACATGTGCCATGGGGTGGGGGCCATAAATTGGGCGAAGTTTAGTGATAGGGGGCATCTCTTTCACATTGTATCAGTTAGTATGCTTTTGATCAAAAGAAACAAAATCCGAATCAAACTGGCTTAAATTATAACAGAAATGAATAGATTTATTTTTTGACCAAAACGCACAAATGTAGAGGAGGCTTTAAGCGTGGTTCGTAATTTGAGCCAAAGGTTTTGATCACATTAGGTCTTCAGCTTTATTTGTCCGTGATTGTGTTGGCTCTGTTCCCTGCTTCCCCTTCCCACCATCCATTCAGTTTGCTTTGTGATGATTTCATTTGGAAGATAACAAATTTTATGCCAAAGGAGTTTCTTCAAACAGCTCCTCATCATGCACCTAAAAGCACTTCCTTAAGACAGACTCATCTGGAATCTCATGATACCTTGTCTAAACTTTCCTTAATTCCCTTTTATTAAATCAGATGCTTGTTCTCTATGTCCGTATTGATAATGAACTTAGACCGGGGGCAGATAAACATGTCAGCCAATTTTGGTGCAGTCCATGAGGTTTTTACATTTTTCAGAGCAGCAGACCTCGTGTGGCTCACAAATCCTAAAATATAAACCGTTGTGCCCTTTATAGCAAAAAATTGCCAACCTCTATGTTAGATGGTTACATGGTGCGAGAAACTGTCTGCTTGACACGTTCCTGTTGTATATATTGCAGTTCCTTCCACGTGGCACTCTCATCTTTAAACACCCCTTCTCATCTACCCTTTAGGTCCTTTTCCTTTTTTATTTAAAGGAATAAATATTAATTAAGGAGAGTGAAGACTTGGAGGAGAGGGTTGGTGGAGAGAGAGGAAATGAAAATTCCCCCCAGTGTAAAGGGATGTAAGAACTAAAAGAACCTTGGAGAGTAGTCTTTTCTACTGCATCCTGTCACAGAAGAGGAAGTAAGGCCCGGGATGGAAGGCGTTTGCCCCAGATCAAAGTCAGCTTTAAGTCTTAGCAGGGCGCTGCATGATCATCATCCAGTACTACTTCAACAGCCTCTTATCACTCTTGGGATGCGGCATCTTTGACTTATATGCAATTCACCCATATACTCAGCTATTGTAATCCATGCCAGGACTCTCTTAAACTGCTCTTTTCCTCGAAGGGGTTTCCCAGTAGTCCACACTCACTGCTGGAAAGAGCAATCAGGAAATTTCTTAAAGGGACTTCCTCTTGGGGCATCTGGGCGGCTCAGTGGGTTAAAGTGTCTGCCTTTGGCTCAGGTAATGGTCCTGGGGCCCTGGGATGGAGCTCAGTGGGTTAAAGCCTCTGCTTTCGGCTCAGGTCATGATCTCAGGGTCCTGGGATCGAGCCCCCACATCAGGCTTTCTGCCCTGTGGGGAGCCTGCTTCCCCTTCTCTCTCTGCCTGCCTCTCTGCCTACTTGTGATCTCTCTCTGTCAAGTGAATAAGTGGAATCTTTGGGGGAAAAAAAAGGGACTTCCTCTTTCAGTGTGCTTTTTTTTTCTTTACCTCATCTCATAACTCTTGAGATTTCCCTGATCCTTTAAGCTATATCTTTGTTTTTCCTCATATATTTCAGTATATATTTCCTTTATCTTTCAGTCACCTCAGCTTCATTTAGCCATCATTGCCTGATTTCTAAGCTGTCTTGGTGTAGTATTCCTTCATTTATTTAATTGATTAAATAAAGGTGGTGACAAAAAGATGTACTGGATAATGAATGCAACTTGTTTACTCAGAAATTGCCAATGCCCTGTTAAAGTCTTTAGATTTAGTAGTTTTCTCAGATCTCATTCTCCTTGAACTCCCTCTTTAATTCTATTAAACAGCTCCCCAATTATGTGTGCCATGACACCTGCATCTCTAACATGCCTTCTGATTTTTCTGATAGTTGATTTCCCCTTCCTTTGGTTCTGATTCCTGCTTCCGCTCATAAGTATGGCTAGTCTGAAGATATCAGTCTCCTATTGTTGCTGTAACACATTATCACGAACTTAGTGGCTTTGAACAACCCTAATCTATTACCTTTTTCTCAGGGGCTAGAAGTGCAAAATGAGTCTTAGAGACTAAAATCAGGGTGTCAGGAGAGCTGTGTTCCTTCTGGAAGCTTTAGGGAGAATCCATTTCCTTGCCTTTTCCAGCATCTACAGGCTACCTCCATGGCTTGCCTCATGGTCTTGTCCTCCATCTTCAAAGGACAGCACTCCAGCCTCTGCTTCCGTCATCACATATCTAGACTTTGACCCTATTGCTTCATTGTTGGCAGGACCCTTGTTATCACCTTGGACCCACCAGAATAATTGAGAATAATCTTCCCATCTCAGGTCTCTTAATCACAAATGCAAAGTCCCTTTTGCCATATAGGTAAAATTTCACAGCTTCGTAGAATTAGGATGTGTCTTTAGGGTGTCTTTAGGGGTTATCATTCTGCTTACTATGCTTAGGTTTCCACCATAAGATCTCAGCTCCATTTCCTTTGTCAGTCCGAGGGGCACTCTCTGCCTCTTTAAAAAAAAAAAATGTCAATGATCTTCCAAAAGAATGACTGAATTCTTACATCTCAAATTCCTTGCCTGCAAAACTATTCAAATCTATACATACTTTATACATACTTTATTTTACCTGCATCTCAATTTCAGCTCATGTTGCCTCTTGAGTGGATGCCATTTAAATAATATCCTTTGACCCCTGGTATCATCATCTGGACTACCAGTGTACTCTGAAAGAGTAGCCTAAATTACTTTCTTTGTGTTGCATTTTACATTCCTGTGTAGCATCCTGTTCTCCCACCACCTAGAGGAATACATATCCTGCCCAGATTTTTACCGCCTGAGTTCTGCCCCCATGTTTTGTGTATAGAAAGTACTCAGTAGTAGTATTACCATGATCTTATTTGAATTACACAATATTACAAGGTTACATTGACTTAAGACATGTGTTGAAGTATTCAGCTGCCAGCAAACTATACCTGAATGACTGTCTCCTGAAGTTTTCCATTGGGAGATTTTTTCTGATCTTAGCAGCCATCTTTTGACACAGCCTGTGTATTATTTTTGAAATAACAATCAAGGCAAGGTTCCATAGATAAAGTAACTCTGGGTATTTGACACAATGTATCTTTTCTTTCTTTGTGTATTCATTGATTACATCCATGTTAACTGAGCAGCCCTGTGCCAAATATTATGTAGGAGATAAAGATGTATATGTTGAGGTGATTATTTTCCCAAAGCTTTCAGGAGGATAGGTTCCACTGGGACTTCCCAGCTACACAACTGCAGAACTCTAGCCTTTAGCATGTTTATGAAAACTCTTGGAAGCCATTAACACAGTGTCCGACTGAACTCAATTCCTTAACTGTACTAAAAATGCTTTTGTGAGGCCAGTAAGAACTCGGTGTATGTCAGGATAGTTCTTTGCAAATCTTCTTTTATTTCGTATTTTTTTTTTAAAGATTTTATTTATTTGACAGAGAGAAACACAGCGAGAGAGGGAACACAAGCAGAGGTAAAGGTAGCGGGAAAAGCAGGCCCCCTGCCAACCAGGGAGCCCAATGCGGGGCTCCATCCCAGGACCCTGGGATCATGACCTGAGCTGAAGGCAGACGCTTAACAACTGAGCCACCCAGGCGCCCCTTTTATTTGGTATTTATCAGAAAGGAAGTTGCCATCAGAAAGCATGTTTCTGTCTTGCTGTAAGGTAGTCCAGTAGAGATTCTGGCCAGGCTTTGCTTTTGATGAAGTACAGCCCAATAGCATGGGAGCCGGCAGAGCTTTCTCTAAAGATGTTCAATATAACAGTATTATGATGCTTGTAGCATTAGTCAAAAGTCTAGGAAATTAACTGTCCCTCACATTTGAATATTTATGTCAGTTTTGGAATATACCATTTCTTGTGATGCTGATAGATGAATAAATCACCGAGTCCCAAAACTTCATAATTACCTGTGTCAGTCACTTTTTCTTTCACTGCTAAGGACAACATTTTAATGTTTACACTCAAGAGGATAAATTGTAACTGTGGTACCATTTCATTTGAAAGCATGTATTGGCATATTTAGGAATCTTAACACTTGAATATATGATATGTATTCAAATAAATAAAGCAGCAGATATTGAAAGTGTACTTTTGAATAACCATGTTGGCTTTCTGACAATCACTGAATAATAACTGTACTAGTATTAGTGTACTCTTTTGCTACTGAACTCAGTAGCACTGAGTTCACGAGATTTATTTACATTCTCACAAACCTTTGGACACTTCAAAAATTACTTATAATTTTTTTTGAATTGGTGAGACTCTAAATTGAGGGACGTAGATTTAATACAGCATAATAGGTGAATTTCAGCTTTTCTCAGTACTGGTGTTGTGTTCCATCATGGAAGAAAAAAATAGAGAAATGCTGAAGGGAGAGTGAGTTTGCATATGGACAGGCACAAATCACCAGTATTAAGCTGTCATCAAAATCACCACTAAAATTATTGGCTTAAAATTTTTCTATGTTTAAGAATGTACAGTGTTCAGAATGTAGAATCTTAATTGATTTGTCAGATGCAAAAATACCTTAGTTATGTCCATTTACTTATTAAAGAATATTCCTATTATTTTGGCTAACTCTGTATGGTTGTTGTATTTTATGTGCAAATATGAGGCAAGTGAGCTTAGAGTAAACTCTAAGAATAACCACTGGTCAACTAAAATGTGAACTTTAATTTCTATCTTCTCATGTAGTTTAACTTCAAAGGATCTACTGTAAGTATGAATTTCTCATTGAATTGGTAATCTAGACCAGTGTTCACCTTTGGAAGTATAAAGGTTAAAAAAAAGAGTTCTCTGCCCTCAGGAAACTAAGAGAATGAAGGGAGCTATGGACAAATAAAAGAAACTTGGTATTCACAGGAAAAATTCTGTCAAGGGTGATGTGTGGTTACTGTGGCTACAAAATTATATCAGGGGAGCATTTAATCTGGATTTCCTTTTTGATCATATGAACTATCACTTAATTTTTTAAAACTCATGTATTTGCTATTTAGTAAGTGATCATTGGCTATAGGTAAGATAAGTATTACCCAAAATACACGTGAAGCTCTTTAACTTGGACACACTGTGTGTGTGTGTGTGTGTGTGTGTGTGTGTGTGTATTTGATGTTACATTTTGTACATAGACATTATACATAAGCATTACATTATACCATGTTGACTTAAGTTAGTACACAGAGTATCCACATTTTAGCCTCCTAGACCTACTCAGAAGTTGACTCATCTTTTGAGATGAAAAGTCATTTCTGAGACTGCCACTCCTTTGCAACAAAGATGTCCTAATTTTTGTGATTATCTCACACACAGTCAATACCTCAGTGACCTTCATGGGAAGGAGGTTACATCATATTTAAAAGTTTGACAATACCAGGTTGGATTCATAAGCTCATGGAGCCAAATTCTTCAGGGGAGTAACTCCACTCATTCTGTAACCTCCTACCAGTAGCAACAGTACTCTTGAGACTAGGTACTATATTGCTATCGAAGGCATGGATAGTTCAGCCCTTTTAGTAGTGGAGACAAGATTGCCTTCATTGTAATAGTAGAGCAGTAGGGATAGGAAGAGAGAGCTGGTTGATTCTGCATGACAAATTTCTTTGCATATTCAGATGGTTTGAAAGGCCCAATTATAAGAAGCAGGTCCGTGGTCCTAAATTTGCTGAGAAAATCATTAATGATCTGTGTAAATGTTGGAGAGGAGCAGTGTGGTTAATTAAATTGAATTTATTTGGACACAGGCAGTTTTTACATTGGCTGTTGAAGTTGCTATTTGTGCAAAATAAAAAGATCACTAATTAGAATACTTTCTAAGAAGATTTTTACATGCACTGTAGAATATAGAAATATATTTGGAGCATAAATGTTTTATTTAGCTACATATTTTCAATTAAATGACCTCACTTTCTTAAATTCCTATTTATATTGTCTAAAACCTGAACTAATCTCATTTTAAACTAGGTTTATAAGCTGAAACCATAAGAGCTATATATAGAAAAATTTGTTGGCTTTTTATTCTTAAGTCTAACCAGGAGGACTAGACTTGGACTAATTTGAGTGTTCACTCATTTTGAAAGATCAGAGATGGTACCAAAAATAGAATATTTCCAAATAACACACTTAAAATGAAATAGGAAGAGATTTTCATGTAGGCTATAAAAAGGTTTTCTTCTTACTTGATTAGTTTATTTTCTCATTCATATAAAGAACCCCCAAGTGTCTTGATCTTTTTCTGAAATTTGAACAATTAAGTTTTACCTTCATGTACAGTGGCTTTGAAGAGGATTTACATTATGTGGTAGCTATTTGTACATTTAATTAACTTTTCCTGTCAGCAGTATTGAAAAATTTTATTCATTTATTAGTACTTGCAGCAAAGATAAAGTTAGAGAAGTAATTAAGACATAGGTTGCTTTGCTGTCCTACAAATATTGAATATCATTAACATTTTAGTATCTCTTCTGTTAGCTTAATTAAGAGTTGAATTATTTTAAGCAACAGTTGTATGTTTTAGTAATTCCAAAAGTTTAATCTACCTATAAAATACATTTTTCTTTTCATGTACTGCCTCACATTGTTTTTTGTAATACCATCTTTATGTGTACAGCTTGATTCTCTCTGACACTATAATTTTGCAAAGAGCCTGTAAGTTTCCAATATTTATGTATCTTCACCAATTCATTCTTCTCTATTGGCCTGTGACTAGATCCTAGAAAGGCTTGTAAACTTAATAATTATTTGGCTGCTGTTAGAGTTGACTCCCAGTCCCATTATCCTAAATTGAGACACTGACTTAGAATTAGTCATTTCAGACCACTAGCCAATGAGTTTTAAAAGAAGGAGCTCAAATTCAGCATTTAGTATGAGGAAATTAAACATGAACTAGCACCTTTAGATAAGATTCTAGTATCTGAACATCAGTCCTTTTTTTATTTTTTAAAGATTTTATTTATTTATTTGACACAGAGAGAGAGAGAGATCACAAGTAGGCAGAGAGGCAGGCAGAGAGAGAGGGGGAAACAGGTTCCCCACCCCACTGAGCAGAGAGCCCGATGGCGGGGCTGGGATCATGACCTGAGCTGAAGGCAGAGGCTTTAACCCACTGAGCCACCCAGGTGCCCCTGAACATCAGTCCTTAAAAACATCACTTTCGCATCACAGTGAAACATTGCCTGTTAGTGGATGCTTTTTCCATTTCAAGTAGTTTTTTAGTATAACACTTTCCAGCACTATAAAATACTTAAGAATGTGAAAGCCTCTTTCCATATGTCTTCTGAAGAAATGTCTTTTCAAATCCTTTGCCCATTTTTAAATTGGGTTGACTTGACAGTTTTTTTTTTTAATATATTCTAGCTATAAGTCTCTTATCACCAATGTGTTTTACAAATATTTTCTCTCAATATGTGGGTTGTCTTTCTACTTGATGGTATCCATTGAAGGCTATAAGGTTTTAATTTTGATAATGCTCAATTGATCCATTGTTTTTATTTATTTGTTTGTTTATATTTATCCATTGTTTTTCTTTTGTTGTTCATGCTTTATTGGTGTCATGTGAGCCATTTCCTAACCCATGTTTTTGAAGATTTATACTAAAACTAAGTTTTATAGTTTTAGTTTTACATTTATGTGTTTTATCCATTCATAGTTAACTTTTATATGTGATTTAAGCTAGAAATATAGTGTCATTCTTTTGCATGTGGATATCTGGTTGTTCCCAGACCATTTGTTGAAAAGACTATTTATTTTATTATATATATAATATATAAAAAGTTCAGTTAGTTCAGTTAGCTAGCATATAGTACATCACAAGTTTCATTAGTAGTGTATTTTGTTTTCTCAGCAATTCATGAGTTGTATATTTTCTCATTGAATTGTTTTGGTGCCCTTGTCACAGATCACTTAACTGTAAATCTGAGAGTTTATGCTAGGATTCTTATTTCCCTTACATTTATCTGAATGTCTGTTCTTATGCATTATCACACTCTCTTCATTATTATAGATTTCCAGTTTGATTTTCCACATGTATTTTAGGCACAGTTTGTCAATTTCTGCACAAAAGGAAACTTAAGATTTTGGTAGCGTTTGCTTTGAATATGTAGATTAAATTGGGAAGTATTGTCATCTTGACAATGGTTAATCTTTGGATCCATGAACATTGGATATTCCCATTTATTTAGGTCTTCTTTACTTTCTTTCCACAATGTTTTATACTTTTCAGCATATAAGTCTTGTATTTATTTTGTGAAGTTTATTTCTAAGTGTTTTATTAATTTTGATGATTTTGTGAATGGAATTGTTCTATTTCATTTTCAGATTGCTCATTACATATGTATAGAATTCAAATTAGTTGTACCTTGATTTTTGAATCCTGCATCCTTGCTGGATTTATTATTTCTAATAGTTTTTTTTCCTATGTGTGAAGATGTCTTAAGATTTTCTTTATATAAAATTATGTCATCTACAAATTGTTATAGTTTTTTCTTATTTCTTTTCATTCTGGGTACCTTTTATTTTATTTTCTTGCCTAATTTCCTTAGCTATGATCTGTATTAAAATGTTGAATAGAAATTGCTAGAGTGGAAATTCTTGTTTCATTTCTGATCAAGGGGAAAGCATCTAGTCCTTTACCATTTTATGTGATGTTGGTTTTGACCTTCTCATAGATGCTTTTTATTTGGTTGAAATAGTATTCTTCTATTCATAAGTCATTGAATTTTTTTCATGAAAGGTATTGGATTAATTTTTTTTTCTTTATCAGTTGAAGTGGTCATGTGATTTTGGTCCTTTATTAATAATGTTTACATTGATTTTTGGATATTAAACTAGCCTTGATTTCCTGGGAAAGATACCAGTTTTTAGTGGTGTATAATTCTTTTTATATGCTGGATTTGATTCCCTGTTTTTTTCTTGAGGTTGTTTGCATCTATATATGTAAGAAATATTAATCAGTAGGTTTCATTTATTAGGATGTCTTTGTCTGGTTTTGGTATTAGGGTAATCAGGGTATCAGAATGAAATGAGAAGTGTTTCATTCTTTTCCATTTTTTGGAAGAGTCTGAAAGATTGGTGTTAATTTTTCATTAAATATGTGGTAGAATTTACCAGTGTGCCTGAGAATTTCCTTGTGGAAAGTTTTTAATACTATGTCAGTGTCTTTATTTGTTATAGGTCATTGAATTTTTCGATTTGAGTCTGTTTCAGTCACTTGTGTCATATGAGGAGTTTCGCCATTTCAATTATTTTTGGTTGTTACTCCATACATTTTAGAGTATCTTCTTAGTGGTTGCTATAGGTATTATATAATTAACATATTGAAACAATTTTATATTGGTTTAATATCAATTGTGTGCAAAACCTAGCTTTAGTCTGGGTCTTTTCTCCTCCACTCTTTGTGCTGTATTGTCATACAAATGACCTTTTTATTCCTTATGATCCTATGAAGGCATTTTTATAATTAATGCATTATGCAGCTTTCTAAATTTTAATTGAAATGGGAGAAAAAAAGTGTGACAAGCAAAAATACACTTAAACTGTCCATTATACTCACCTATGTAGCTATCTTTAATAGTGGTTCTCTCATTCTTCATGTGGATTTGAATTACTGTCCATTGTCCTTTTATTTTAGCTTAAAGGTCTTTAGTATTGTTAGGCGAATCTGCTAGTGACAAGTTATTTCAGTTCTTATTTATTTGCGAATGTCTTGATTTCTCCTTTATTTCTAAAGTATTGTTTTGCTGGATATAGAATTCTTGGTTGACTTTTACTTTTAGCACTTTGAATATTTCATCTCATTGTCTTCTGACTTAAGTGATTTCTGATGTGAAGTCAGCTGTTAATTTTGTTTACCCACCTTTGTATGTGATAGTCATTTTTCACTTGTTACTTTCAGAATTCTTTATATGTCCCAGAATTTTCACTGTTTTCCTAACAAGGTTCTAGTTCTGTATATCTTTAAAAAGAGTTTATTATTGTTGGAATTTGTTTAAGTTATTTGATACATAGATTAGTGATTTTCACCATTATTTCTGAAAATATTGAAATCTCTGCTTCTTTACCTTTTTGGACAGCAAATGTTGGGACAGAAATTAAAAAAAAATGTGTTGAGCTAGGAGGTCTCCAAATGAGTGGTTCTTTGTGTATGTTAAAGTGTACCTTCAACACTGTGGCATTTGACAGCTCTGGCTTAGCCTTTACTTACTGCTTGTGTAGAAGCTCAAATTACGCAGAAGTGAGAGATTAGGGCTTTTCCAGGTCTTTTCTCATGCACACAGCCCTGCATATACACATGGTCACTTAACTCTCCAGAAATATGTCATGGCTTTTCAAAGCTGCCTCTGGCCATCTTATTGCCCACATTTTACATTTAAGTGTTTTTTGACTATCTTCTTGTTTGTCCCATCTTGTTTTGCCACCTCATGAATCAGAGATATTAAGCAGTTGCTATTGGTTATTTTTGCAAAATGCCCTAGAGGTAGCAGTGTCCTCACAGAGCAAGTTCTGAATTAGGTCAAATAAAGAAAAGTCCTTGAATGTGGCTTTTTTTTAAAGTTTTTTGTTTGTTTGTTTTTGTTTTTGTTTTTTGAGATGGAGCTTTCCCTTTCATTGGCTGCTAGGCTACTGTTTTTTTCAAGGGTAACATAGAACTGGGAAGAGGGAAATGGGAATAGAGATAGTTGAAATGCCACAAAGCTCACAGAACTTACTGAGACTCAGTCATTTTTCTTGAATAAACACTCTTCAGATCATTGCTAGCTTTTGGTTAATATTCAAAGGTCTGAAAAAGTTGATCTCGACAGTTTTCCCCAGGGTTCTTTTTACTTTCATAGAGGAATGGATTTCCAGAGGTTGATACTCTACCATTCAGGAGGTGCTTCTCATTTTAATATTTTTATTTTCTTAATGATTCAACATTTTGAACAATTAATCACCTTATTTAATTTTAAAAAACTATTAGTGCTTTCGGGTTTTTTTTTTTTTTAAACAAAAAAACACCTGTCTTGGGTGCCTGAGTAGATCAGCTGGTTAAATGTCACATTCTTGATTTTGGCTCAGGTCATGATCTCAAGGTTGTGAGATTGGGCCCTGTGTCAGGTTCCATGCTCTGCATGGAGCCTGCTTTAAATTCTCTCTCTCCCTTTCTCTCTCCCTCTGCTTGCACTCTCTCTCTCTCTCTAAAATAAATAAATAAAATCTTTTTTTTAAAAAAGCTTAAGACTTAATTATTTGAAGAACTACATATTTTGATTGTTTCTTGTACTCAGTACATTGTAACATAAAGATTTGCAGTTCCTTTAAATGCTCTTTTCAGAATCCTGTTAAAACATTTATTCATTTGCTCATGAAAGCTCTTTTTCTCCAAAATTAAACATCTGTTGTCATTCAGTAAAAATGAATTAGAAATAGAAGATCTGAAAAAAATCTTGCAATTTCATCTGAACCTAAGAAGTCTAATTTGGAAATATTTTGGATAACATAGGATTTTATGACAGTAAACTACAGTAAGTTATCTTTACTTAGAAAATAAGTAACTTGGATTTTTTTTCTGTACTCTCTTTTAGATAATTAAAATAAATTGAAAACCTTATAATTTTATCCTTGTATTCAAAATAACTTCTAGCATATGCCTTTAGATCAATACCAGTTCAATCTAGTTTACTGTATATTAAGATGTCACTATGCAGCCATCAAGAGAAACGAAATCTGGCCATTTGCAACGACATGGATGGAACTGGAGGGTATTATGCTAAGCGAAATAAGTCAGTCAGAGAAAGACAAGTATCACATGATCTCTCTGATATGAAGAACTTGATAGGCAAGGCAGGAGTTTGGGGGGGTGGGGGAGAGAAATGAAACACA
>CM053612.1:82538571-82551498 GCA_028646535.1 Procyon lotor | reverse complement strand
AAAAAAAAAAAGATGTCATTGAGTTTCTTCACCGTCCCCATAATACTTCCAAAATTTTAAATATTTAACTCTACAGAGTTCTAATGCAACTTATAACTTATTATCTGATAGCAGATTGATAGAGAAAACAATGGTTCTTCTCCCTGATATTTCATGTAAGCAACTAAGAAAGAGAAAGAGGCCCTGATGAAAAACTTCCTTGTGACATTTATATAATATAATGAGATTAAGGAACATTTTATTTTCGTGGATTCAAATATTTATAATTCTAAAAATTCATTTATATTAATATAAAGTTGGTATTTTCAGGAACATGCAGCCAATATTTAATGCAATAATCATCTTCTTATTTTATTATTTTTTTGTGAACTCGATCAACCTTATTAGTAATTAGGGAAATGAAAACTAAAAGCAAAGATACCATTTGATACTCATAAGGTTGGCAAAAAATATTTATATTTACTTTTGATTTTGGTTAGTCACTAGACTACAGAAGGAAGAACACACAGAAAATCTAAACCATTTCCTGTCCTGTATGCACAGGTTGGAGAATTCCACTAACAATCAGGTTCCATGTTGGCAAGTTCCACATCTACTATACTATATTTTATGATTACAGATGTCAAGAAATCAAACATTTTTCTCCTGGTTATTCTAGAGCTGAAAAGCTTTCTGTTGTGTGAATATTTTGATTTCTGAATTTGTTTTGCTCAGGTTAGGACAGTAGACAACATGAAAATGATTTCTCATATTCACCCATTCAGCCTATCAAAATATTCTGAGCTTGGGATTCAGTTCAGCAATTTATGTGTATGTGAGAAGAACATTCTTCCAGTCCATTGAAGACTCAGGGGAGATTCCTTTGGCTAATCAATACATGGTCTAGGGGGGTTACCATATTAGCAGTACAAGAATGCCTTGTAAGCCCCCCAACCTTCCACCACCTCCACCTCTTGCTTTCTTTGTATGTAGAAGCATCAGCAGAAGAGTTGTCAGAGAGAAGTTTACCAAAATCCCTGAATTAATGCTTTTAGAAAAGAAACCTCAGCAATAACCAGAATGGACAGTGGCATCTTCATGGGAGTTCAAGCTCCATTTTCTTTCTTTTTACCTTTGACCCCCCCCTTCATCCTTGTTTACACTCCCTACCACCTTCTTCTGGCAACCACCAATCTGTTCTCTGTGTCTATGATTTTTCTTTTTTTAAAGATTTCTCAGATTATACGATATTTGTGTTTGTCTGACTTATTTAGGTCCATGCATGTTGTTGTAGATGGCAAGATTTCATTCTTGTGTGTACCTTTATTTCTTTATTTTTTTATCCACAATTTCTTTATTCATCCATCAGTGGATGTTTAGGTTGTTTCTGTAGGCAATTGTAAATAATGCTGCAATGAACATGGACATGCATATAACTTTTTGAGTTAGTGTTTTTGCTTTATTTGGATAAATATCCAGCAGTAGAATTGCTGGATCATACAGTAGTTATATTTTTAACTTGTTGAGGAACCTCCATACCGTATACTCCATATTTCATTTAAAATGCGTTTGTTAATATTAAGTGGGTGTTTTCAGGAAAATGCAAGTATTTAATGTGTTAATCACCTTTTAAATTCTTGTATTGAGGTAAAGTTTTATAACTATGAAATGTAGATCTTAACTAAATGATTTTTTTAGTTTTATGAACTCTACTGCTCACATCCTAATCAAGAGATTATTACATTTCTATGACTCCACATCTTCCCCTCATATCTTTTCCAACCAATTCCTACATACCAAAGGTAGCCTATATTCTAAGTTCTATGACTGTTGATGAATTTTCACTGTTACTGACCTTCATATAAATAGAATTATACAGTAGCTAGGCCTATGTGTCTGGCTTCTTTGGTGTGGTGTTTTGGAAATTCATCTGTGCTGTTGTGTATGTCAGTAGTTGATTTATTTTTTTGTTTTAGTTTATCAACATAAATAGCTACTCTTTACTCATCCTCTTGGAATGCAATTTTCTTTGTGGATGTGTGTGTGGGGGGTGTTTCATGTTTGGGTGTATAATAAAGTCCTGGGTATGGTTTTTCAGAAGGGGCATGAAGTGGGAACAGAAGGCATACTTGAAATTATGTAAAAAGTTGTTATAGGTGTTCATTATGTATTAATATGTATACATACACTACACATTTAATAAGAATAGTAAGAAAATGGTAGTTAACATTTGAGTATTCACTTCTGTTGCGCCCTTTCCTAAGTACCACACAGGTTTTACCCCATTTACTCCTCACAGCAATTCTCTGAAGTAGGTAGAGTGTATTGTTATCTTTAAAGAGTAAAGTGAAAATTTTACAGGATAAGCCATTTGCCTCAGATCACACATCTAGTATGTGGCCAGTTGGGGATTTGAATTCTGTCCCTTGACTGTATGGCGGCTCTTTGCTAATGGCTAGTATTTATTTAACATTGTTTTGTACCAAACAGTAGTGGAATGTACAATCATGCACTCGTGCACATACCCTTATACTGCCATGGAGACACTTGATGTAAAGATTAGCTGAGCGTAAAGAAAAACATGGAGGGTATTGTGAGAAGGAAGGGAAAGGTGAATGGGGGGAAATTGGAGGGGCGACGAACCACGAGAGACTGTGGACTCTGAGCAACAAACTGAGGGTTTTGGAGGGGAGGGAGTGGCGGTTGGGCGAGCCTGGTGGTGGGTATCGAGGAGGGCACGTATTGCATGGAGCACTGGGTGTGGTGCATGAACAATAAGTCCTGTAACACTGAAAAAATAAAATAAACATATTTGGGAAAAAAAAAAGATTAGGCAAGAGGTTACATCCTCTTCACATGACTATATGAGTCAGAAGTCACAAATGGACTTGAGAGGCAGAAGCCAGTCATCAGATGTGTACTATTTTGGCCTGTAAGGTGTTTAGAATTTATATTCTATTTGTGGCCAACATTTAAAAATGAGAATACCGTACATTAAATTCTTGATTTCTGACATGGTACATGAAATCATGCTATCTGAAAACCTTGTCTGCTCTAGTGGTTTGGAGCTGACCTTCACCTGCCTCCCTTGGGCCTGCAGCCAGCCCTGAGAGTTTGTTTATGCTTCCTGGATAGACATGTGAATTTGTGAATCTTGACATAGTTTCTCAAGGAAGTTGCTTTAAACTTCTGTTTGAAGAATTGCAACAGGCTATTCTAGACTTAGAGAGGAGACAGTACCACTCAAGGAAGGAAGGACGCTTGCTGGGTGAGCTAGAGAAATGGGAATGATGCAGGAATAACATGAATTGGCCAGAGACCAGGATGGAGAGGAGTCCTATGCCAGACTGGGAGGTTTGGCCTCAGTGTCTTAGGAAATCTGTTTTGAATACAGAGGAATGGCAGAGGAATGGCAGAATCAGAGTTTCAGTTTTCTAACAGGAAAAATGTAGCCCAAAATTGCTAATTGTAGAAAATGTCATTCAGTTGTGGTTATTTGAATGAACAGATGGTTGAAACGTATCAAATTGCCATTTTTGTAGGTCAAAAGGAATAAAGTTTCAACAAGTATGTATAGTTTGACCTTAAAAGTTTGCTGGTAGCACTTTACTTTCAGTGAGTCACTTATCTGTCATTTGTACTGTAAAGTTCATTTATATTTTCCGAACCAGGACAAGGAAACCAGTACAAATATATAGTGTAATACCTCCTCAGTTGTTGTTTTCTTTAAGTTATATTTAAATCTTTAAAACATGTTCTTATATTTATTTTTTGAAATGTTGAATTTCCATAATATCTATTAGGATATTTATTAAATACATTGAGATGGTATTTCAGAATGTTAGGGAGAGACCATTTGAGTTACATAAACAAATAATACCATTAACTAAAAATAGAAGATCCTCTTCATAATGTTGATACTTAAAAGAGAAAATTATGTGGATGAACATACGTAAGCTTCAGAGAGCTTTTCTTGTATTAGGCATTTAGCTGTCTTGCAACTGTTAATCAGCACAGGCCTTAAAACAGCTGCTATCAGATTAATTAGAGGGAATCCAGGAAATAATTCAACTGAATGTAGCATTCATGTAAGTGTGTTGAAAGCAATTAAGAGTAACTATAGTCATTACTGAGACTTCCAGGAAGTATGCCAAAGGGCTCAAAAGTTATAAAATGCCTTCCCAGTTTGTGTGCGTGTGTATGAGATAAAAAATCTGGTTTATATGTATGATCTAAAGACACACTAATAGAAATTAAAATTAAATAAAATTGAAATTATTTTCTTGAATTATGGGATATTAACTCACTTATTTCTTTGAGGTTGAGGGGCTAAGAGGAAGATAGGCCACTTAAACTGGGTTCGAAAGAAAGGGGTTTATTTGATGGTACTGTATAAAGTATTAAATTATAGTAGATAATTTTTTTATTAATTTTTATAGCTAATGCAAGGCTTCAAATAGAGGAAGTTGGTGATTCACCAAGGTCACATATCTCTGAGAAGGGAACTTAAAAAAGTTTCTTAATGATGAGTTTAAATCCTTAAGAAACTTTGTGTTTACCACATGGCATTGCCTACAATACCTGGTTTTTGTGATCAGTGTTGTCCTCATCATCATCGTTGTGTCATCATCATCACCACCACTGCCATCACCTCACTGTTACTATTAGTTGTTATCAGGACTCAAAGGCTGCTGATCTGGCATCTCTTCTTGTTTCAACTTTCTGTAGGTCTCTTGACTAGTTTACTGATTGATAGTGTTTTACCCAAAACTTAACAGTAGGAAAATTATGTTATTGTCTAACCAATTTAGCCTTGGTTGACTCCTGAAGGAAGGAAGGAAGGAAGCAAGAAAGAAGAAGGGAAGGAAGGAAGGAAAGAGAGAAAGGAAGAAAAGGAAAAAAAAGAATGGCACTAGGAAAGAGAGATAGGTATGGGGACAGGGAATGTATATTTAAAAGAAAAAGTAATAATTCCTTCTTATTTAATAAGAGTACAAGCTGAACTCAGGTCAATTTATTTTTAAGAATGGACATGTGGCACATGATTACATCTTTCTATTGTGTTAGTCTTTTAAATCTACTCGCATGTCTTCTGGAAACACATGATGGCTAACACTCCCTATTTTCAAAGTCCTGGCCACACTTTTTCAAAAGGGGTATGAAATAGGAACAGAAGGCTTGCTTGTACTTCTGTAGACAACTTTTTAATGTATTTTAGGATTACTTCTATCTTTGTTTTAAAGAAAAACTGTATTTTGGGAACAACTGAAATGATGTTTTAGAGTGTTTTAGTTGGGACAAAGGGCAGATGGGAAATAGTCCTCATGTTTTTTCATGCCCTGCCCCTCAGAGGTAACATGATAGTTCCCAGGGGTGGTGGCAGAAGCCTGATGGATCCTAAGGCATATTTTCTCACAGAGTGCCAGCACTTTAAAAAAAAAAAAAAGATTTTATGTATGTATGAATATATGTATGTATGTATTTATAGCACATAAGCAGGAGGAGGGACAGAGTTATCTCCCCCTCCAACACCCCTGTCCTCTGCCATTGCTCCTTCTCCCACATGGTAATACTACATACCACCTTTTTTCTTTAGGTCTCACCTCTCACTCTTGGCAAACTCTGATAGTTTTTTTCATTCAGTTTGAATGCACTCTCAACAATGAAGATTTCATACACTATTCTTTCTCAACCTTATATTTTCTAGGTGTTACAGTCTCCCTCAAATTATCAACTGTAGATTATGTCTTTGGGTATTCATGGATGTGTCTTGTTAGTTCTACTTCACCACCAGAAACAAATGCCCTGGAATCACCCTAGGAAAAATTACTCATTTCCACAAAATTAGTTGCCGTATGGAAATAAAGACAATAAATATTCTAAGAATAGGTATCATATCATAGAACTGTATTTTCCAAAAAACTGGAAGGGGTCTTAGAATCTCTCTAGTGTAAACTCTTTATTTGGGAGTTCTAGAAACAGAGCTCCAGAGGGCTTGGCACATCCGGTAAGAAATAGAATATATTTTTTTGACAGAATGTACTAGAAATTAGGTCTTGTGATTCCCTATCCAGTATACTTTCCACAACACTACACAGAATCTAATCCTTGGGTTATAGTATTTGAACAACTTGAACAAAGATTAGAGATCATATTTTGACAGCTGGAAATAATGGGAAGTAAAAGGGGTAAATATTCCCCAAACAAGAAATAGATGAAGCAAAGGTACAAAGAAGAAAAATGAGTATGGTTCTTTTAGGGAAGAGTATATAGTTCAATACACCGTAGACTACCAAGCCTGGATGAAAGGACCTTAGGAAAGGCAGTAAAGGGGAGTTCTTTTCTGGCAAGATAAAATGAGAAACAAGAATAAATTTTTCTTTGCTTTTTTGTGTTATTACTATTATCAATTCCAAATTATACCACTTTTAAACTACTTCCACTTGAAAAAAATTTTTTTGTTCTAAATTCCAAATAATTGCTGCACTTGTGGTTTATGCTCAATAATATATATGTAAGCTTCAAATTAATGCCTATCTATTACTTACATGCTTGAATAAACACAGAATTCTGCTGGGAAGTCTATTTGTAGAATTCCTGGTTATATAGGTAGCCTTGATACATGTACACTCAGCTATACATGTTCATTTTGACAGTAAATTCTTTAGTTTTTATTTTTTCAGCGTTCAAGATTCATTGTTTATGTACCACACCCAGTGCTCCATGCATTACGGTTTCATTGTGAAAAGGCTAAGAGCCTTTCCCTTAAGATCAAGAACATGACAAGGATGCCTATTCTTGCCACTATTGTTCAACATAGTACTAGAAGTCCTAGCAAGAGCAGTCAGACAACAACAAAAATAATAGAAGGTATTCAAATTGGCAAAGAAGAAGTCAAACTGTATCTTTTCATAGATGACTTGATACTTTATGTGGAAAACCCAAAAGACTCCACCCCCAAATTATGAGAACTCATACAGCAATTCAGTAATGTGGTAGGATACAAAATCATTGCACAGAAATCAGTTACTGTCCTACACACTAACAATGAAACTGTAGAAAGAGAAATTAATGAATCAATTCCATTTACAATGATACCAAAAACCCTAAGATACCTTGGAATAAACCTAACTGAAGAGGCAAAGGATCTATACTCAAGGAACTATAGAACACTCATGAAAGAAATTGAAGAAGACACAAAGATAGAAAAACATTCCATGCTCATTCATCAGAAGAATAACCATTGTTAAAATGTCTGTAATCTTGGAACACTGAAAAAATAAAATTAAAAAAGGCAGAAGACAGACCCTTAACTAACTGAGTCACCCAGGCACCCAGTACCATGTTACTTGATTGAGATACAATGTTTCCTTGAGAAAAGAGAGATGTAGTTACTATTGAAATTGTGTTAAGACATCATCTACAGTTTGATAGGACTCAAGTATTGACCCTTTAATACTACAGTGCTTGAAAAATGCTTTGACTCCAATTTTAAGATTATGTTTGTCTTGAGCAATTTGGAAAGTGAGGCCTAAGGAAGGATATAGAAGATATTCTGTTGATGTGTACACTACAATCAAAATATCACAACCTTAGAGAACTTGTCGTGGGTGAATTTAATTCTAAATATGGCTAGGGTGGAAGTGGTAGTAAAAGGTATTATTTGTAATGTGTGCGTTTTTTAAACTTTTTAAATTTTATTTTATTTATTTATTTGACAGAGAGAGAGATCACAAGTAGGCACAGAGGCAGGGAGAGAGAAGGGGAAGAAGCAGGCTCCCCGGCTGAGCAGAGATCCCGATGCGGGGGCTCGATCCCAGGACCCTGAGATCATGACCTGAGCTGAAGGCAGAGGTTTTAACCCACTGAGCCACCTAGGCGCCCCTATTATTTGTAATGTTAAAAGTGCATTCCAAAGGTAAAGAATCAGTCCATGCAGAAGGAATAATATGGAGTGTTGTATATTAGACATTTTCTCCCAGGGTTTATAGAGTTAGGGAATGGTCACACAAACATAAAATAAGTATAGTCTAAACTGAAGGTGCCATATTGAAATTGATAGGTATGTTTAGCCATTAAATATTGTTTTTTTTCTGAAATTCTATATTTTCAATATTACTTTTGGCATACATGACCTTAATTATATGTACTAAAAAGATAAACATTTATCAAAATCATCAATGTTAAAAAAATCCCCTCACACGATTTAAAATAATCTGGCTTTATCATAGTAAAGGGAAATTATTCAGTATCTCCATATCTCTTGGTTAAATCAAATTAGGATTTCACAAAGAGAACATGGGGTACTTTGGTCTGATTACTATCCTTTAAAAATTGATTTTTTAAAGAACGGTTTTAGGTTTAGAACAAAATAGGAAGGTATAGAGTTCTATACATCCCCTGCCACCACAGATGCATAGCCTCTCCCATTATCAACATCACTTACCAGAGAGGTAAATTTCTTTTTTACCACAGTTGATGATCCTACATAATACCTCAAAATCACCCAGAGTTCATAGTTTATATTGTGGCTCTCTGTTGGTTTTGTACATTCTGCGGGTTTGAACAAATGTATGATGACATACATCTGTCATTATAGAATCGTACAGATTATCTTCACTGCCCTAAAAATCCTCTGTGTTCTGCTTATTCTTCTCCTCCCTCAACCCCTGGTAACCACTGATCTTTCATTATGTCTCAAGAGTTGCCCTCTCAGGAACGCCTTAAAGTTGGAATCATATAGTATGTAGACTATTCATATTGGCTCTTTTCACTTAGTAATATGCATTTAAGATTTCTCCGTGACTTTGCATGGCTTGATAGCCTATTAATTTTTGGTAGTGAATGATACTCCTTTATCTGGAAGTGCTAATTTATTAATCTGTTTACCTTTTGAGGGGCATCTTGGCTGCTTCCAAGTTCAGGCAGTTATGAATGAAACTACTTCTAAACATCAGTGTGTAGGTTTTTGTTTGGACATAACTTTACAGCTTCTTTGGGTAAACATCATCCTGCATAATTGCTGGATTATATGGTAAGAGTGTATTTAGTTCTTTTTTTTTTTTTTAAGAGTGTATTTAGTTCTGTAAGAATCTGCCAAACTGTCTGTCAAAGTAGCTGTACCATTTTGCATTCCTACCACCAGTGAATGAGAGTTGCTGTTGCTCCACATACTCTCCAGCATTTGGTAAGTCTGCGTTCCAGATTTTGGCCATTTTAACAGGTGTGTAGTGGCATTTCGTTGTTTTAATTTACATTTCCTTGATGACATATGATGTGCAGCATCTTTTCATATTCTTATTGGTCATCTCCATATCTTCATTGTTGAGGTACATTAATGTATTTCTTATGTTTAAATCACTGATTCTCATGAATCTAATGGCAACTTCTTGAAACAGCTACCAAATGCTTAAATTTCACATTGAAACAATTTTTTTTTTACTGTAGGATATTATCTGAACAGTAAAAGATTGATAATATGTGAGATATACATAAGTCACACTTAGGCATACTTATATTACATATTCATATATTAGAATTTTATGAGGATAAAGAAATATTTCATTACTAGTCATAAAAATCTTATAACATTGGGGTGCCTGGGTGGCTCAGTGGATTAAAGCCTCTGCCTTTGGCTCAGGTCATGATCTCAGGGTCCTGGGATCGAGCCCTACATCGGGCTCTTTGCTCAGCGGGGCACCTGCTTCCCCCTCTCTCTCTGCCTGCCTCTCTGCCTGCTTGTGATCTCTCTCTCTGTCAAATAAAATAAATTAAAAAAAATCTTATAACATTTGGAAGTAACTTCAGAAAGCATCTTGTTAAAATCACCACTTAGTGTATGATCTTACTTTGTAATATTTTGTTTTAAGGGATCATTTCATCTAGAATTCCTTTGAGACTGTCTTTGGAATGCTTTTCATGATCTCCAGATAAACTATATGCTCACTCCTTGCATGTCTTGCTTATGTGTGTATACTCGCTATGTTGAGGACCTTTCGAATACCATGGCTTCAAATACAATCTATTAAGATTCCCAAATTTTCATCACCACCTTGGACTCTTCCCAGAAGTCCAGACTCCTATATCCATCTGCTTAGTCCACATCTTTACTCATGGTCTAAATAGGCCTATAACACTTAGCCAACCCCAGAAATACTCCTTATCTTCCCTTCCACACCAGACTCTTCCTATTCTTCGTCAGTGATAACTTCATTCCTCTAGGTGGTCAAGCCAAAGCCTTGGATTCCTCTTGACTCCTCTTTTTTATTTTTTTAAGATTTTATTTATTTATTTGACAGAGAGGACAGAGATTTACAAGTAGGCAGAGAGAGAGGGGGAAGCAGGCTCCCCGCCGAGCAGAGAGCCCAATGCGGGGCTCGATCCCAGGACCCTGAGATCATGACCTGAGCCGAAGGTAGAGGCTTTAACCCACTGAGCCACCCAGGTGCCCCAGAAGATTTTATTTATTTATTTGACAGAGAGAGAGGGAACACAAACAAGGAGAGTGGGAGAGGCAGAAGCACGCTTCCTGCTGAGCAGGGAGTCTGATGCCGGGCTTGATCATAAGACCCTGGGATCCTGACCTGAGCCAAAGGCAGACACTTAACGACTGAGCCACCCAGGCGCCCCATGACTCCTCTTTATCATATGTTCCACAGCACTGGTGAATTCTCTGTTTTGTCTTAAAACTTAGACCCAGAATTTGACCACTTTTCAGCTCATCTGCTGTGATGTCTTGGTACAGACTCCCTCGTCTTTCGCCTTTTTCATTTCAGTAGTCTCCTAACAATTTTTTCTACTCACTGTTACCCACTCTGTTCTTTCTCATCATGGCAGCCAGTGTGATTCTTTGAAATACAAATTGTATGATACCTTCCTCTGCTCAATATCTACTCATGATGGTCTCTGTCATCTCCTTAAGTATAAAACCCCAAGTCTCTACAGTTGTTTACAACAGTACAGTCATGTGGCTCTTCCTTGCTGTTGTTTGTCTCCTGGTGCTTCCCTCTTGCTTGCTCCACTCCAAGGCACAATTCCCCTCTATAGACCAGACTCTCTTCCTCCCATGACAGCACCTGTACTAGCTATTCCCTTGGCCTGGGATGCTTTTTCTCCGGCTAGCTTCATGGCTTACCTTCTCCACCTAACCCTCTCTACCTTGTCACCTCCTTTAGATGTTGGCTCATATATCACTGCTTTGTGGGACCTTCTCTGGATACCTATAGAAAATTGCAAACTTCTTCTCTTAGCTCTTACTACTGCTAATATACATTACACAATTTATTTTCTAATTGTCTTTCTTCTTCACTTAATATGTAAGCTTCATGAGGGGGTAGGTTTTTACCTGTTTTGTTCAATATTCCCAGTGCCTAGAAGAGGGCCTTGCTTAATAAATGTTGATTGCTAGAATGAATTGTTTCTAACACATTTTAAATACTAGGCAACTATTTAATATATAATCTTTTCTCAAGTGTGTACTTTTGCAGTAGAGAAAGCAATCAGTAGATTTTTTTGTTTTTAATTTGGATTTTCTTATTTAAAGGATTCATGTATTTAATTCTTTTTCCTTCACCGAGCCTGTTTAATGAAAAACATCCACTGTGCCTAGCCAAAAGCTGTGCACCCCTTACTTAGCAGGATTGGTGCATAATTATGGCTTTTTGGGATACTTCCAGACTTTTCTGACCTTTACAAATTAATTTGAATTAGAGACCACTGCTAGATGAGTTGGAATTAAGATAAAGATAGAATTTCCTGCTCAATCTGAAATAATTAGAAGGACACAAACAACAAGAAAAGGAGACTATTTTCCGAGGGTCAGGTCTTGTTTTCATAACTGCTTTTATAAGCCTGCCCGTGAAATAGTTATATTTCCTTACATGTTGGACTTTGAGACGCAAAGTGAGCAAATAGTTCTGTTAACTTGACCTAATTTTCAGAGATGGTGTTTTATGTGCTTTCATTCTGAATCTGTAAGCCTCTAGACTTTGGATTTTTTTTTTCCCCCAGTCCCGAGCTCAGAGTATTGTATTGTAGTAAAGCTCAGAGCTTTACTGTCCTAGAGTGGAGGAGAAAAAGGTACCTTCCCTAAAAACAACCCAGAAAACTATATCAAAGTTAGAATATTTAAAAAAGAATCTGTTTCTTCTGTAAAGGGAAAAAAATCACCATTGTTCTGCTGGCTGGGAGTGTTGAAATTGTCTCAAAGAAACACAGTTGGATTAATATTTTCATCTTTCTGTACCCATTCAAGTCTGAGAACATGCACTTCACTGGAGTTTTACATTCTTTTGGTTTATGTGAGAAGTTGCAAGAGTATCAAGATGCCTTAGGTGGTTTTCTAGAGATAACATGTAATCTTTACTATGAACTTTCGTGGGTCTGATGTTCTTTCTCCGAGAAAAATCATATGAAGGAGAACATGCAAATGCGCCCAGTACCAAGTTGGAGATTTTTAAAACTCTGATTTAAAAAAATTTTACTACATTAAAGTGACCTTTAAAAAATATGATAAACATGAATATAAGATTCTTACTTCAGAGTTTGGCCAGTTTTTCTGGCCAGTCTTTCTAACAAAAGGATTTAGGTTGCTCAGAATTAACCTATAATTTTAAGGTCCAAAAATATAAAGATACTTGAATAATACCTGCATAACAACATGGTAGTGATACTAAATTGTACTTTTATCCTTATAAAATCTTCCATTCCAAACACGTATGCCCTGTGATCCAGAATTTTCAACTGAGGCAATGTTTAACCAGAAGTAATAGGTACTTTTCTTCTCAAAAATGTTGATAGCAGTGCAATTTATAGTAGTTTAAAAGTGAAAACAGTCCAAATGACCACCAGTGGATACTCTATGGTTATAATCGTACAGCAGTAAGAATATCTTATGTAGCAATAAGAATAGTCTGTTGTTAAATGCAACACTATACGGGCGCCTGAGTG
>CM053612.1:82499517-82538071 GCA_028646535.1 Procyon lotor | reverse complement strand
ACAGAGGGAGGGAGAGGACACCACCCTAAGAACTTTTTTCCTTATCTAATCCCATCTTTGTGTCTGCTTCCAGTCCAGGAGGATGACCTGCATTACCACACAGACACACAGACACACACACACACACACACACACACACACACACACACACACACAGATTGTTTTTCCCAAATGGTTAAATATTTAGCCCCCTTTATTCATATTTGGTTTCAAGTTTTATAGCCTGATCTTTTGTTATAGATTTACATACCCCTATACTTTTTCAGGAAACTGTTAGATGAACTTGAATATTGTCTTAATTCATTTTGTTGAATCTAGTATGCACTTCCCTTCAATTTGAACTCTGCCAACCAATATAGAAAAGTATAGTTTCTCCTACAACTGCCAGTCAAAGGAGGTTTGTTTACTCTATTTGGCAAATCAAGATGACTTGGTGACTCTTTGCCAGGTCTCCTGTGATGCTGATTTGTTGGAAAACACTTTTGCACACTACTAGAACCTATTAAGCAATTTTGTAATGGAGGCTTGAGTTAACGATTCGCCCTTGCCTAGAAGAGTCTTGACACCCTGCTATTTAGGGTGAGCATGTTGGTACTTTGTTTGTGTTGTGTCTTTCCAGGATTAGGGCAATGGAATATTTATCATACATACTCTGCATCTCACTTGGCATGTATCATTGAGATGGGGACTCAGGGAGGTGGTAGTTATTAGCTTTTCAACTGCTACTTATTTTGAAAAAATGAAATTTTACTGGTGGATGTCTTCCTAGATTAGTTATCGTGATGAATTAATATTAACTTCTAGGACCTGAATATCAATACAGATTATTTGGGTGCTTTGGATGTTAAGCATTATCTGAGTCTTGGTGAAAATTCCTCCCTTATTAAAGAGTTATCTGCATACAAAAACACTTTTATTAAAAACATAGGAGAATACTGATTGTATAAGGGGAACTTTGAATCTGCAGAATCTTTGAGAATGAAACAGTACAGTAGTTGCCATCCAAGGAGCAGCTGAAGGTCAGGCTATGAGGTGCATTAATTCTTTCAATATTAAATCTTGTAAAAATGGCACTTTATTGTTATTAAGTAGAGGTTCTGAAAAGGCCCATTAACTCTGGTGACCACAAAGTGGCACATCAATTATAAATTTGTTTTATGTAAATGGGATCCCTAAGTGATGCTATCATTGTATTGCTTTTTACCTATGATCAAAATAGCTAAAGCAATGACTTGACAGTATCTTTGCTTGATTTCTCAGACAAAATCTGGGAATAGCTGAGCAATTCACATCCCATGCATTGAAGACAAATTGCCTCAATGAAAATTTTGTTACAGCTTAAGAAAATTATCTCCCTGAATCTTACACACTGAGGTAACTGAGAATATAGTTAGCTAACAACACCTGCTTAAAACTGCAACAGGAGGTTTTGCAAACCTTAGTTCCACTCAGTTGCCACTTATGACCTTTGGAATTGCAACAAGTACCTTAGTGCAAAGAACAGAAACACACCAAGATTTCAGTAAAGCACTTAGTAAAACCTTAAATGAAGCTAAATTTACAAAGTAAATGATACTAGACTTTTGGAACACACGCACATATTAAAGCAGACAACTACGGCAAGTGTGTTATACAAATGAAACTAATGAGATGGTATGATACGTAGTATTTTGACCATTTAAAATATTTTATCCCCGAGAACAAGCTAGCCCATAAGTGTGCAGTTAAATTGCCAAATACTAGTTTCTGATATTTGTGTTACATTGCCTAAAATTGAAGGAATGTAAGAGATTTCTGTTTGTAACTGGACAGTTGGTGGTCTTGCAGGAGCTTTGATTCATCCCCATATCAACTCTCATAGCTTGCTGTTGTCAACATTCAGGATCCAAACTACTTAATATGATTAAGTTGGCAAAGCTTGCATTTTGCTGTTTTACCCACTCCACATTTTCTTGCTACTGATTTTTCCACTCTCTTAATTTTTATACACAGGCATAATTCACATGCATAAAAAAAGGCAATATGCTACTTTCCCAGAGATACATTTATTTGAGGTCTTATGTAAGATATTGAAGGAATGAAAGACAGTTTATTGTTGGACTAGCCGTCAACAAAAACCCCAGAGGGTGAAGTATGACTGAAGCTGTATAGGATGTAATGCTTAAGTATGCAGAGTTGGTCCCTGACTGCTTGACTTTACATCCTGGCTGTATGATTTGGGACAACTTCCTTAATCTCTCTGTGCTTCCCTTTCTTAACTTGTAAGAAGGAGACAATGGCAACACCTCCTCCCAGGGTTTCTGTGAGAATTCAATGCATTGATGTTTGAATAACATTTAACACAGTACATCTAGCACGCTGAGAACTCAACTCTTATTATGGGGTGCTGAATATTCTGATATATATAGATATAAATACATGTCAATCAGAACAGTGCTTGGCACATAGGAAGTGCTCAATGAATAATAGCTACTGCTAAAAATAGAGGCAGGGTATGAGTCCAGGTTTTTTAAGTCTCTGAGTTATTACAATTTGGGGAGGGGGTGCTTTATAAAAGAGAAAACAAAATTATGAATGCAGAGTGCCAGCAACTTCAGCGTTCTTGCATAAAATAAATTATGAATATAAATACTTACAATTTCCATGAGAAGGACCCATGTAGTGAAAGCACTCTGAAATTTATGTGTCATTGGTTTCCCGATAAACCTATATTTGAAGAAGGAACTTTGCCAACCCTATTGAAATTATCCACCTTGACTCTGAATGAATGCATGGAGGTCCTGAGGAGTAGGGCCACAGTTAATAAGCAAAGATTTGGGACCAAATTATTATACCTTTATATATAGCTCTCCACCCCTACACACACACTCACACACACACACAGAGCATACACACGAGCATACACACACATAACATACACGTGGACTCCTAACAAATGTATGTTGTTAAAATTTTTCAGGGGGTGCCTGGGTGGCTCAATCATTAAGTGTCTGCCTTTAACTCAGGTCATGATCCTGAGTTCCTGGGGTTGAGCCCCGCATGGGACTCCCTTCTCAGCAGGAAGCCTACTTATTGCTCTGTCCCTGCTTGTGTTCCCTCTCTTGCTGTCACTGTCTCTGTCAAATAAATAAATAAACAAACAAACAAACAAATAAATATCTTAAAAAAATAAAATAAAGATTGTCAGGAAATGTTTGCTAAATAAAGGCAGCTATTATGTTTGTTAGCTTGTAAGCAGTGTCAGGAAATAAAGTAGGACTATAGAGGTAACCTAGATGAGGAAAATAAAGAGTAAAATTATAAAAAAAAATAACGCTGAAAAAACGATTTATTTTTCATCCAGGAATCATTTATCAACTACCTACTAAAAATACTAAATGCTAGAGATAAAAAGATAAGGTAGCTGCCCTCTGGGAGTTTACTGTTTAGAAAGAATTAGAAGATCTATATATAGGAAAGTTTCAAATTATAGTAGGTTCTGCCATAGAAACTCTATAAGGCTTAATAGTGTGCAGTTAAATTGCCAAATACTCTAAGGCTATAATAGTGTTTAAGTTTACTGATTATGGTAATGAGGAAAGTTTTAAAGAGAATGTACTACTTGATCTGATTATCAAAATAGTGAGGTTTTTGGGCCGCCTGGATGGCTCAGTCGTTAAGTGTCTGCCTTCGGCCCAGGTCAGATCCCAAGGGCCTGGAATCGAGCCCTGCATCGGGCTCTCTGCTCTGCAGGAGGCCTGCTTCTCCCGCTACCATTCCCTCTGCTTGTGTTCCCTCTATCACTGTGTTTCTCTCTGTCAAATAAATTAAAAAAAATCTAAAAAAAAAATAGGTTTTCACTGAGTGGACAATGGAAGGGCATGGATAGAAGTAAAGAGGTCTATGAAACACAGAGAACTCAGAGCACTCCAAGTAATTGGACATAAATATTAGGCTTTCTGATAATTATGGCAAGAGATAGGGTCAGATCATGATCTGATAATATACCTTACTAAGGATTGCTTATTTTCTCCAGTGAATGGTGGGGAGCCAAATCATCAAGGTAATTTAATCAGATGTGCACTTTGGAAAGTCATCTTTACTAATAATACTTACCTATGTTCTCCAAATTCTTTTAGAAAAAGAGTGAATCTTTCAAGGGTAGATAGTGTACCTTATTATTGGTTAGATTTGATTCCTTACATAATTAATAGTACACAGAAATGCATTTTATTTTATTATTTTTTAAAGATTTTATTTATTTGACAGAGAGAGAGAGAGAGAGAGAGAGATCACAAGTAGGTAGAGAGGCAGGCAGAGAGAGAGGGGGAAGCAGGCTCCCTGCTGAGCAGAGAGCCCGATGTGGGGCTCCATCCTAGGACCCTGAGATCATGCCCTGAGCCAAAGGCAGAGGCTTTAACCCACTGAGCCTCCCAGGCACCCCCAGAAATGCATTTTAAATGTACAGTATAAGTTAACAATACATGTAAGCATGATATACAGTAATGATCACCTACAAAAAAATCTGAACATTTTAAAATTATATTTCACAATCTCCAGTTACTTAGTTTATTTGAGATCATTGTTATAATAAAAATTTGAAATATTATGAGTAGTTTATGGTGTTTATGTTTTAAAAATAATCTATTGAGGATACTACTTACTCCATATTATTTGTGTGTGTGTGTGTGTGTGTGTTTTCAAAAGAATTATCCTTTAAGGAAACAGATGCTAGTTAGATGTTGACATAAATTTCTTTGCCTAAACTGTGATCACCTTGTCACTGTTTTCCAGTCTATTATAATGTGGAAAACATAATCCAGACTAACTTATGTGAAGGTGAAAAACATGGGCAGTGGTAGAAAATGATCAAGATGATATCCCATTTGCTCTCTACTAAGCAGTTTATTTCTGTGCTCAGTGTCTGCATCTGTCAAGTGGGACAAATAATATTATATAACTCATTAGGTTGTTTTGAGGGTTAAAAGAGAAAACACACTAGGGTGCCTGGGTAGCTCAGTCGATTAAGCATCCAGTTCTTGGTTTCAACTCAGGTCATGATCTCAGGGTCCTGAGATTGAGCCCCGCATCTGGCTCCACACTCAGCAAGGAGTCTGCTTGAGATTTTTTCTTGCCCTTTCTCTCTATCCCTGCCCCTGCTTTTGTGTGCATGTGCTCTCTCCAATAAAATCTTAAAAAAAGGGGGGAGCCTGGGTGGCTCAGTGGGTTAAACCCTCTGCCTTCGGCTCAGGTCATGGTCTCGGGGTCCTGGGATCAAGCCCCGCATCGGGCTCTCTGCTCAGCGAAGAGCCTGCTTCCCCCTCTCCCTCTGCCTGCCTCTCTGCCTACTTGTGATCTCTGTCTCTCTGTCAAATAAATAAATAAAATCTTTAAAAAAAATCTTAAAAAAAGAAAGGCACAGGAAGTTCTCATATCAGAGTTTAGCATATTAAAATAAAATATTCAATATATAAAAATTATTTGGGGAGGAGTATATAATACTAATTATTTATTCCTTCTCTTTGCAAAGTGAGTAACACTACAATTAGCCCAATTGTCCCTGTGACCTTACTAATCTCACTCTTGTTGACTGAGAAAGTCAGACTGAAAGTCAAATCTAGATATACCTTAAAGCAACCGTGTTTTCAACATTTACCTTAGCCATATTTTCTACAGTGTTAGAGCATAATATAATGTATAAAGTATGCTAAACTATGTTTTATTGTTCCCTGGTGTAACTTTTCATTCATTTAGTAAATCTCCTTGTAAGATTTCTTCTTAGTAACACCACTGAAAAAAATTTCTTCCAAACATAGCATTAACTAGACCAGGAATTAGTGCAGTTCATTTTAAAGGCTGTATTAATATTTTCCCCTAAGAAAACAAGACAGCCACTTACAATATGACTGAATAAGCTAAGAATGTCAAAAGGGCTCTCAACCTGTCTTCTCCCAGCATAAAAAGTGAAGGAGATCAGTCTGACTTTCAGAAGAGGCTCTCTAGAAGAGAACAGAATGCTAATAATAGTAAGGTGAGGAAGTCCATGTAGTTGTTTTCCATTCCTTATTTCTCTGACTTTCCCAATGGTTACAAGCTGGCATGTTTGACCTGTGGCTCAGATTCAAGATGAATAAAACACACAAAAAGAGGGCAAAACATGGAGGGGCCAATATACAGATACCATTTCCTGTTACAAAGGCATTAACTTAAAAAAAAAGTGACTTGGATTTTTGAGCTCAAAATGCAGGCTTTAAAGCAGACAACTCAGACTGTCAGAGTTGGTTGAAAGAACACCTAAGTCTACAAGGAGAAATGCACCATGTAATAAACTACTGTGGGCTCGAAAATGAAATCACTGGTAGCTACATAGGAAAAGAATAGAAGCAGAATGAGGAACATTCAGATTTACAGCATCCCTAATGATATCAGAGGGGATGACCCCATTACTTTCATTGAGCAATTTTGTTCTATCTCTCCTCACACATACCCTCACTAGGGTTTCTAAAATGGAAGGGTGCACAACATTCTTCAGCCTTTTCCTCTGTCTCAGAAAGATCCCCAACTTTATTTACTAAGGTTTTAGAACTCTCTCACGTTGTACTCTTTTTGGTGTTTAGTTAGCATTCTCTTATTTTTCCTCTGCTTATTTTTCTCCTTGACCTAGATCATGGAATCATGTACTAAGAGGGCATTTTTCTAAATGCAAGTTGTTAGAAATGACTTGGCAAGGACTAGCAAAACTTACAGTGTCCTGCAGCAATAGAATTAATGAAGAGATTTTTTAAGACCTAGAGTGATTAATTTTTTTAGGATTTTGAAATACAAATGCCAAGAAGAATATGTGAAGAAATAATTTTAGAAAGATAATTTGTATATAAAATGTTGAGTTTAACATTTAAACAAGCATAATCAGTATAAAATGAGCATTTTTAAAAACACTATCTGGTTAATCAGCTTTTTTTAATTTTAAGGGTTATTTACACCATTCCACACATTTGATGCTTATGAATATCTTTAAGAAACTATACTATATGCAGATGTCTAGGAGAATACTGTACAATGCCATCACCTTTAGTGATATTTAGTGTTAGTTTCTCAAGTCTTCTGTGCCGTACTGGTATTTTTTCCTTGTAGAAAATAAACTCCTCTTTCAGGAAGGCTTGGTTGGACCCATATTTGTAAGTAGACATGTAAGGGCATAAGAACTCTAGAATATATCTTATTATCTTCAGTTGTGCACTCTGATTAAATTGGAAAGAGACAAGAATTCCAGTTACATGAAAAGGATCTACTTTGTTGCTGGATCTGTGCCACACATTCGTAGAGGCGCAACTTCGTGTCATGCACTATGTTAAGTGCTGGTGGTGCAAAGATATGTAAGGCAGACACTAGCCACTGGATGGGTCAGGCTGTAGTGGGACTAGCTTTGCAGGAGGAATGCATTGCTTTGTTAAAGAGATGATCAAAAATGAAAAAAATGTTTTCTTTGTAGTATTCAACTTTTTACATGTTGGCTTGGCTTTGAAGTTATAAATGTAAAAAGACCAAAAATTAGTTGTTGAAAGCAACTTCTGTTTTTTTCCCTAAGATTTTATTTATTTTTTTGAAGAGAGAGTGTGAGAGAGTGAGTGAGCCAGGGGAGGGGCAGAGGGAGAGTGAGAATCCCAAACAGACTCCACACACTGAGTGTGGAGCCTGATGCAGGGCTTGATCCCACACCCCTGAGATCAGGACCTGAGCTGAAATAGAGAGTCAGATACTTAATTGACTGAGGCACCCAGGTTCCCCAAGAGCAACTTTTAGAATCATCACAACAACTGGTTTTGGTTACCTCCATAATAGTATTAAAAGCAATCAACCAAATATTTATAAAATAGCATATGGAAATTTAGGCCAGGCTTTGTATTATTAGGTTATATTACAGACCTGCAAACTCTTTGTGTAAAGGGCCAAATAATATTTTTTTTAAAGAATTTTTTATTTATTTGACAGAGAGAAACACAGCGAGAGAGGGAACACAAGCAGAGGGAATGGTAGCTGGAGAAGCAGCCCTCCTGCCAAGCAGAGAGCCCGATGCGGGGCTCGATCCCAGGACCCTGGGATCATGACCTGGGCTGAAGGCAGACGCTTAACGACTGAGCCACCCAGGCGCCCCAATAGTAAATATTTTTGGTTTTTGTAGGCCACACGATCGTTGTTGCAACTACTCAGCTTTGCCATTGTAGCATGAAAGCAGCCATAGACAATATATAAATGTATGAGTGTGTCTATGTTCCAGTAAAACTTTGTTTACAAAAACAGATGGCTGGCCTGATTTGTCTTACAAGCCTTTGTCAACCCCTGGATTAAGCAGTGAACATGACAGTTTTCTTACTAGCAAAGGGTTTGTTATGAGGATATATGATTTAATGTGTGTAGGATGGCATGTAATAAATGCTGTGAATTTCTTAGTAATAATAATAATAGAAATAACGTTATTACATGGAAAAGTAGGAGAAAAACATATTTGAATTATTTCTAGGACTTACATCTTGTACATATATTTCTTTAAAACCTGGATTATTGACTACTATGCCTAAATTTCAATGAGTCAGACATTCAAATACATGGTAAGGAACTTTGTGGATGAAAATCTTGAGGTGGTTCAATGTTTCCACTGCATATTGCATATATTATGGCTGTCTATAATAATAGACAAGAATAAATTCAGTAATATTTCATATTATTTAAAAATGTTAAATTTGCCATTTATATGTTCTTTATAATTCTAAGCATTTCCCAAAACTTGTTTATTCTACTGACATATTTTGGTTTTCTCTTCATATTCTTGCTTTAATTTTTTTTTTTGGAATTGTATAGATATGATTTGTTTCTGAGTAAGAAAGACATTGGAATGCCAGTATTGAATATGTTCTTCTCCACAGTGGCACACCTAGTGACAACTCTACTTCATATATGCTATAATTGATTTTAGCAAAAAAATTTTTTTTTAAAGATTTTTATTTTATTTATTTGACAGAGAGAGATCACAAGTAGAGAGGCAGGCAGAGAGAAGGGGGGAGGCAGGCTCCCTGCTGAGCAGAGAGCCCGACGCGGGGCTCGATCCCAGAACCCTGAGATCATGACCTGGGCCGAAGGCAGAGGCTTAACCCACTGAGCCATCCAGGTGCCCCGATTTTAGCAAAATTTTAAGAAACCTTTGCAACCTAAAATGTTCCAGGTTTTTGGACACTGTATTCTAGAAGAAGAAAAGGATAAAGAAATTTGGCTTTAGTGGCCTGGAACAGTAGTGATTTAGTTAAGTATAACCGAGTTTCAGGAATGTACACGTCTCATTGACATTTAGAATTCTTTATTCCATCTTCCTGCTTGTAGGAAAGATGAAATAAAATATGTGATACTCGAATTTGTGAATTCAGAGATAATTTTTATGTGTCTGTGCCGTACACAAACTAAGTATTGGCCGTGTAGCTCCTACTACATTTTCATGGAGTAAGATAACAGAATAAATATTGAAAATCTGCTATGATTTTCACAGTGGAGGTGCTTTCACAAAAACTACAGAGTAATGAAAAGAGTTGTAGGAGGTGGAGGGAAGAACTATTTTGGATAAGGAGGCCTTGAAAGACTCTTCAGAGCAGGTGGCATTTGAGCAGAGAGAGTTGTAAATAAAGTGAGAGAATAAGTCGTGTGAAGATTTGGCAGTAGAGTGTTCAAACAGTAGGAATTACAGTGGAAGAGGCTCTGAAATGGGAATGGAGCTTGTATATTTTAAGAATAGAAGAAAACCAGTGGTGAGTATGGGGAAGAGTGATAATGAGATATGGTCAGTTATTGTGCAGGTACTTGTGGGCCACTGTTAGTAGAACTCTAAGGCAGACATGAAATGGCTGTGGGTAGGGCAGTACTGGGAACTCTTTTGTTTTCCAAGATTATTCTGTTAGCTTCAGTGGTAGCAGGTATATGAACAAGATATTATGGTGTCTCATTAGGAAATGATAGGAATTGAACTCTGGGGGAAGTAGTGACAGTGGTGGGAAGAGGTGATTCAGAATATGAGGAAAGGTAGAGGTAGAACCAATAGGATTTGTTGAGCTGAAGGTAGGGTTTGTAAAAAAAGAACTGATTCAAGGATGTTTACTATGTTTTGGTCTGTGCACCTAGTGAGTTGTGATACCATTTACTAAGATGAGGAAATTTATGGTGGAAGGGGATTTTCAAGAATCACAGATTTAGTTTTAGCTATATTAGTTTTGTGAGGCCTTCTCTGTATGCAGACGGAGCTGTTGAGTAGGCAGTTAAAGATTCAAATCTCGAATTTATGGGAGAAATCTGAAACACAGATGTAATCCTGACCATCACCAGAATGTAAATGATATTTCAAACCATGAGTCTGTATAATATTGTCAAAACAGTGAGTGTAGACAGAGAAGTTTGAATACTGAGTCCATTTAAGTTTAGATGGTTAGCAAAAGATGAACCTGCACAGAGGACCAAGGAGTGGCCAGGGAGTTAGAAGGAAAACTGGAATTGTTTTGGTCACCACTCTAAATAGAATGTGCTTAAAGATGGAAGGCATTATCAATTGATAAATGCTAAGAAGTGCTTGAGTAAAATGAGAACTGACAAAACTGAACATTAGATTTGGCAAGATGCAAGACACTGTTGACCTTGAGAAGAGTTTCAGTGGAGAAATTGAAAAATTTAAAGAAAAAAAAAGCAAAGGCAAGGAAATAGAAGAAGGGAGTACAAGCACATCTTTCAAGAAGTTTGCTATAAAATAAAACAGCCTAGTAGTTTAGTAAAGGAGTAGAACCTAGGCTGTTTGTTTTTAAAATGGATGACATTATAGTACATGTGAATACTAACAGAAATCTTCCATTAAAGAGGGGGAATTTGTGACACAAGAGACAAAGGAGAATTTTTAAATAGCAGATTTTTTAAAAATATTTTATTTATTTATTTGACAGAGAGAGAGAGAGATCACAAGGAGGCAGAGAGGCAGGCAGAGTGAGAGGAGGAAGCAGGCTCCCTGCCGAGCAGAGAGCCCGATGTGGGATGTGGGGCTCGATCCCAGGACCCTGAGATCATGACCTGAGCCGAAGGCAGAGGCTTTAACCCGCTGAGCCACCCAGGGGCCCCAAAGAGCAGATCTTTTTGGATAGATGTGAAGCAAGGGAATCCATTGAGCCAGTGGACAGCTTGGCTTCAGATAATGATAATAATAGCCATCGTTAAATATATACCAGATACTGTCCTAAGTCATTTACATTTATTCACTCATTTAATCCTCAGAAACATCCTAAAATCTAGGTTCTATTATTTCCATTCTATAGGGACAGAAAAGGAAATGCAGAGGATTAAGCTAGTAAATGGTGGAGCTGGTTTCCAAACCCAGTTTAGCTGGCTCCTTAGTCTACACTTTATTCTAGGCATTTCATACATGATAGCTGGAAAAAAGGCAGATCAACAGGTGAAGTTAAGGAAATTTTTCACATTTTGTCATAACATGAGATAATACAGTTCTTAGTTTATTTTTCACTGAAATTGAAAGCTAGATTATCATCTGTGATGAGGAATGCATTAAGGACATTTTGAGGGAGATAAAAGGTAAGAAATACTTGATATTCAAGTAGAACAGTTAAAGATGCCATGGAAATTATTTGAATTACCTGCCAGTACCACGGAGTCTTGGCACTTGAGAATTTTCATCAGTATTTTGAGATCAGATGTGTCAGTATGGGAGGCAGCTAATTTCTATCCACCTTTGCTTCAAGGTGTCCGCAATCAACTATAAATAGTGGGACTGATAGGCATTCTAAAGGCAGAGAGCAAGCCTTCCATTTTCACATTTATGATCTTATTATGTGGGATAGAGGTGTAATGGCTGCACCTTCACCAGTAGTATTTGGACCTCAGAGATAAGTACCACACTCTAGGCATTGGTAGAACATTGACCTGGACAGAGTTTGCTTCTTGGTGATTTCACTGAAGTGTCAAAGCAGTCTTAGACTCTTGCCTGCAGACTTTTTCTAATGTGAGCCAGAAATGAACTTCTATCTTACTAAACCTATCTGGGAGTCTTTCTTTCTTAGAGACAAACTTAACGTATCCATAATTTGTTTCCAAAAGGGGATTGCTAAATGGGCAAACTTAAAAATACGACTTTGGTTTACTGGAGTCAAACAGGTGGTTAGCAGCAAGACTCAGGTGTCGCGGAATCTCTGAACGTAAGCCACTGTTCTGATGTACACACGGAAAAAGGGGAAATTATTTCAAATATGCCTGAGTTTTTGTTCAGGTAAGGAAAATGGAGAGAGAAGATAAATTCTGCAATTTTCTTTAGTAACAAATGTCAATGTCTAGCAAACTTCCTTTTTACGAACTGCTTCCAGGTGGGTTACTCAATATTCTACAGCTTCGACCAACTCCCATTTTCTTATATACTAAATACAAGAGACCTATTCAGTTAAAAACTAACAAATGTTTAGGTTTGTCCAGTATTTCATATAGTATTTAACTTTACTGCTATCTCTTACAGGAAATAAAAAACTGGCCTATATATACTTTTTCCAATGTGTTACATTCTCACAATCTGCTATTTAAAGAGTTACTTCAGCTTCTAGCACTGTAACTACAAAGAAGCTATATTTATAAAACTGAACAGTGACATACTCTTTGTTTATTTATAAGTCTGTCTCATTGCTCTTGGCCCTTGTTTCTTATTTTGCCTTTTTTTCTTTAAAGTCTAAGAGCAAACATCTCAAAGTCATAGCAGGTAGGGAGACAGACGGACCTGTGCTGGAATTCATTTAGTCATTTACTAATTCTTTGTACCTTAGCTAGTCCGGATTTCTCTCTGACGCTCCGTTTTTATTCTTAAAATAAGTTGTGTTTGTATCCTTTGACAATATTTTCCTATATCCCCAACCCCTGAGCCCCGTGGAAGCCACCATTCTATTCTCTGTTTTGATGAGTTCCATGTTTTTAGATTGTACTTACAGGGGAGATCTTACAGTATTTGTCTTTCTCTGTCTGACTTGTTTCCCTTATCATAATGCCATTGAGAGTCTATCCACATTCTCTCAGATGGCAGGATTTCCTTCTTTTAGTGACTGAGTACTAGCCCATTGATTATATGTACTATGTTTTACCTTTTACTCATTCATGCTTCTGTCAGTGGACTCTTAGGTTGTTTTCATATCTTTGTGAATAATGCTGCAGTGGACATGACATGAAGACCTCTCATGGATTTAGTGATTTCATATTGTTCATACTTTAAATGCATGCATTGTTATATGTTAAATATATTTCAGTAAAGCTGGGGAAAAATGAGTTGCACTTAAGATTAAATGAGGTAGTTTTGTACGATAACATTTATTTTATCTCACTCTGTATTTTTTAGCTTTTCTTTTGCTTTAATTCATACCATGTGCCACCTCTATCATTACCTAGTATTAGCTTAGGTCTATATCTTTGTCCCTTCCTCTGTTTTTTATGGTCATTTCTCAAGTCTTCAACTTAGTATTTCTGGCTTAGCTGTGGTTCTCTACTACCTGCATTGCTGCCTGTTTTCCAGCTGCCTAACAGAGGCTCCTCATCTCTTAGGTTTGCCTTATTACTGCCTCCTGAATACCTTCTGCTTGTACCCATTTCTGTATATCTTCTCTCCTGCATCATTTTTCTTTCATAGGTGATAATCTCTAGTTCACTAACTTATACGTATAACTGCTTTTAAGACTGTGTTTCATATCTTCCCAGAAGTCCTCACTTAGTAGCTTAATATCAATGGAGATGTCTACTAATATTGAGCTCCTCTGACACATGTATATATTTTATCATTTTATACTTAAAAATTCTCCAGTTCCTTGTTGATTTTATTTTAAGCTTGTCTTAATTACTCATTTAGGATATAAAATCTTCATTGTCTTCATGATATATTTATAGTGTAAAAACTTTTAATTCAAAGGTAGATAAAATAATTTCTTCTCAGCTATCCCGTGTACCATGTTTTATAGTGTTAGAACTGTGGGGAGAATTTATTAATTGGTTATATCTCAAATTTCATATTTAAAAGATGTTAAATAAATTAATATTCGTACTAAAATACCCCCAATTTTTTATTTCTTAAACTCTGTCTTAATTACCTTTAAACTTCTTAACCTAGCTTTTTCTTGTGTGTTTCCTTTAAATTCACATTTTTACGTTACTCTTTACTTGATGTCCAGAATTACCCACACTGCCATCATATGTTCAAATTCATGCAGAGTAAGTTTGGAAATTTAATTCCCAACATTTCTCCTTAGCTTTGCTTCTAATTTTTAATTTTAGTTTAATTGTAATTACTTCTAAAAATCACCAGTCATATGTTATAATGTACAAAGTTGATGCAGTATTAATTAGTTGTTATTTCTTTATGGTGTATTATAGTCAAATCCATAGCTGAACATTGCATACCTTAATATGTATAAATAATTAAATAAATTGCATATGCACTAGGGAGCTAAAATAAAGGAGTATTTAAAGTGGAATATGTTAACTAAAACCTATAGGATATACACTAAATGAAAAGAAATTTTAGGTTGTATTTTTATATTTTTTGTTGAAGTGAAATTCTTGTAATATTAACCATTTTACTTTTCATTTTTTATTTAATTTTACATTTTATTTTAAAAATAGGATTAATGTACAGTGTTATATTAGTTTCTGGTGTACAGTACAGTGATTCTTCAGTTCTGTACATTACTCAGTGCTCATTACACTAAGTGTATTTTTAATCCCATTTACCTTTTTCACTCATCCCTTCCCCTACCTCCCTTCTGTCAGTCACTAGTTCTCTATATTTAAGAGTTTGTTTTTTTTGTTTGTTTCTTTTTTTCTTGGTTCATTTGTTTGGTTTCTTCCACATATGAGTGAAATCCTATAGCATTTGTCTTTCTCTGACTTATTTCACCATTATACCCTCTGGATCTATCCATGTTGCTGCAAATTGCAAGATCTCATTCTTTTTTATGGCTGAGTCATACTCCTTTTTAAAAAACTTAAATTCAGTTAATTAACATATAGTGTGTTAGTTGTTTCAGAGGTAGGGTTCATTGATTCATCAGTCTTATATAATATCCAGTGCTCGTTACATCACATACCTTCCTTAATGTCCATCACCTAGTTACCCCCTCCCCCATTCCCCCTCCAGCAATTCTCAGTTTCCTTTGATTAGAGTCTCTTATGGTTTGTCTCCCTTTCTGATTTTATCTTGTTTTATTTTTTCCCTCCCTTCCCCTATGACCCTCTGTTTTGTTTCTTAAATTCCTTGTATCAGTGAGATCATATGATAATTGTCTTTCTCAGATTGACTTATTTCACTTAGCATAATACCCTCTAGTTCCATCCACGTCATTGCAAATGTCAAGATTTCATTTTTTGATGGCTGAGTAGTATTCCATTGTGTGTGTGTGTGTGTGTGTGTGTATACACCACATCTTCACATCTTCTTTGTCCATTCATCTGTCGATGGACATCTGGGCTCTTACATAGTTTGACTATTGTGGACATGGCTGCTATAAACACTGGGGTGCACGTGCCCCTTTGGATCGCTACATTTGTATCTCTTGGGTAAATACCTAGTAGTGCAATTGCTAGGCCATAAGGTAGCTCTATTTTCAGCTTTTGGAGGAACCTCCATACTTTTTTCCAGAGTGGCTGCACCAGTTGCATTCCCACTAACAGTGTAAAGAGACTTTACTTTCTCTGCATCCTCGCCAACATCTCTCGTTTCCTGACTTGTTAATTTTAGCCATTCTGACTGCTGTGAGGTGGCATCTCATTGTGGTTGTGATTTGCATTTCCCTGATGCTGTGTGATGTAGAGCATTTTTTCATGTGTCTGTTGGCTATTTGTATGTCATCTTTGGAGAAATGTCGGTTCATGACTTCTGCCCATTTCTTGACTGAATCATTTGTTCTTTGGGTATTGAGTTTGATCATTTCTTTACAGATTTTGGATACTAGGCCTTTATCTGATAAGACATTTGCAAATATCTTCTACCATTCTGTAGGTTGTGTTTTAGTTTTGTCAACTGTTCCCTTTGCTGTGCAAAAGCTTTCTGTCTTGATGAAGTCCCAGTAGTTCATTTTTGTCGTGTTTCCCTTGCCTTTGGAGACATGTCTAGTAAGAAGTTGCTGCAGCTGAGGTCACAGAGGTTGCTGCCTGTGTTCTCCTCCAGAATTTTGATGGATTCTTGTCTCACATTTAGGTCTTTGGCTGGGTCATATTCTATTATATTGCATACCAATCTTCTGTATCCATTAATCTATCAATGAACATTTGGGTGGTTTCCATATCTTGGCTAATGTAAATAATGCTGCTATAAAAATAGAGGTGCATACATCTTTTTGAATTAGTGTTTTTGTTTTCTTCTGGTAAAACCCAGTAGAGCAATTGCTGGATCATAAGGTAGTTCTATTTTTAATTTTAGGGGGAACTTCCATACTATTTTCCACAGTGGCTTTGTCAGTTTGCATCCCCAACAGCAGTGCCAGTTTCCTTTTTCTCCACTGCCAACACTTGTTTCTTGTTATTGATTTTTGCCATTCTGACAGGTGCGAAGTGATACCACATTGTGGTTTTGTTGCATTTTCTTGATGATTAGTGATGCTAAACATCTTTTCTTGTATCTGTTGGCCATCTGTGTGTCTTCCTTGGAAAATGTCTTTTCATGTCTTCTGACCATTTTTGCATTGGATTATTTATTTTTTGTGTTAAATTGTATAAGTTCTTTGTGTATTTTGCATATTAACCCATTATCAGATATATCATATGCAAATATCTTCTCCCATTCAATAGAATGACTTTTTATTTGTTCATGGTTTCCCTTCACTTTTCATAAGTTTTTAATTTGGATGTAGTCCCAATAGTTTAATTCTTCTTTTTAAACGTTTTAGTTTTGGGACACCTGAGTGGCTCAGTGGGTTAAAGCCTCTGCCTTCGGCCCGTGTGATGATCTCAGGGTCCTGGGATCGAGCCCCACATCGGACTTTCTGCTCAGCAGGGAGCCTGCTTCCCCCTCTCTCTGCCTGCCTCTCTGCCTACTTGTGATCTCTCTCTCTCTCTCTCTGTCAAATCTTTAAAAAAATTTGTTTTAATTCTAGTTAGTTAACATAAAGAGTTATATTAGTTTCAAGTATATGGTATAGTAATTCTGTCACTTCCATACATCACTCTGTGCTCAGCATGACAGTCGCACGTCTTAATCTCTATCACCTACTTAAACCCTCCTCCCACACCTCTCCTGTCTGGTACCCAGTAGGTTGTTCTCTATAGTTAAAAGTTTGTTTCTTACTTTCTCTCCCTTTCCCTTTTCTCGTTTGTTTTGTTTCTTAAATTCCATATATGAGTGAAATCATACATTTATCTTTCTCAAACTGACTTATTTTGCTTAGCATTATACTCTTTAGCCCCATCTATGTCATTGCAAATGGCAAGATTTCTTTCTTTCTTTTATGGCTCAGTTATATTACTATCTTTATTATACACACACACACACACACACACACACACACACACACACACACTGCATCTTTATCCATTCATCAGTCAGTGGACAGTTGGGTTGCTTCCCTCTCTTGGCTATTGTAAATAATGCTGCTAAAAATGCAGTGGTGCACATATCCTTTTGGATTAGTGTTGTTGTACTCTTTGGATAAATACCCAGTAGTGCAATTGCTGGATCACGAGGTAGTTTTATTTTTAACTTTTTGCAGAACCTCCATACTATTTTCCACAGTGAATGTACGACTTTGCATTCCCACCAATAGTGCATGAGTGTTGCTTTTTCTCCAAATCCTTGCCAACACCTGTTGTTTCATGTGTTGTTGATTTTAACCATTCTGACAGGTATGAGGTGATACCTCATTGTAGGTTTTATTTTCATTACCCTGATGATAAGTGATGATGAGCATCTTTTCATGTGTCTGTTGGCCATCTCGATGTATTCTTTGGGAAAATATCTGTTCATGTCTTCTGTTCATTTTTAAATTGGATTATTAGTTTTTTGGCTGTTGAGTTTCATAAGTTCTCTATATATTTTGGTTATTAACCCTTTTTCAATTGTTATTTGCAAATGTCTTCTTCCATTCTGTAGGTTGCTTTTTAGTTTAATTGATTATTTCCTTTGCAAAAGATTTTTCTTTTGATGTAGTCCCAATAGTTTGTCTTTGCTTTTGTTTCCCTTGCCTTGGAGACATATCTTAAAAGAAGTTGGCACAGCCAGTGTCAAAGAAGTGTGTGTTCTCCTGTAGTATTTTTACGGTTTCAGATCTCATGTTAGGTCTTTAATCCATTTTGAATTCATTTTTATGTATGGTACAATGTAGTGCAGTTTCATTCTTTTGCATGTTCTTTTAGTTTTCCCATTACCACTTGTTAAAGATTCTGTCCTTTTCCCATTGCATATTATTGCCTCCTTTGTCATTGATTAATTGACCTTATAATCATGCCTTTATTTTTGGGATCCCTCTTGTGTTCCACTGATCTGTGTCCATTTTTGTGACAGTACCATACTGTTTTGATTACTATAGCTTTGTAATATAAGTTGAAGTCTGGAATTGTCATACATCTACTCTTGTTTTTCTTTTTCAAGATTGCTTTGGCAATTCAGAATGTTTTGTGTTTGCAAACAAATTTTAGTATTTGAGTTCTGTGAAAAATGCTGTTGATATTTTGATAGGGATGCATTGAATCTGTAGTTTGCATTGAGTAGTATAGACATTTAACATATTTATTCTCCCAGTCCATGAACAAATGGAAATCTTTCCATTTGTTGATAACATCTTCAGTTTCTTTCACCACTGTTTCATAGTTGGTGGAGTACAGGTCTTTCACCTCCTTAGTTAATTTTATTTCTAGGTGTTTGATTATTTTTGGTACAGTTGTAAATGGGACAGTTCTCTTAATTTCTCTTTCTGCTATTTCGTTATTAGTATATAGAAATGAAACTGATATCCTTATATTTATTTCATATACTGTCAGTTTACCAAATTCATTTATCAGTTCTAGTGGGTTTTTTTTTGATGAAGTCTTTAAGGTTTTCTCTATATAATACCATGCCATTTTCAAATAGTGAAAGTTTCATTTCTTCCTTACCAATCTGAATACCTTTTATCTCTCTTTGTCTGATTGCTCTGGCTTGTATTGTCAGTATGTATTGAATAAAAGTGGTGAGAGTGGACATCCTTGTCCTGTTCTTGATCTTAGAGGAAAAGCTCTAAGTTTTGCACATTGTGTATGATATTAGCTGTGTGTTTTTCATAGATGGCCTTAATTATATTGAGGCATGTTCTCTCTAAACCTATTTTTTTGAGGGTTTTTATGATGAATAAAAACCTTATGATGTATTTTGTCACAAGCTTTCCCCATTTAATTTTTCCCCTTTTAATTTAACATCTATTAAAATGATCATATGGTTTTTATCCATTGTCTTGATGGGATGTATCACATTGATTTTTGAATATTGAACCCATCTTTCATCCCAAGAATAAATCCCAATTGATGATGGTGAATGACTTTTTAAACATATGATTGGATTTGGATTGTTAAAATTTTATTAAGGATCTTTGTTCATCAGAGATACTGCCTTTAGGATTTATTTATTTATTTATTTATTTATTTATTTATTTATTTATTTATTTTGTGGTCTGTTTTGGGTATTGGGGTAATGCTGGCTTCATAGAATGAATTTGGAAGCTTTCCTTCCTCTTCTATTTTTTTGGAAAAGTTTGAGAATAAGTACCAACTCTTCTTTATGTGTTTGTTATAATTCACCTGTGAAGCCATTTGGTCCTGCCTGGACTTATGTTTTGGGGACTTTTTCATTACTGAATCAAATGTTTCTAGGAATTTATACATTTCTTCCAGGTTTTCTAATTTGTTCTCATATAGTTTTTCATAGTACTCTCTTACAATCCTTTGTATTTCTGGTGTCCATTTTTACTTTTATTTCTGACGTTATTTATTTGAGTCTCCCCCCCCCTTTTTTTTTCCCTTGATGAGTCTGGCCAAAGGTTTAACAATTTTGTTGATGCTTTCAAAGAACCAACTCGTGGTTTCATTGACCTGTTCTATTATTTCATTTATTTCCACTCTGATTTTTATTATTTCCTTCCTTCTGCTGGTTTTGGGATTAGTTTGTTCTTCTTTTGCTGGCTTCTTTAGGTGTAAATTGAGATTGAGATTTTTCTTGATTTTTCAGTTAGGCCTGTATTGCTATAATCTTCACTGTTTAGAACATCTTTTGCTGCATTTCAAAGATTTTGGACCATTGTGTTTTCATTTTAATTTGCCTCCATGTTTTTTTTTTTAAGTTTTATCTTTGATTTCTTGGTTGACCATTTCATTGTTTGGTAGCATATTATTTAGCTTCCATGTATTTTTGTTCTTTTTAGAATTTTTCCTGTGGTTGATTTCTAGTTTTACAGAGTTCTATTAAAAAAATTTGCATGATGTGATTTCAGTCTTTTTGAATTTTTTGAAACTTGTTTTATGGCCCAACATGTGGTCTCTTCTGAAGTACATTCCATGTGCACTTGAAAAGAATGTGTATTCTGCTGTTATTTGATAAAATATTCTAACATTAACCATCTTAAAGGGAACATTTCCTTGACATCTTGTTTAAGTTTTATCTTTTACTTGACTTTTTATATTGAGGTACAGTTTACATACAATTAAATCCATGTAAAGCATAAAATGTAGTAGCTTTTAGTATGTTTACAAAGTTGTACCCTGTTACTACAACCACTGTTGGAACATTTTCATTAAATGAAAAAGAAACTTCAGACCCATCAACAGTCATTCCTTATTTCCTTATTACCACTAGTTCTAAGCAACTGCTGATCTTTCTTTCTCCATGGATTTGCCTCTTCTAGACATTTCATATAAATGGATCTGTCGTCTTCCACTTAGCATAATGTTTTTAAGGTTTATCCATATTGTAGCATACATTATACTGCTTTATTCCTTTCTGTTACATAATCATCATCCATGTTGTGGATAGATTTCATTGTATTTATCCATGCATTAATTGATATTAATTAATTAAAGTACTAACAACAATCTGGTTGTTAGTACTTTTTGGTTATGGTGAATAGTAGTGCTATGAAGAGTTTTGGACAAGTTCTAGTTGGAATATATGTTTTGAGTTATCTTAGGAATATGCCTGGAATTGGAGTTGCTAGGTCATATGATAACTCTGTATTTAACATTTTGAGGATCTTCCAAACATATTCTGTATTGTTTTATAATTGGCTTATCTTTTTGTTGTAGGTTTTACTTTACTTATGTATTTGACCGGTAGGTTGTTGTCTGATTTTGTGTATCTCCTGACTTCTTTGTGCTTTGGTTTTATCATTAAATAACAACTTGCTTGCACTTTTGAGGAAATTTATATCATTTGTGGAATAGAAATATGAAAACACTTTGTGATTCTTAGAGGTGGACACTTTAGGTACCGTTATCCTCATGCTTATACTTTAAGAAAAGGAAAATTCTATTTCTAAATAGCTTTCTAATTTCTCTTTATATATCTTTTATGAGGCTGTCTCTAAATACTTGGCCTTAACTCAAATTTTTCCTGTCTCCTTGCTAATCAAGTACAACTGAGAATTCAGTTGTGATAGGTTTCTCTTGAACACATGCATATATGTATTACACTAACTCCTTGCTAATTAAATGGCTTTGTGGTATAGTTTGTGTTATTTAGTTGCATAGGGAATTTGGGGAAAATACTGTACTTTGCTAGGTACAATGGAAATAACCAAAGTGGTACTGTCCACATTGTATGGGAATTGTTCTAAAGTTATTCCTATATGGAATGATAGTTTCTAAAGTTTTTGTTCTGAATTAAATAAATATTTGGAAAGTACCTACTTACTATGTCAGGAAAGTTTCTGAGCTAAGTAGAGTAAATGAATATATTGCTTTATGGCTTAGTCTGTGTTTTTAAAATGTCAGTGTTATTTTTAGCATTAGTTGGATTTTTGTTATTTATAACACAATTTTTGATCTTTATAGGTAAGAAATGAAAGAATTCTAGCACTAAGTTAAAGAAAAGCAACTTGCTTTTGCTTAGAGTGGTTGGAAGAACATAACAATAAAAGGAACATATAAAGAACTTTCTGAGTGGGAAAGATACTAAAATATTTATGGACATGCCTTAATGAGATGAGATAACATAGACAAGGTAATCTAACCCCAGTTTTGACAAAGTGCTTTTAGTTGTACTGTATCTTTTAGAGTTTAACAGGTTGGTAATTTACAGTAGGACACTTAGTCTTCAATGTCTTCATTTCTTTTCCTTTATTCTTTATTTTCTGACCATGCTGAGTTAAGTAAAATGAAATATTGGCTGATGAGTGCTTGTTCAGAGAGGAGAACAGTACATTTTCAAATTTAGCAACAACTCATCTTCATCAGAACCTCCTAAGAGGGCCGTGCTTGCAAAAATGTAAATTTTCCAACCCCATATCAGAACTCCTGGGTTACAACCTCTTAGGGTGGGGCCCAGGAATGTGATTTTTATCAACCATCCCAAAGTGATTCTGACATATGTTAAATTTTGAGAACCACTACACTGTACTGTACACCCCACTTACAGTGACTACAGTTACAAAATGGACTTTGTTGTCAAGTTTATGTAAGGCAAGACTTAGATTTGTTACATCATTGTGATATAACCATGGACAAACTACTTAAAATTGTTTAGCCTTCACTTTCTTCAGCTATAGAGTTGGTGATGAGTCCAGTTTTAATACTGTTCTATTTAATACTGTTCAATATTGCTGTTCGATTATTAATAGCATTTTTCTTCATTCTCAAAATGATCCTAGTTCAGAATACAAATTACATGGTCAATCCAGCATGTCTATGTATTAGTATATTATGATGATTATCTGGTAAAACTTACATCAAGTTAGCACACTTAACAGATAGTACATATTAAATAAAGGTTCCTATAAAAATGATACTTTTGAGAAAGGAAATATATGTTTATTTTGTATCTTAACAACATACTCTGGATTGCCTATTACTTTAAATACTTGTAAAAATGGATTTTCATGGAAAGGAAGTCACTGATCATTGATCGTTAGCTAGTTTTGTCCTCTGTGGTAAAAGCTCCTTAAATTAGGTCATTTTGTTTTTGTAGTTTTAACTAGCTTGGTCATACCAGTTGGCATTATCTTGTGCTGAAAGGCATTCTAGAATAGAGACTTGGGGGGAAAACATTCAAGAAAAGAATAATAAAAGTCTGCAAAGTGGAACTCTAGCATGACACAAAATATTATCGTCTAATAAGCCCCATTATCTACAAAAGAGAATTACAACCTTTTCCTTCTCTTACTACCTTCTTGATGGAAAACCTCATTATACGTCCTTCTCTTTTCATTTTCAAGCAACTGTGTTTTACAGCAAAGAGAAAGAGGTGTTCAAGGGTTCTTGTAGATAGATGAAAAAATCCTAGACTCTCAACTCTGGCAGACCTATGTTTGAATCCATGTTCAGCCACTTCTATGAGGTTAAGTTTCTTAGAAGTTAAATTTATTAGTAAAATGCAGACATTATTAGTGTTTACTTCATTGTGGTGCTGTGAAGATATGAGATAATGCAAATATAACTCTTAGTAGCATGGCTGTAGTTTCATTTATTATCTCATGCCATTATTAGGAAGAATACTGAAGATGATCTTAAAATTGTGTGGACATTATATTTGAAGATTGCAGCTTGAGGTGTATTTGGCCTATTGTCTTCTTTCTACTCCATTTGGATATTTACTTCTCCATTGTTGAATTGTTGCTCTTCCTTATGAGAAAAAGGAAAAAAAAAAAGTAACATGGTATAAGAAGAAAAAACAAGTCACAATATATTAAAATCTAGGGGAGAGAAACTCAGTAATTGATGAGGTCAAGTGACATGGCAGGTTCATAATAGGTTTTTGGAGTGCCTGGTTGTCAACACATGCCCATAAGTGGTTGAGATTTTATGTTCAGAACCTTACTCCATTGCCCTTCTGTAAATATTTTTATTCTACTTCGAATTAAGGCATCATTCTCTTTAATATAAATAATTTTGTGTTCAACATGGAAATAATATTTAAAATAAGATAGCATTTTGGAGCAAAGATAGTCTTTTTAACAGATGGTGCTGTAACACCTGAGCGTCCACATACAAACAAATTCTAGACATAGATCTTATACTGTTCACAAAACTCAATTCAAAATAGATCACATACCTAAATATTGAATACATAATTCAAAACTCCTAAATAAAATCACTGTCACAAAGATGTATATCTGCCTTCACATGCTCATTGCATCATTATTCACAGTAGCCAAGATATGGAAACAATGTAAGTATCCTTTGATAGTGAATGGATAAAAAGGTGTGTGTGTGTAATATTATTCAGTATTTAAAAAGGAGATCCTGTCTTATAGAATAACATGGGTGAACTGGAGGATACTAAATTAAATGAAGTAAGCCAGACACAGCGAAAAAATGTTTTATCTCACTTAAATAGGAAATCCTAAGAAAAAAGTCAAAATCATGATAAATTAGAATAGTGATTACCAGAGGCTAGGATTAGAGGGAAAAAGGGATATATTAATTAAAAGGTATAAACTTTCAGTTATAAGATGAATTAATTCTTGAGAGCTAATGTACAGCATGGTGACTATAATAATATACAGTATACATGAAATTTGCTGACAGTAGATCTTAAATGTTCTCACCACACAGAAGAGAAAGGTAACTCTGTGAGGTGTTGAATTTGTTAGTTTGTGGTAATTTTGCACAATGTATACATATATCAAAACATCATGTCATACACCTTAATTATATGCAGTTTGCATTTGTCAAAAATTAATTCAAAACCAATCAACCAAGTAAATCTCCCCCCAAATCCCTGGTAAAATTTCTAGAAGATGACATAGGAGAAAATATAGGGGACCCTTGGGTTTGGTGATTATTTTTTAGATAAAACACTAAAGTCACACTCCATGAAAGAAATAATTGATAAGCTGGACTTTGTGAAAATAATATCTGCTCTGCAAAAGACAAGTCAGAAGAGTAAAAGATGAGGCTCAAACTGGGAGAAAATATTTGAAAAAGATACATCTGATAATGAACTATTATCCAGAGTATATGATGAACTCTAAAAACTCAACAGTGAGAAAGCAAATAACTCAGTTAAAAAAAAATGGGTCCAAGACCTGAACAGACATCCTACAAAAATTTGTAGATGACAAATAATCATAGGAGAAGATGTTCCACAACATATGTCATGGTATAATACAAAGTAAAACAATGAGATACCATTACACACCTGTTAGACTGGCCAAAATCCAGAACGCTGATGACACCAAATGCTGGTGAGGATATGGGGCAAAAGAAACTTTCATTCATTTGCTGGTGGGAATGCAAAATGCTACAGCTACTTTGGAAGACAGTTTTGTGGTTTCTTATGGAACTAAATACACTCTTACCATAAAATTCAGCAATATCACTTCTTGGTATTTACCCAAAGGAGTTGAAAACTTCTGTCCACACAAAAATCTGCACTTAGATGTATATATAGTGGCTTTATAATTTCCAGAACCTGGTAGCAACCAAAATGTCTTTCAGTAGTGAATTGATTAATAAATTGGTACATCCAGACATTGGAATATTGTTTAGCACTAAAAAGAAATGAGCTATCAAACCATGAAAAGACATGGAGGAATCAAATTTGTATTACTGTATCAAAGAAGCCAGTCTGAAAAGCTACATACTTTATGTTTCAATGATATGACATTCTGAAAAAGGCAAACCTTAGGAGACAAAAAAAAAGGTCAGTGATTACCAGGGGTTGTGTTAGGATCAGGGATTATTAGGCAGAGCATGGAAGATTTTTAAGGCAGTGAAAATAATATGTGTGATACCGTAATGGTGTATATGGCACTGTATATTGGTCCAAACCCATAGGATGTACAACACCAAGAATGAACCACAACATAAACTGTGAACTTGGGGTAAAAAAGAAGTTTTGATGTTGGTTCATAAATTGTGGAAATTTACTGCTCTTGTGAGTGGTATTGATAATAGGGGAGGTGATTCATATGTAGGAGCAGGGGTTATATGGGAAATCTTTGTACCTTCTCAATTTTGCTGTGAACCTAAAAATATTCTTTTTTCCCCCAAATACTTTTATTTTTTCAGTGTTACAAGATTCATTGTTCATGCACCACACCCAGTGCTCCATGCAATACGTGCCCTCCTCAATACTCACCACCAGCCTCGCCCAACTCCCCACCCCCTCCCCTCCAAAACCCTCAGTTTGTTGCTCAGAGTCCACAGTCTTTCATGTGAACCTAAAAATACTCTAAAAAATCTTAAAGTAGTATTAAGTCTGAAGTATCCTCCATAATGTTTATTCAGATACTGCTAATATTTAAAATACAGAAGGAGATTAGAACTAGAATTCTACAGGTATTACTTTCATACATGATAATCTTCATGGCTATAATAATGTTGCAAATGTCTGTTTCAGTTTGTGCAAATGACGATGAATTAGAGAATCTTCTCAAGCATGGATTATCTGATTGGCAATCATACACATGTAGGTTATCTTGAATTAACTATTTTGTGCGAAAATTAAGTGACTATTGAGAACCACGTGTTTAGTGTGTAAGCCACACTCTCAGTAATGTTTGTGTCCACTGCAGTATTTTTCAATGAACAAGCATCCTTATAATGAACATGTTGTTGTTATAAGGAAGTTGGCAGTACAAGCGGAACTTTGTGGTTTCTCATTTCATGCTTTCATTTAGATTTAAGATGTTCTTGGTTTCATTTCCAAGTTGGCATGAATTAGCAGTAAATAGGAATCTGGTGTCTTGTGTTAAATTTGCTTTTCACATACCTCTAGGGAAAGAATGGGGAGAATTCAGAACAGTAATCAGTTTTGATTGAGGTTACCTAGATGGAACTCTTTCCTTTATCCATACTTAAAGCCAAAATCTTAGCATGTAATCAGAAGGAACCATGTTGATTTCGCAACTTATCGAGGGATGTATGCTTTGATTAAGGAGTCATAGGGAAGGGAGATGGTGATACTCCCATAGATTAATGATTGTGGATTTTCAGCAGTTCAGAATTTAATTCAACCCGGAAGACAATTTCTAATACTCACTAATTGTGGGAGATCGTAGGAACAAGGTTGATTTAAATTATGAATAATGCATAAAATGTAATATGTGGCTAAAAAAACACATTGGCTTTAACTCATAATTAGACATAAATGATTAATTACATGTCCTTCTTTTAGCCTTCCTTTTAGACTCTGGAGGTACCGTCTCTAGAGAGTTAGAGAATATCTCTCCCCACCCTTGAAAAATACTAAAGGTGAATGCTTCAAAAGTAGATATATGTGTTCCTGATAACTTTGCATTGGGTAATGGGTTTTCCATCAACCTTATTTGCTGTTTCAGTCAAAACAGTCTAGATTATACTGCAAAAAGAAACAATCCCCAAATATCAGTGGGCTGAGACTAAACAACCAAAGAAGTGTTTGTTTTTGGCTCTGGCCACGTCCTTTTTAGGATGGAGATGAGGGATGTGAGCTATGGTGCATGTTGTCTTCAATCAGACTCAGACCTGGTAAGACTCCATCAAGTAGAATGCTGCTGATTACTGTGGCAGACAGAAGGGGAGTGCTTGAAAATCTTTAAATTAAATGTTGTGGTCCTGAAGTGACCTACATCACCTCTGTCCTCAATGCTTTGACCAGAATTATTCTCATTATCCTTACTAATGGAGAGGTAAACAGGTATAATTCTCCCTTATGGCTAGAAGGGGGGAAAAAACCAGCCTTGGAAGAGCATTAGACATCTCTACCACATCTGAGGAACAAATTCACTGTCAGAGCAAAGGTCCAGGTATCCCACCTTGGCAAACGAAATGATTAACCTAGAGCTGCAGATTCTGAGATCACATCTGACCTGATTCCCTCTACTCATTCCAAACTGGCAGCTGTGGCTTTGCAAGCATGGATAATGCCTCAATTCAGGTCAGTACTGAATTGAGTATTGGCAGTAACAGAACCTGTAAGTTATAGTCCTTTTGTGTATCCATGCCTAATTTAATTCATATTGAATGAAATGTACACTCATTTTGTTCTTGGAAAAGAAATGGTAACATAAACGCTCGTCCACCTATTAAATCAAGGTTTTCTACAGGATTTTTAATTACTGTGCCTGTCCTTCCATAAACCTGAAACTGATTTTATTTTTCAGTTGTGATAGGTTTTGATACTTTGAATGTGGGGAACACATCAACTGTGCATATTTTTTTTTTAAGGAGATTCATGCTTAAGGCAAGAAAAGTGCAAGTATCTCTGAAGAATATAGTAACTTAGTTCTGTTGATTACCACAGGCAAAGAATGCTTTTGTGGCTTTATGTCTTGCCTAATCTTGACTATGCACCAAAATCACCTGGCAAGATTGACATAGTTTAACATATTCCTGGCCCTGACTTTCAGAGTTTGCAAGTAAGGAGGTTTAGGGTGATGCCTGAGCATCCGGATTTTTAATGTCATCAGGTCATTCTGATGGGCAGCTGGAAGTGAGAACTGTTACATTGACATGTTGTGTAAGAAAAACTTACTAATTTTGAACTTGTTTTTGGAAACAGTTACTCAAATCTCATTTTTTAAGCATCTTCCAACCTTAAGAAAAAGATCATCCATTTTGTCACACAATACATTTTTTCGGTATTTCTGGTTCTCTTATGTGGAAAACATTGAAGTTATTAAAAATTCAGAGAGTGTTTTGGAACCCTGTCATTCTCTGTATGTTTCATATTCTGGTTTATGAGTCAATTAAGAAATATATGTATCCTCAGCGTGCTGTACAAGGTCGTATTAAGTATGTATGGATCCCATTAACATAGTTATCCTAAGTTAGGTTTTACCAAAATAATGGGAAAAAAAAGTTATAACTGACAGTTGATTTGCCTGCTCTGATCTCTTTCTTTAAAACACCAAAGTTATGCATGAAACCTGTTTTTAAATCATATTTTGAGTTCTGAAACAAGGGTTAAAATGATTCCTAGAAAGGAAAGGAAGCACCAGTGAGCAAGCATTGGAAACTCCAGTTTGACTACTATACAGAAACCTATGTAATAACAAGTTTGTTCTTCTCTGTCTGTAAAGCACATTTGCTTCATTGTTTTCAAGGCTACCAGTTGCAGGCATGTCATTTTGAAAGTGATTAAGACTCAACATCATTCCGATATCCTTAGTTCAGTGTAATAAATACACATTCTATGAAAGATTGTCAGTAAATATTATACTTACCATTTTTTGGTTTCCTTTAAAATATTCTTTCATTTGTGTAGAGGAGCATTAAGTAGAAATAAATAATGATGAAGCCAAATAATGCTGATACTGTCAGATGCAAGCAAATCTGGACTTAGGAGAGGAGAAACTTTATTCAAAAGGATTATTGCAAGAGGGACTAGTGCTATAGGGAGAATGCTTCAACCATGAGATCTATAAGCATTTCCATGGTCAGGTAGACAAAGTCTTTTCTTTTATAAGGGTCAGTAAACAAGGCTAGAAAGAAGCTGGGTGTGGGGAAGCAGGATGAAAAGGTGGCATGATCACACGATCATATAGTTGACTAGAGAATGTTTTTCTCTAAGGTCAATCAGTGCTCTGGAGCGACGCTTAAGGAATGGTTGTATGTTCGCTCAAGCTGCCTGTGTGTCAGAGTTCAGAGGCCTTGAGGAAGGACAGAAGCTTTAGTTAAGCTGGTTCAAGCCAAGGTAGTAGGTATGTTATCCACATTGGTTCATGGGTAGAGACATTTCAGTTAATCATTTATGAAGCAAAGAATGGGAATTGAAGGCTCTGTGTGAGGTCTTGTCATAGGGGGATACCTGTGAGTCTCACAGAAGTCATACAGGGAAGGCGTTGATCTTATAGAAGGTGAAGGGGTAGGGAGGTTTATTTCCTCAACTCTGTTTTCCAGGGTCACAGGGCTCAGATAAAGTTCACTATTGTCACTATAAAGCAATCAGATCTAGCTGATTCTCATACAATAATAGATACCATTTGATGATGGCCTGTCTCTCAACTGACCACTTCACATGTTTTCTTCACTTCAGTCCTTTGTGGTGTGAATGATTATCCATTTTTCAGGTTTGGAAATGGAGGCTTAGAGTGTCTCAATATGTCATAGGGATTTAGTGTTTTATTTGGAATTCAAACCAGGGTGTCCATAATATATAGGTCAAATAAGTAGGCTGTAGAATACACATTTAAGAAAAAAAGTCACTCAATCGTTAATAGTACTGAATTTAACAATGAAGCAAAGAAAAAATGCTGTATACGATATGAGATATGTATTTTATACATATCTGTTCTGAGAGGCAGAGATTGACAGGAAGACAGAAAGGAGGAGGACCCTAAGGCTGAAATCTTTACAAAAGCATAACTGTTAAGGAATGCAACTCCCAAGTGAACTTCTCTGATTCTCTTGATTTTAAACATTATGGCAGGGTCTATTCCTTCCCTTTGAACCATGCTGTGAGATCATGCTGAGAAAGTTCTCTCCGCAGTCTGCTAACTGACACTGATAGAGGATTTAAAATTTTTCAATTCATATACAAAGGAGCGTATTGTATCCAGAACCTACAAATTGTAATTTTTATCAATGTATGGTTTGGAAATGTTTCAATTAAAAATGAAATGAAAATTAAAGTGTGACTAGGACTTTAAGCTGAATTGTTTTTAAGGACAGTAATATGTGTTACTAGAACATCTAGCTAGTGTCTAACTGTGGAGTGGAGAATTGTAAGGGAACTGAAAGGTCATAGAATCCAGCCTCGCTTATAGTGTGGGAATTCCCCTGTAAGACATCCTTAGTAACTAGTCATTTAGCACTGTTTCAATATCTTTAGTGTTGGGAATCTCACTCCAGGGGCAGACATGCCATTTTTCAATAGCCCTAATTATTAAAAATTTTCTTATACCGAACTGACAAAGAGCTATCAAGCAAAAGAAGACTATTTTATTTTAATCAGTGCTTTTAAAATCTGAAAGGAAAAAACTCAAAATATAAAGAAAAAAATCTCTAAATTTAATACTAGCTCCAGGGGGCAGAATTAATCTTAGTGTCACTCATTATTTCATGATTCAGTACTGCTTCTCTCATAAACCATAATTTCTGTGTCATAGGTTTTTCCTGTTTTATTTGGTTTGCAAATAAATTTTGGTGTGAGGAGGATTTGTGTTTCAAGGGAACAGTATGCACTGTCACAAATAGCACATGCTTCTGTCTGTTCATTGTCTTTGAGCTATTTGGACAAACTGAAGTAAATTCTGTCTTGTTCCATGAAGTTTCTACTGATTTCCCTCCCAAATGTAGATAAACCATTTTTGCCCCATTTGCAATTCATTTCATGTACTGTAGAGAAATTTTTCTTTGAACCAGTAATAACATCTTTCTGGTATCCTCATTTAATAAGTACAAATAAAATTTTTAATATGTGTTCCTTTTTATTTTATTAGTCATTATATTATTTTTTATGAAAATTATCTTAAAAGTTTTGGAGTTTTTCTAGTAAGATGCCCAATGGATTTACCTACAACAGCAAGGTAAACTTCTTCAATGTGCAATTTAAGTGTTACTTTTCTTGGGTTCTAAAGGTGAATCCTTAGTGGTTTAGAAATTCGATGACTCTGTTTTTCTTGTTCTTTTTTTAATTATTTTTTTGCTTTTAAGAAGATTTATTTACTTATTTGAGAGAGAGAGAGAGAGAGAGAGAGAGAGGGAGCATGAGCAGGGGGAGGGGCAGAGGAAGAGGGAGAAACAGACTCTCTACTGAACGTGATCCCAAGACCCTGAGATCATGACCTGAGCCAAAGTCCAATGCTTAACCCACTGAACCACCTAGGTGCCCCTCTTGTTTTTATATTTTGTTCTACTAATTTTATGTTTTGCTTTGGTTTTGGCCAGGAAATTATTTCCCATTGCTGGCAGGAGAGGTTGGAAATTTTGTTTTATGATCTAATCATTAAGCCAAGGTATATCCCATCATTGGTAAGCTGGTTTGTAATTTGAATTCATAGTCTTACCATTTGATGAGCTCTGTAACTGCATTAATAGTTTATAGAAATCTTGTCTCTATTGGGTACAAGATGACAGAGAATCTGGTTTGTTGATCTTTTTCTAGTTTGAGCTCAAATAATTTATGAATTTCACACCCACAAGAGTGACTATCTAGACTGGTGGGTTTTATGGGTTTTTTAATGACGACTCATGGGTAAGATCTAAGAGTTGAAGTTATAAACTCTTCGTGTATGTCTGCATGTGTACATGTTGGTAATTTTGAAAGACCTTTACTTTTCATTGTGTGAATGTATAATAATTTCTTACTTTTGGATAGTATTCCCAGATTAGAATGTAAAATATCTTAAAGGAACTCTTTTCTGATTGGTTTAGCGATTAACATGTGGTTGTCTAATTACAACTAAATTCCTGGAAATTAAAGAAATTGAATACTTGGTGCTAAAAAGAAAGTATGTTTACAGAAACTGACTTGAAACATTTTAAAATTTTAAGTTCATGCATAAATGAGATAAATCTTTGGCATATGAGACTAGTTTAAACCTTTGGCATATGAGACTGTTTTAGACTAGTTTTATTTAAGAAACAGCCATGTTTCTTTGGTATTAAGTACAAATATACATTGTTCATTCTACATGGGTGTATTCTTCTTAAATTTAGTTTGAGGCTTATTAATTGAATACCAAGCATTACATTTATTTAATGTTTAAAATTATTAAAATTCAGTGATATGGGGGAAAAAAGAAGTCTCTGGCCATTGCTTATTCATAGAATCATTGCCTAAACAATATATGGACAAAATTGGCTCTGTGAGAATTTTAAAAAGCAGTTAAGAGATTGTAGTATTCCAAGTGAGCAAAAAAGAAAGAAGAGATGCTTCTAAATGGACGGGAAAATTTTGGCATTTAGCATGCCCAAGCCTCAATCCCTCTCCAGCGTAGTGTGACATGATAGGGAGGAAATAGCTAATTCCTGGCTTTTGTTAACCAAGGGAAAAAGAAGAGTAGAACATGCATCCATTTTTCTGGCCTTTGGCAGGCTGCCTGAAGGACTGGTTTTTCTCTCACATGATTGGGAGTGCTTATAGGAACAACAATTTGGAAACCATATTGGGCTGATGAGAACAAAAATGAAAGCACCATGGCTTATTATAGCACCAATGAGAATATAGTACTGCAGAAAGATACCAGAGGAGTGAAAGATTACAGGCTTCTGAGTAGAACTGGGAAAATCTCTTTAGGAAATTGAATGTACAAGCCCAAGAAGATGCATCCTCAGAAAAGGTTGGTGAGGTTCCTGAACTACCAGGCTGGTTGGTGAAGGTTTCACCCTATACGAAGTCAGTCCCTAAGGACTGGGTCTCTATGAAAGATCACAAGGCATATAAAGAAACAGAGAATCATGGCCCAGTCAAAGGAACAAAACTAATGTCTGGGAATTGACTCTAAAGAAGAAGCTATGAAATACCTGAGAAACAATTTAAAATAACCATTTTAAAGATGTTCAATTTGCTGAAAGAGAAAATGGACAACACTAAAAGTAAGTAAGAAAATGATGCAAAAAATAAAATATCAACAAAGAGATAGAAACTATAAAGAATCAAATTGAAATTCTGGAGTTGAAGTATATAGTTAATTAAATTGAAAGATTTACCAGAGTTGTTCAAGAACGGATTTAACCAAGCAGAAGGAAAAAAAAAAATCAGTGAACTTAAAGACAGTTCATTTAAAATTACCAAGTCAGACAAGAAAAAAAGAATGAAGAGAGCTTATGGATGTTACTAGATACCATCAAGTGGACTAATATATGAATTATGGGAGTCGACTCGATAGCATCAAGTGGACTAATACATGAATTAAGAGAGAGATAAAGGACCAAGGGCTGATTTGAAGAAATGATGGACAAAACAAATATCTATAGCGAAAATATTGGCTTTTGTTTGATCTTGTTGAAAATTGATAATATAGAGTGATAAAATAGTACAACTCTATTCAATAGAACTTTTGGCAATGATAGAAATATTTTCTATCTGTAGTGAGCAGTAAAGTAATCACAAGCTATTTAGCTATAAACACTTGACAAGGGCTTTTGCATTTATGAAATTGGATTGTTTTAAGTTTAAGGATACAGAAATCACCATCTAACAGACAAGGCAAATTTAAAGACTGAAACTTGAAGGTGGTGATAATGGCAAAACTGACTTCAAAGAATTTTTACAAGGTTCCTCTAGTGGGAAGTTTGTAACTATGTTACATGGTTTTGGACTATTTATATTTGCATTTAATAACTCAAAAAGGAGAACTTTTGAAAGCATCCTTTAGAAATAATGATATCAAGAACAGTAAAGAAAAATTTATTCTAAAATTATAATCCATACTTTAAGATAATTTAGGGTAAAATGTCACAAAAAATTCCATTTTTTGTACTTCATACATTAAATTAAATACACTAGCATTCCTTGGAAACCAAATGGATTTCAAATGACAATTTTTAAAACTTGTTTAACTGAGAGATTTTTAAAATATAAAATAAAGATAAATTGTACTTTATTGATAATGATCTAAATGATTCAGGAAATACAATATTGAGAGAAGCTGGATTTGAAATTTTATACGTAAACTGAAAATATGAATGAACAGGTAATTGGAAGAGCCAGACAGTGTCATCCAGAAGGAGGAGTATCAGTCATCCCAGAAAATAATCATAGAGAAAAATACATAACAGCAACAAACATTTATAAAAATGTATTCAATTATTAAATTATCCTATTGCTGGGGACTTGATTAATACTAAGGCATTGAACTTGAACCTTTACTTTTGAAAAGTGTTGAATTATGACTTCTGAAAAATACTATTTAATGTGCAGGCAGAGCTAGATTAATTGCTTATTGATATAAATGAAGATTATTAACCTTGCCAGGCTTATTCTGGAGCTAGAAGGGCATAGACTATCGTATATCTCCATTTCACAAACCATGAAATGAACAATATCATATAATCCCAGAATATTTATATTAGAAAATATTTTTTGAGATTGTTTTGACTAATGTCCTGCTTTTATAATCATGCTTTTAAATTTTGACATTGCTTACTAATAAACATATATTGTTTGATAGTTTGTTATGACTGGTTATAAAATACATGTTATTATTTCATTATGCAAACTGGAGGTGAATGGTAGATAAGGATAAGGACACATACAATTTTTATCAATTATTTGATAAAGTATAGGTATTTTGCATTTGTCACAGTTTAATAAACCTCTCCAAAACTCTTGTGTGGAGTTGTCCTAAAGTGATTTATCTGCCAATTTGTATATAGATTCCATTAAAAAGAATAGTTTTTTTAAAAGGTAAAATCATGACTCATGAATGTAAAAAGAACATAGGATTAAAGATTTTATTTAGCTCACTAATTATTGAGAAAACCAGTAATATGTTGCAACTATTTAAAAAGAAAAATCAACAAAACCAATTAAACCCAGATAAAGCCAATTAGGAACTCAGAAATCAATTTACAAATGGATGCACAGTTCCTCACTATGCACAGTGTAGTAATCAAATGCAACTCCAGGAGGTGCTGTTCGTTTATAGTTCTATGGACAAAAATCATTTGCATTATAATCAGTTGACTACAGCTTACAGAGTGTAAAATAACTTAAAGATAGTGAAAAGCGTCGAAGAAACAGAGGAACGAATTAATGACCTAGAAGACGGGATAATGGAAGGTAATCAAGCTGAACAAAAGAAAGTAAAAAGAATAATGCAAAATGAAAATAGACTTCAGAAACTCAGTGACCCTATCAAACATAACATTCTTATTACACAAGTCCTAGGAGAAGAGTGAGAGAAAGGGGCAGAAAATTGATTGGGAGAAATGATACCTGAAAACTTATGCAATCTGGGGAAGGAACAGATATCCAGATCTAAGAGGCACAGAGAAACCCCAACAAGATTAACAAAAGCAAATCCACACCAAGACATATTGCAATTAAGTTAACAAACTATAGTGATAAAAAAAATTTTAGCCAAACAAAAGAAGTCAGTAACAAACAAGGGAAAACCCATAAGGCTAGCCAGGAGTTTTTCAGCAGAAAGTTTCCAAGCCAGAAATGATTGGCATGATATATTCAAAGTGCTGAATGGGAAAAATCTGGAATACTATATCCAGCAAGGATATCATTCAATAGAGCTAAAAAAATTCAAATAAAAACTAAAAAACTAAAAAAATCCCAAAAAACTAAAAGCTAAAAGACTCTCTGGCCACTATATGAACCCTGCAATAAATATTAGAGGGAACTCATTGAGTGGAAAGGAGAGACCAAAAGTGACAATATAAAGGTAAAAAACACAAAAGCAGTAAAAATGAATATTTCTGTAACAAATTAGTCACTGAACTCAAAAAATAAAAGGAGGTAAAATAAGACAACATATACCTAAAAAATGGGAAAAGAGGAGTAAAGAATGGGTTCAAAGTTAAATGACCATCAACATAATACAGATTGGTATATGCAGAAGAGGTTATATACAAACCTTGTTTGTATATACAAGGTTTGTATATAACCAATGTATATTGGTTTGTATATAACCAATGTTAACAATACATCAAAAACCACTAAAAAGCATATAAAGAATAAGGAGAAAGAAATTTAAATATATCACTAAAAAAAATCAGCAAACCATGAAAAAAAGACAAGAAAGGATCAGAGAAAATGCTGAGAAATACCACAAAACAAATCATGAAATAACAGTAAACACATATCTATAAATAATTACTTGGAAGGGAAATGGGTTAAATGCTCCAATCAAAACACATAGGGTGACAGAATGGATTAAAAAAAAAAGAAGACTTATCTATATGCTGTGTACAAGAGACTGATTTGAGACCTGAAGACACCTGCAAATTGAAAGCGAGTAGATGGAGAAACATCTGTCATGCAAATAGGGGTCAAAAGAAAGCTGAAGTAGCCATACTCATATCAAACAAAATGGACATTAAAACAAAGGCTGTAACAAGAAACAAAGAAGGGCATTATAATAAGGGGGCAATCCAACAAGAAGATATGATGTATGATATGAATACTGATCTACCTCACATGGGAGCACCCAAATATATAAAAACAGGTAATAACAAATATGAACTAATTGATAATACAAGAGTAGTAAGGACTTTAATGCCCCATTTACACCAATGGACAGATCATTTAAACAGAAAGTCAGCAAGGAACAGTAGCTTTGAACGATATCCTGGACCAGATGGCTTTAACAGATACATTCAGAACATTCAATCCTAAACAACAGAAAACACATTTTTTCCAAGTACAGACAGAACACACTCCAGAATAGATGTTAGGCCTCCAAACAAGCCTCAAAACATTCAAGAAGATTGAAGTCATACCCTGCATCTTTTCTGACCACACCATTATGAAACTAGATATTAACCACCAGAAAAAATATGAAAAGACCAGAAATGCAGGGTAGCTAAATAACATTCTACTAAGCCCTGGGTCAACTCATGGCTTAAAAGAAGAAATGAGAAATTATATGGAAGCAAATGAAAATGAAAACACAATGGTCCAGAATGTTTGGGATGCAGCAAAAGTGGTTCTAAAAGGGAGATTTATAGCAATACAATCCTACCTCAAGAGACAAAAAATCCCATATAAACAACCTAACCTTATGTCTAAAGGAGCTGGAAAAAGAACAACAAATGAAGCCTAAAAGCAGCAGCAGGAAGGAAATAATGATAAGAGCAGAAATAAATGAGATAGAGACTAAAAAACAAAACAAAAAAACTCAATAGAGTGGATTGATGAAACTAGGAGCTGGTTCTTTGGAAAAAAAAATCAATAAAATTGATAAATCTCTAGCCAGACTTATGAAAAGGAAAAGAGAAAGGATCCAATAAAATAAAATTACATATGAGAGAGGAGAAATAACAACCAATACCACAGAAATATAATCATAAGAGAATATCGTGAAAAACTATATGCCAACAAATTGGAAAACCTAGAAGAAATGGATTAATTCCTAGAAACTACCAAAACTGAAATAGGAGGAAATAGAAAATCTGGACACATTGATAACCAGCAAAGATATTGAGTTGGTAATAAAAAAGCTTTCAACAAATGATGGCTTACGAGGGCAATTCTACCAAATATTTAAAGAGTTAATACCTTTGCTTCTTAAATTATTCCAAAAAGTAGAAAAGAAATGAAAACTTAGAAATTCATTCTGTGAGGCTAGCATTACCTGGATACAAAACCAGATAAAGGTGGGTGAGGTAGGTGAAGGGGATCAAGAGTATACTTACTGTGATGAGCACTGAGTAATGTATAGAATTGTTGAATCATTATATTGTGTACCTGACACTAACATAACACTCTATGTTAATTATACTGGCATTAATAAATATATAAAAAAAA
>CM053612.1:82447515-82499017 GCA_028646535.1 Procyon lotor | reverse complement strand
GTCCAAATTCCATGAGGGTGTTTCTCTGCTCTCCAGAAAAAAGAATTTCTTCCTGTTAAATGTAATTTCATAGTTTGTCCAGTGACTTTTACTCATATTGTTGCAGAAAGATATATTAAATGATTTTATTTTGTTTTCATATTAGGCATTTTATTTTGACACCTACATGTAAGACAACATTCATTACCATATACTGAAGATTGATGACACTGTTTGGAGCTGTTCTTAGCTAACAGGAAGAGTATTGTGTCTAAATTTAAAATACCGCTTACCAAAAAAAAAAAAAATTCTTTTTTTCACCAAAGATTTTATTTATTTGTCAGAGAGAGAGAGCATGAGCCCAAGCAGGGGGAGAGACTGGCAGAGGGAGAAGCAGGCTCCCTGCTGAAGAAGGAGCTTAATGTGGGACTTGATCCCGGAACCCTGGGATCATGACCTGAGCAGAAGGCAGACGCTTAACCAGCTGATCCACCCAGGCATCCCTAGAAACTAATTCCTTAAAAAAAAAAAAGACTCCAGGAAAAAAAAAATAATTGTAGGCCAATATTTCTCATGAATGTAGATGTACAGATCCTGACCAAATAGTGGGGATCTGAATCCAATAACACTTTAAAAAATCATTCACGATCAAGTGGGATTTATTTCTGGATTGCAAAGGTGGTACAATATTTGCAAATCAATGTGATATATTACACCAATAAGAGAAAAGGTGAGAACCATATGATCATTTTAATTGATGCAGGAATAGCATCTGACAAAGTACAATATCCATTCATAGATATAAACCCTCAATAAAGTAGGTTTAGAGGGAATATGGCTCAAGATAATAAAGAGCATATATGAAAAACCCACAGCTAACATGATCCTCACTGGGAAAAAAATAAGAGCTGTTCCCCTAAGGTCAGGAACTAGACAAAGATGTGCACTCTCACCACTTTTATTCAAGATTGTACTGGAAGTCCTAGCCACAGCAATCAGACAAAAAGAAATAAAAGGTATTCAGATATGTAAGGAAGAAATAAAACTTTGACTATTTGCAGGTAACATACCATATATATATATATATATATATATATATATATATCTAAAAGACTGTTCTCTCTATATATACACATACATACATACACACGTATATACAGTGGAATATTATTCAACCATAAAAAAGAAAAGAAATTTTGCCATTTGCAACAACCTAGTTTGAGATTATGCTAGCGAGTTATGCTTAATGAAATAAGTCAGTCAGAGAAAGACATATACTAAATGATTTCACTCATATGTGAAATTTAAGAAACAGAACAAATGAGCAAAGGGAAAAAACCAGAGAGACAAGTCAACAGGCTGTTAATTATAGAGAAGGAACTGATAGTTTCCAGAGGGGAGGGTTGTGGGAGGATGCATAAATTGGTAATGGGGATTAAGGAGTGTACTTGGTGTGATGAGCACTGGATGATAGAAGCAATTGTTGAGCCACTATATTATATGCCTAATAAACTAATAAAACCCTGTATTTTTAAATCTATTTTTTGATTTTATTATTATTTTTTGTTACATTAGTCACCATACAATGCATCATTAAATTTTGATGTAGTGTTCCATGATTCATTGTTTGCATATAACACCCAGTGTTCCATGCAATTCATGCCCTCCTTAATACCTATCACCAGGCTCACCCATCCCCCCAACCCCCTCCCTTCTAAAACCCTCAGTTTGTTTCTCAGAGTCCATAGTCTCTCATGGTTCATTTCCTCCTCCAGTTTCCCTGCCCCTTCATTTTCCCCTTCTCCTAATGTCCTCTATGCTATTCCTTATGTTCTACAAATAAGTGAAACCATATGAAAATTAACTTCTTCTGCTTGACTTATTTCACTCAGCATAATCTTCTCCAGTCTCATCCATCTTGCTGTAGAAGTTGGGTATTCATCCTTTCTGATGGCTGAGTAATATCCCATCGTGTACATGGAACATATCTTCTTTATCCATTCATCTTTTGAAGGGAATCTCAGCTCTTTCCACAGTTTGGCTATTGTGGACATTGCTGATCTGAACATTGGGGTGCATATGGCCCTTCTTTTCACTACATCTGTATCTTTGGGGTAAATACCCGGTAGTGCAGTTGTTGGGTCATAGGGTAGCTCTATTTTTAATTTCTTGAGGAATGTCCACACTGTTTTCCAAAGTGCCTGTACCAACTTGGATTTCCACCAACAGTATAAGAGGGTTCCCCTTTCTCCACAACCTCTTCAACACTTGTTTCTTGCCTTGTCACTTTTTGCCATTCTAACTGGCGTAAGGTGGTATCTCAGTGTGATTTTGATTTGAATTTCCCTGATGGCTAATGATGATGAACATTTTTTCATGTGTCTGTAAGTCATTTGTATGTCTTCTTTGGGTAGTGTCTGTTCCTGTCCTTTGCCCATTTTTTTTACTTGATTTTATGTTTTTTAGGTGTTGAGTTTGAGAAGTTCTTTATAGATCTAGTATACCAGTCTTTAGTAAAGCAAATATCTTGCAAATATCTTCTCCCATTCTGTGGAACAAAACAGCTTCGTTTTGTTGACTGTTTCCTTTGCTGTGCAGAAGCTTTTTATCTTGAGGTCCTTTGTTGTGGAGAAGCTTTTAATCTTGGTGATGTCCCAAAAGTTCATTTTCGCTTTTGCTTCCCTTGCCTTTGGAGATGTGTCTTGAAAGAAGTTGCTGTGGCCAGTGTCAAAGAGGTTACTGCCTATGTTCTCCTCTCAGATTTTGATGGATTCCTGTCTCACATTGAGGTCTTTCATTGATTTAAGAGTTTATCTTTGTGCATGTGGTAAGAGAGTGGTTGAGTTTCTTTCTTCTGTATATAGCTGTCCAATTTTCCCAGCACCATTTATTGAAGAGACTGTCTTTTTTCCTTTGGATATTTTTTCCTGCTTTGCTGAAGATAAGTTGACCATAGTGTTGAGGGTCCACATCTGGGCTCTCTATTCTGTTCTATTGGTCTATGTGTCCGTTTTTGTGCCAATACCATGCTGTCTTGGTGATCACAGCTTTGTAATAGAGCTTGAAATCAGGCAACATGATGCCCCCAGCTTTGTTTTTCTTTTTCAACATTTACTTGACGATTTGAGGTCTTTTCTGCTTCCATACAATTTTAGGATTAAAACACCATATGTTAAAAAAAAAAAAAAAAAGGTAAAAGCAGGTATAACTCAGTAGAGTACAGTAACAGCATAGCCAGTAAACCTTTTTTTGCCCATTTTTTCTTATGTTCAGTTAGCAACCGTATAGTACATAGTCTTCGATGCAGTGTTCAATGATTCATTGGTTAAGTATAACACCCAGTACTCATCACAGCACTTTTTTTTTTTTTGCTTATTTCAAAGATTTTAGCAATGTTTCCTTAAAGTCCCAATGAGGATGAAACAAAGAGATTTATTCCTTGCCCTGGTCTCTTCACACCGTATTACGTGTTGTCTATCTTTACGTGTTGTCTATCTGACTAATTTGTGTTATTTTTTTGATGCTTAGGGTCATTTTAATATAAAAGTTCAATATTTCTACTGTGGGGTGTAGATAAAAGAAAGTCACTTTCCTAATTTTAAAAGGTTTAAAAAGTTAAATATTTGTTTTTTTAATTGTAACCTTACAGTTGACCTTTAAGTAAAATAATGTTTGATAATAGCTTTTCTGAGAAAATATCTCTAATATATATGGGATTTAAAAAAGAATTCTAAAAAGTTCTTGTGGTCTTTTATTGTTCCATCAAATTTTAGGCAAGATTTTGAATTTGTGTGAATTTACTTGGTTAATAATTATTTATATAGATCACTTATAAAAATTTTATCAATGAGGAGTAGCATGGGTTGATTTGTAATGATTAGCTTGTTCAGTTTGAAGGATACAACTTCAAAATACTAGGTTTTGAATAATTGATTCTGCATATTTAGGGCATACTTACGCACACTAGTAGTTATCATCCAGCTTCAGTAATAAAATATTGCAAAGCAGTCAAATTCCCTCCACTGTGTCCCTTCCTGGATTATCTCTCCTCTCCCAGAGATAGTTCTCATCCTGAAATTTGTGTTTTTCATTCTATGCATTTTTTATTATTTTTTTAAAAAGACTTTATTTATTTGACAGAGAGAGAGTGAGAGAGGGAACACAAGCAGGGGAAGCAGGAGAGGGAGAAGCAGACTCTTGGCCAAGCAGGAGGCCTGATGCAGGGCTAGATCCCAGAACCCTGGGATTATGACAGGAGCCGAAGGCAGATGCTTAACAACTGAGCCACCCAGGCACCCTATTTTTTTTTTTTTTTACTCCAAACCCTGTGATTTTTTATTACACCATATTGAATATAGGAAAAGTACCATAGCAATGATAATTAACATGTTTGGAGTGCTTTCCTTATGTAGTATTTATATATTAAATCACTTAACCCTTATAACCAATCTAGGAGGCAATACTTCAGTTAAACCAATTTCAGAGATGATAAACCCAAGGCATAGAAGTTAAATAACTTGTTCAACACCATAGAACTAGTAAGTGGCAAAGACGTGATTTAGATAGTGTGATTCCTAAGCCCACGCCTCAAGCAGCATGCTATATGTTCAGGCACCCTATTTTTATTATTTTTAAAAATATGGTGTATCTCCCTAAGCAGTATGTAGTATTATTTTACAACTTTTAACTTTCTGTAAATGGTATGATAAAAGTATTTATTCAGCAACATATTTTTTTGGCCCTGTGTACTGGTGAAATTTGTTCAAGCTAGTAATTATAGTTCCAGTTTTTTCATTTAAAGTCACGTATGATAGTGCATTGTTAAATTCTATTTATTATCAAATGATTACCTACCCAGGAAATTGGAAGAATGTGGTAAGAAACCCAAGTTGAATAATATTCTAATTATTTTAATTACTTTCACGACTATTACAATAAGTTTATTTTCAATCAGTAAGGAAAAAATAGTCATATTTAATATGGAACGTGTATCCGTTTCCTCTTGTCTTTGTATCAGTAATTTAAAAATAAGTAATTATTGTGCTGATTCAATAGTAAGGTGCTGTTTATCTCAGTTTTACTTGGTTTGGAGGTAATATATTAAGTAGGAGAAGTAAGAGTATCAGTATTGACTAGTGATGTGTGACGCAGGAGACTTCCAAAATAGGTAGGGGATTGCCCTATTGAGGTTCTGGTCTCAGTCATGATGAAGTGACTTGATTTGTTGAGCCTAAAGATCCTTTCTAATGAGTTGTGTCATCTTAATTGGCCACACTGGTAAAGAACATAAAAACAAGTTAATCCTAACTTATCAGTTAGCCACTTAGCACCTTAGCCCAAAAGTTCCTGGCCATCTGACTCTCACTCCACCTTAATAGTTGGAGAATAGCCTTAATAGTTAGAGAAACAAAATATGTGAGAAGTGTATCTGGTACTAATTACTTGTGATTGCCATGCCATGTGTGGTCTTGTTATAATAAAGAGGGCATTAAGTATGTGAAACAACACATGTTATATTGGCCAAGTGAGTACAACACAGTGAGAACGCATAATCTTTCTGAAATGTTCCATTATGAAGAGATTGTGGAGATAGGTTTGGTTGTGGAGGTTGTAGAGATAGGCTTGGTGATATTACAGATGCAAGTCATGGATATTCATGTAAGTTATACATTGCACAAAAATCTTTTTTAGTCTATGTAATTTCTTGCTAGGAAATTTTCTTGTTTGTTTGAAACACTGATGTTTCTATACTAATAGAACAATAGATATTTCTGTTGTATTACAGTCTAACTGGAACCTTTTGTTTTTTTCAGACAGGAATTTTATGTGATAGTGATTATGTTGTCATGGAAAAGAGACCAGAACTGACAACAGTTAACAAATACAGCTCTTTTATTACCTGTTTCCCAAACAACCTTCCATTTAACATTTGACAAATTCAATCATATTTTATAAGGAACAACAACTGTGTATGCACAGTGCCCTTTTTATGTACTATACTTAGATTAGGACATTTAGGTTTAAAAAAAGTTACTTCTATTAACATAAGCGTTTTTGATTATAAAGAAAAAGGCAGTGTCTGAATTTTCCTAGATAAAATAATATCATACCAAGTACTATATTATTTTGCTATGCTATTAGTGTAATGCTAATAATATATTATTAGGATTGAATTACCTTTTGCCTATATATTAGAATGTATATTTGCATAAAATGCATATTATTTTAAGTTCTAATATTTCATAGATAAGGCAAAACTTTACTCAGATGAGAATATATATTGAACATTGCACATTATGAGCTTTAAGGTGAATGAAAGTTTTAGGGAAGTGAAGAACAGAACTTTTAATAATGATATTAATGCTAAAATATTTGTGCATTTTTGGCACAGTATCTGTATCTACATTAAGAAATTGTTATATTTGCAAGTGAAAAATTTTCATCTGAACTTGAAAGGCTAGGCCAGAAATTAGCTAGTTGGTACTATTTGGAATGAAGCACTCTTTTCTTTGTCTGTATTTTTCACTTATTTTCTCGTTTCAGCATCCTTCAGGTTATTAATCAGATTGCCTAAGGGAGAAACCATCCCCACCAAAATTGTAGTAATTTCTTCAGGGGCTTTTCATACTTGGCTTGAATTTCTTGTACCCTTCCTAATAGATTCACCCCCTTTGTTCACCTTTCTAAAGGAAGCATTGTAAGCAAACTTTCCTATGGGGCGTATACAATATCTCGTGATGTCTGATTTTTTTTCTTAGATTAGACACTTAATTACTAAAAGAAGTTTTTAGTTTTTGTTTTTTTTTAGTTTTGAGAGAGCACTTGTGCTCTGAGTGGGGGCAGGGCAGGAGGAGAGGGAGAGGGAGAAGCTGCCTCCCTGCGGAGTGTGCTGAGTGTGCAAGTGTGCAAACCAGATCCTGGGACCCTGAGATCACTAACCTAGCCACAGTCATATGTTTGACTGAGCCACTGAGGCACCCTATAAGTGTTTTTTATCATCATCTATTCTCCGTCATCACTGCTATAAATCCTCTATAATTTTTTAAACAGGACAGACTATATTGGAAATCCATTTCCAATGCCAACTACTTGACTTTAGTTGTGTATACGGTTTTTTCCCTCCGAATTTCTGTAAACTCTTAAAGGTATTTGAAGAGAACTTGCCTTTTTTGTTTGCTTTGTTTGGCTGTTAAGCTTTAATGGTAAGTGTTGAGGGAACACAGGTAAAAGAAAATCTTAAAAAGCCATGGAATCCTCATTCAGTTTGGATCAAACACCCTAGCTTAAATGTCTCTGCCACTTAACATATTTAAGTTCTTTGATGTGTAAACACTTGTCCACAGTCTTGAATTGAGTAGGACTTGAAACTCAAAGGCAATTTTAAGAAATTTTCTTTCGGATCATGCATTGGTAAATGGTGTATTTGATTTCAGAGCTGTTTATTACCACTTTTTGTTCCTCAATAAAATATCTGTAACCATATTTTTGGGCCGAGATTAAGTACAATTGAGTTTGAAGACAGAAATAGATAATTTTCAGTATAGAATAATTTATTTTACTTAATATCTTAGACCTAGCTTTAGAAAGTGATTCATTATATTTAAATTTTTCAAATACTCAAGGCACCAAGGAAAATAATAGAGAATAATTTTGTGCTATTGATTTCAAGTCCCGTAATACAGGATGCACTTATTTTTTCTATTGGGCAATTTTTTTTTTTTTTACTTACCTTGTGTGACCTTGTTAAATCTGGCAAGTTTTCTCATTAGCTTAACAATTCTGAATAATACCTTTATTTTGACATTATATTTGGTTTCAAAACATATTACTGGATCATGCCTGGATAATTGATAAACCACTGGGTACTTTATATGTATCCACTTTATTTATTATATGATGAAGTCCCTCATCAGATATGTTAGTTAAGGTGAAAATTGCTCTTACCAGTTTAGGTCCAAGAACTCTTGTCAGTCATTCAAGCAACAGTTGTAGCCTCATGGAAAGCACTATGGTAGCTTGTTTATAAATGACTGATGGTATTTCATTTTGTAATTAATAATATCTGAAAACAAGTAATGATATATATACTCCCAGTTGACAGCAATTTTTAGTGAAATACAAAATGACATCTCTGCAAATAATAAGAGTGTTGTAATTGCTTAGGAAAAATAGCTTTAGGTGTCATATATGAATAACCAGTTCAGGAAGGCTTCACAAAAATTCATCATTATGGTAAGTTATTGTGTTATCCTGTGGAATCCAAAATTAGCAAACACAGGCAGGATTCATAAAGGAGAGAATATGGAATAGGAATACTGTCAAAAGTAAGGCTGAACTTTGAATCTAGTCTGAGTGGCTAGTTGATTTCTTGATTTCATTCATTCATATGTTCATTCTACAAGTGTTTTATTGAGAACACTTGTATGTGTGTGCCTGGGTCAGGCACTGGAACTATATCATGGAACAAGAAAGATCTGATTTTTTAAAAAAAAAGTAAAATATAACATGTAGTTCACACATTATACAATTAACACATTTAAAGAGTACAATTTAGTGATTTTTTTTGTATATTCAGAGTTGTGCAACCATGACCACAAATAATAATTAAAATAATTTTAGAATATTTACTTTACCCAGAAAAGAAACCCTGTACCCAGTAGAAGTCTCCCTACACTGCCTAGAAACCATTAATCTGCTTTCTGTCACTATAGATTTGCCTATTGATATTTCATGAAAATGGACTCACATCTCATCTTTTCTGACTGGCTTCTTTCACTTAGCATAAATATATCCTAGGTACTTCATTCCTTTTTATTGTGGAATAATATTTCATTATATGGGTAAAAGCACATTTTATTTATCTTGTCATCATTTAATGGACTTCTGGGTTGTTTTCATTTTTTCTTTTGGCTGTTGGGAATAACCATTCTTTGAACATTCACATGCCAGTTTTTGTGTGGAGATATGTTTTCATTTCTCTTGGGTTTATACCTAGAAGTAGAATTCTGTTTCATAAAGTAAATCTGTTTAACCTTTTGAGGAGCTGCCAGACTTTGTTTCAAAGAAGATACACTATTTTTTATTTCCATTCCCACAGGTTCTTGTCAACACTTACTGCTCTCTTTGATTATGGCTAGCCTAATAGGTATGAAATAGTATGGCATTATGGTTGTAATTTATATTTCTCTAATGGCAAACAATGTTGAATACCTTTTCATGTACTTATTGAACATTTGTATGGCTTTGGCCATTTTTAGATTGCATTATTTGTGTTCTTATTGAATTGTTAGAATATATATTCTTTATTCTAATAAAAGTCCCTTAAATATAGAGTTTAAAAATAATTCTCAATTCTCTGGGTTTTTCTTTCACTGTTGGGGTTGTGGTCTTTGTAGCACAGGAATTTTTAATTTTGATGAAGTCCAGTGTATGCATTTTTCCCTTGTGCTTATAGTTCATAGCTAAGAAGACTGCCACACCCAAGGTCACAGGAATTTTCTCCTTTACTTTCTAAGAGTTTTATAGTTCTGTTCTTATATTTAGATCTGTGATTCACTTTGATGTAATTTTGTGTACGGTGTGAGGAAGGGATTCCACTTCATTATTTCACATGTGGATATTCATTTTTCCCAGATTGATGACTATTTTTCAAATGTGAAGAAGAATCCCCTGAAGTTCTTGTTAAAATATGGATTGTGATTTAGTAGTGGGGTATGGGAGTCCGCTTTTCTACAACGCTTCCAAGTGATGCTGCTGATAATAATCCTGGGATTATGTTTTTACTAGCAAGGAGATAGACAACTACTGAACAAGTAATTACACATGCATTCCAACTACATCTATTTTGATCCCACCTGTGGACTGATTTTCCTTACTGCTCCCAGTATGTGGGAGATGAGAAATTCTATATTGCTTCTGAGTTCACATTCCATTAGGTGAATTTATAAATTGAAGATTGCTTAGTAGCATCACTAAGGCTGAATTTTTAATTCTCAGCAAAGATCACTGGTTAGCTCCATTGGAACCAAATGTTCAGCTCTTAGACTGTCCTTAGGGATCTGGCTTGTTGATGGTTCATTGTGTAGGTGGCAACTCTCAGTGAAGAGGGTTAAAGGTTGGCTAGAGACTGAATACTCTTCTATTTTCAGAAATATCTGGGAATCTTTCACCTTCATATTTGAGAGTTTCTGCATGGTAATTAGTAAGAGTGAGAAAATCTTCAAATGACTATTAATGAGTAATTCTGGACTGAGAAAGGTGAAATAGAATTTTCCTTCATTACCAATTAACCTCCACATTTTATCTTCAGCAACGTTGGGTGGTTTCTGTGATTTTAGTAAGGGCTCTTTTTTTTCCCCCAAATATGTTTATTTTATTTTTTCAGTGTTACAAGATTAATTGTTCATGCACCACACCCAGTGCTCCATGCAATACATGGGTATTGAGAAGGGCACGTAGTAAGGGCTCTTAATGGAAGGCAGGCAGTTCTGGTGCAAATACCTTGGAGTGGGCAATCACTGGAAAGGTACTGAGCCTTTGTAGAGACTTTCTCTTTTATAGACTGAGAATAATAGCTGTTCTGCATAGACGTTTTAATGACTTTGTTTCTGGAACAGAGTGTAGGTGCTGAATGTGTTCTTTTCCTGCCTTCCTACTTCCAGAAAAGACTTTTTTGTGATTTACATATAAATGACCAAGTATAATAGGGCCATTAAATTAAAGATAAAACAAAAGCTGTCTAATGGAAAGAGAACAGTTTTTATACAAAATCACTGCTAAAGATGGCTACTTTAGGTGAATAAAAATTAAACTATGAGCTTTTTGGCAAACATGGTAAAAAAGAAAACATAATTAGATAACTTTTAATATGTACAGATAAGGTATACTATTTTCAGGAGAGAGAAAATATATTTCTTAAAATTAAAGTTTAATGATTTAGAATGACTTTTAAGAACCATAAAATGACCTAACAGGCAATGTTTAAAAAATATCAGATGGCAGACTCTTTTTCTGTTATGGTCCGTAAAATTCTTCTAGCTTCTGCCTATTGCCCAGTTCCAAATTTTTAGGTATTTGTTAAATCAGCATCCCACTTTCATTTACCAAAATCTGTATTAGTTTCCAATTGCTAATATAACTAAAAGCAACAGATTGTATAGCCTAAAACATCACAAGTTTATTATCTTACAGTTCTGGATATCCAAAGTCCAAAATAGGTCTTGCTCGCCTAAAATCAGGTTATCAGAAGGCTGAGTTCTTTCTCCCGGCTCAAGGGAGAATCTGTTTCCGTGTCTTTTATGGTTTCTGGAGTTCGCCTGCATATTTTAGCTTCTTGTCTTTTTCCTCCATCCTCAAAGCCTGCAACATCAGCCTAGTCCTTATCACTCTGCCATTTGTACTTGTTCTCTTCTGCTTCCCTCTTCTCTTTTTATGGACCACTGTGATTAATATTGGGTTTACCTTCCTATTCCAGAGTAATCTCTCTTTTTAAAATTCACCTGATAGGTAATTTTAATTCCATCTAGGACCTTAATTCCCCCTTGTCATGTAAACTAATACATAGATTTCAGGAATTAAGACATAAGCCTATCTTTCTTTGGGAGGTGGGGGACTTATTCCACCTATGAATATGACTACTTGTGATACTAATCCTTGATAAAATCTGTGAACATCATACTCATTTTTGGTTGTATAAGGTATTTCTTTAAGGAGGCTTAATTAAAAGAATCCAAGTAGATAGCATTTCTGTAGTTTTATATGATCTAAGAATTAAGAAATTTTAGAGAAATGGATATTTAACTGTGGCCTCTTCTCACTTTAAAGTATTGGTTGTTGCACTTTGCCTCCTCTTCAGAATTATATATTAGAGGGGCGCCTGGGTAGCTCAGTGGGTTAAAGCCTCTGCCTTCGACTCAGGTCATGATCTCAGGGTCCTGGGATCGAGCCCCACATCGGGCTCTCTGCTCAGCAGGGAGCCTGCTTCCCCTTCTCTCTCTGCCTGCCTTTTTGCCTACTTGTGATCTCTCTCTCTGTCAAATAAATAAAATTTTAAAAAAAATTACAGAATTATATATTAGATCATTTGAGACAAAATTTGAATTTTTAATTTAGAATCATTTGGACAATGAGTTTCACCACATCTTTTTAAAGGCTATTTCTGTTCACTGCCTTGTTCGTTCTTTCTTTCCTTCTTTCTTTCTTTCAAGATTTTATTTATTTATTTGACAGAGAGAGAGATCACAAGTAGGCAGAGAGGCAGGCAGAGAGAGAGGGGGAAGCAGGCTCCCTGCTGAGCAGAAAGCCCAGTGCAGGGCTTGATCCCAGGACCCTGAGACCATGACCTGAGCCGAAGGCAGAGGCTTTAACCCACTGAGCCACCCAGGTGCCCCTCTCTTGCTTTCTTATAAGTGGAAATCAGTAGTCTGTTAGTGAAAAGAGTGGACAAATACTAGCTTAGTTCAAGAATAGTCATTTTTATATATCACATAATAAATATACTGGATCCTTTTTATAGTACAAAGAATAGTTGCCACAGTATGCCAGTAAGCATGCAAATAATTTTGCCAATCAACAGTGACTAGGATTTCTTCATTAACTCATTCATCATTTACTGAGAATCTACTATTAGAGATTCAGTAGTGAGGCTTGGACATGGTATCTGAAGAAAATTGGCTTGTTGGGAGCATAGTATGAATCGTACCAAATATGCTCCTCGAAATGTACAAGTTCATAATTATTTTGTTTGAACATTTTAATTTTTTGAAAGGTTTTATTTATTTAATTGACAGAGAGACAGCAAGAGAGGGCACACAAGCAGGGGGAGTGAGAGAGGGAGAAGCAGGTTTCCCGGTGAGCAGGGAGCCTGATGTGGGGCTGGATCCCACAACCCTGGGATTATGACCTGAGCCCGAGGCAGACAATGACTGATCCACCTAGGTGCCCCATGTTTGAATATTTTTATTGACACAAAAAAACTTATTAAAACTTAAAATGATGAAGAAATTCAGTTTCAAACTCATTTAAAAATTTTTCTTCTCATTTTAACAATTTTATTATTAAATATTTTATACCTGTCAGAGGTAAAAATAATGATAACAGTCACCTTGGCAACAAACTCTTTTATACCATATAATACATGACAGGTTCCTTTTATAGCTCTGAAATCTGATGTCGAGAGAAACTTCTGTGGGGTCGTAAAACTTGTAAGTGGTACTGCTGCTTGAATCCAATACTTTGGCAATATGGCTTTATATTTTATGCAGGTAAACACTAAATATACTGCCTTGTGTTATGATCAGTCAGCCTACAACTATGTTTTAGCAAAATTATCTTCTATTGCTATAATAATGTATAATACTGACATCTCAGAATATATTCTATAAATGTTAGAACATTGTTTTTCATATTAATGCTTATAATTTGTATTTATTAATGAAGTTGTTATTTTCTGGTAAACATCAACCTCATGAGTTTCTGAGTATTAAATTTCCCAAGTCTTTCCCTGTGAAAATAGTACATTAGCCTTAATAATTGATATTAGGGATAAATCATGAACTCTGGGTACAAAAATCAATGATGCTCGTGACTTTCCCTAGTACTTCCCTAGTCTTTTTCAGTCCAAGATTAATGAGATAATTGAATCTTGTTCCTTCACGGAGACTTTTACTTTCTTCACTTTGTTCGTTTAAAAAGTTTCTCAATATTCTTGATTATTTTCCAGGTTAGATTTTTTTACTGTTCAAGTTTTGAATTTCTCCTTAATATTTTCTTTTATTATTTATCAAGTCAATAATTTGTCTGGAAGTTTTTGCTTTCCTTTATTGAGGAATTTAAAAAATTTATTTTTCTCTACTGTCTTGTTTCTGTTCATTTTCATAAGTAATTACTGGGTAAATATCGGACGTCTTTGTTTATTTTCCATGTCTCTTTGCTTGCCTTTTAGTTTTTATGTTTGCTGCCTTTTTTGTGTTAAGTTATGGGAAACATTTCTTAAAATTATCACTTACAACGCCTGCTTTTCTTTCTCTATTATCCAGTGTTCTAATTAACATTTTTATTTTGTTAATTTTACTCAAGAAGAAATGAAGATGAGCTGAGATTAAAGAAAACGGTGTCAGCTGGTTATTAACTTTAGGTAAAGAGTCATGTAAAAATTGAAAGTTCTAGGGCACCTGTATGGTTCAGTTGGTGGGGCATCTGCCTTCAGCTCAGTTCCTGATCTCAGGGTCCTGGGATTGAGCCCTGGGCTCCCTGCTTGGTGGGAAGTCTGCTTCCCCCCACCCCTCCCCCCACTCATATGCATGGACATGTAAGCTCTCTCTCTCAAGTAAATAAAATCTTGAAAAAAAAAAATGAAAGGTCTGTTGGTTTCTGATTCTGAAAACATTTCCCTTCAAGTACCAATGGTGTGTGTGTGTAATATATTTATTTATACTGCTTTTCAAAACACTTATGAAATATTTGTTTGTTTGTTTATTTATTTGACAGAGAGAGAGAGCACAAGTAGGCAGAGAGGTAGGCAGAGAGAGAGGGGGAAGCAGGCTCTCTGCTCAACAGAGAGCCCGACATGGGGCTCTATCCCAGGACCCTGAGATCATGACCTGAGCTGAAGGCAGAGGCTTTAACCCACTGAGCCACCCAGGCACCCCTCAGCTGTACTTCTTTAAGGTTAAATACCCAATAACCAGGTCAGGTTCACTGTCAAACTTGTAATACAAGCAGATTGTCACTAGCACCTAACATAGATGCTTAAAGTCCTTATTCCTTCTGTTTGTGGTATTTAAGAAGGTCTAAACAAAATTATTTTCTTTGCTTTCTTTCCTAAGCATGCACATTTTCTTCCTCCTTGATGTACATGACAGTGGCTTAATCAAATAAGTTATATTTATGTGTTATATAATAGATTTTGTTACTGGAAGTGGATTAGACAAAGCCTAATCAAATATCTCAACATTGGTATCTATTATGAGTTACTTAAATATATTCTTTCGGTAACATATAAGATGGCCATATAATGCATACATAAGAATTTTATTTTATTTATTTTATTTTTTTAAAGATTTTATTTATTTATTTGACACAGAGAGAAATCACAAGTAGAGAGGCAGGCAGAGAGAAAGGGGGAAGCAGGCTCCCCACTGGGCAGAGAGCCTGATGTGGGGCTCCATCCCAGGACCCTGAGATCATGACCTGAGCTGAAGGCAGAGGCTTTAACCCACTAAGCCACTCAGGCGCCCCAAGAATTGTAAAGATTACATCTTTTTTTGTATTTAACATTATTTATGGAGAAAATTAAAATGTAAACATATACAAGAATATGTGTGTGTAAATATATATATATATATATACATATATATATAAATATACACAAACACCTGTTTCCTTTTCTCCCTCACATACAAAATAGACCTATAGTTACCTTCTTTCTACAGAGTTCCATTATTGATACAGAGTAATAGAATTTACTGTCTTGCTCTCAGATTCAAGCATCATCATAATCATCATCATTACATCCGTGCTAATAATAGCTTGTACCTACTATGCTATTCTATATCTAGCGCTAATGTAAGAGCTTTATAAAAATGAATTCATTTAAAAGTCATAAATACGAAGTGAATCGAGCACAGGTAAGCCCAAGGCCGCAATGTTTATTAGAGATTTAGATAGAAAAATACTAGAAAAATAGCTCTGAATTTCCTAGTAATAATTTCCAGCATTTTTCCTTGGAACAGTGTACATAACACTTAGTGTGGAGTTCAGAATTATTGCTCTTCCTTCTAGCTGTGGTTCTCACAGTGGGTGTTTATTTGAGCTTCAAGTATTAGAGTCAGCCCCTGTGTCACTGAGTAGAGAAGGTGGCTGTGAATCTGACAGGCTTTAGCTTTATAACTGGTAGAGTACTACCAGTAATCATAACCACATTCTTAGCATTAGAAATGAGGGAAAATTTAAATATTTACATAAAAGAAGTTAATTTTTAGGCTCCTATGTTCTTTGGAAAGTCGTAGTTCTTAGCTGCAGTTTTCTTGTTTATAAAATAAGGGTGTTTGTTAAACTATGAAGATCATTATAGCTCTATTTCTACAAATCTCTAATTTCCTTTAATTAACATTTTATCAGCAAATCTAATTCTCAAAAGGCTGACACAATACAAGATTTAAACCCACTGTGTTATTCTTCGCTTTAAATCCAGGAGATCTATATAAGGAAAAAAAAGGAAAATCAATATATATTGGTATATATTTAACATATATAATACAGAAATATCCAGTATATACATTAGGTATCTAATATTTAAGTTTTGCCATAATGTTTCAACATGTATGCATACATTCAAATAAGACTTTTAATATTTATCATTTAAGTAAATCATATTTTGTAATTTTGGGAATAGAGTTGTTTCTAAGGAATGCAGTAATTAGATAAATAGGGACTTTCATAGTGTGTTGCCTTAAGATTCTATTTTGATTTCCTTTCAAGTACAGATTGCTTCAAACTTCTTTGAAGTTTGTTTTTTTCTTACATTTAGTTTCAGATCATTTCTCTCCCATTACATTTTTCTTCTATAGTTTCTGAGATAAACACATTTGATTTATTACTGAAATTTAATAGGTTTCACTAGATTTTTTTTAAGATTTTATTTATTTATTTGACGGAGAGAGAGAGATCACAAGTAGGCAGAGAGGCAGGCAGAGAGAGGGGGAAGCAGGATCCCTGATGAGCAGAGCTTCGCGAGGGTCTTGATCCCAGGATCCTGAGATCTTGACCTGAGCCTAAAGACACTGCTTAACTGACTGAGCCATCCAGGTGCCCCATGTTTCACTAGATGTTTAAAAATCATTTACCAAGTATCACTTTCCTGACATTATAATTATCATCACTAATCTGTAGTTTGAAAGTAATGTACCTTTTTTGACTTGATTACGTGTTTTTTGGGTGTTGAGTTTGAGAAGTTCTTTATAGATCTTGGATACCAACCCTTTGTCTGTAATGTCATTTGCAAATACCTTCTCCCATTTCGTGGGGTACCTCTTTGTTTTGACTGTTTCCTTTGCTGTGCAGAAGCTTTTTATCTTGATGAAGTCCCAAAAGTTCATTTTTGCTTTTGTTTCCCTTGCCTTTGGAGACATGTCTTGAAAGAAGTTGCTGTGGCCAATGTCAAAGAGGTTACTGCCTATGGTCTCCTCTAGGATTTTGATGGATTCCAGTCTTATAGGTGTTTCATCGATTTAAAGTTTATCTTTGTGCATGTAGTAAGAGAATGGTTGAATTTAATTCTTCTGTATATAGCTGTCCAATTTTCCCAGCATCATTTATTGAACAGACTTTTTTCCATTGGATATTTTCTCCTGCTTTGTCGAAGATTAGTTGACCATAGAGTTGAGGGTCCACATCTGGGTTCTCTAGTCTGTTCCATTGATATATGTGTCTGTTTTTGTGCCAGTACCATGCTGTTTTGGTGATCACAGCTTCGTAATATAGCTTGAAATCAGGCAACGTGATGCCCCCAGTTTTGTTTTTCTTTTTCAACATTTCCTTGGCAATTCGGGGTCTTTTCTGGTTCCATACAAATTTTAGGATTTTTTGTTTCAGCTTTATGAAAAATGCCATTGGTATTTTGATCAGGACGGCATCAAAAGTACAGATTGCTCTGGGCAACATAGACATTTTAACAATGTTTGTTCTTCTGATCCATGAGCATGGAATGTTTTTCCATCTTTTTGTGTCTTCTTCAATTTCTTTCAAAAGTATTCTGTAGTTTCTAGAATATACATTTTTTGCCTATTTGGTTAGAAATATTCCAAGATATCTTATGGTTTTTGGTGCTATTGTAAATGGAATCGGTTCCCTAATTTTTCTTTCTACAATTACATTGTTAGTGTATAAGAAAGCAACTGGCTTCTGTGCATTGATTTTGTATCCTGCCACATTACTGAATTGCTGTATGAGTTCTAGTAATTTGGGGGTGACATCTTTTGGATTTTCCACATAAAGTGTCATGTCATCTGCAAAGAGAGTTTGAGTTCTTTGCTAATTTGATTGGAATATTACTCAGTCATCAGAAAGGATAAATACCCACCATTTGCATCAACATAGATAGACCTGAAGGGGATTATGCTAAGTGAAATAAGTCAAACAGAGAAAGACAATTATCATATGGCTTCACTTATATGTGGAACATAAGAAATAGCATGGGGATATTAATAGAAGGAAGGGAAAAGTAAAGGGGGGAAGTTAGAGTGGGAGATGAACCATGAGAGACTATGGACTCTGGGAAACAAACTGAGGATTTCAGAGGGGAGGGGAATGGGGGAATAGGTGAGCCTGGTGATGGGTCATAAGGAGGGCACATATTGCATGGAGAACTGGGTGTTATATGCAAACAATGAATAGTGGAACACTACATCAAAAAGTAATGAAGTACTGTATGATGACTAACATAATAAAAAAATTAAGTAATGTATGTATTTGTATTATTCCAAGTTTGTGAATCACATCTAGACAATGATGAGAAAAAAGGGCTTATAGTTAATATTAAAAGTGTATCTTAGAATTACTGATTCATGTTTGCTGGGGACCTTCATGTCAGTGTACATTTGAATATAATATAGTAACTGTGAAGTACATGGATATTAAAATTTTACCAGAGAAATTAACATAAAACAGAACAAAACAAATCACAATATGATTCTTTGTATGTGTGTGTGTATGTGTATGTATGGTAGAAACATCTACCACATGTTTAATGACAATTTTTCTACACTTGGCATGGGAGTGGAAGGGTAGATTCAGAATGGATTTCATTGTCTACCCATTATACTTGTGAATTAGAATATTTTGAACTAACATGCATTTCTGTAATAACTACCAAAATAGTTAATTAAGAATATTGACAATTCCAGGGTCCTTGGGTGGCTCAGTCAGTTAACCATCCAAATCTTTATTTCTACTTGGGTCGTGATCTCAGGGATGTGATATCGAGCCCCACTTTGGGCCTCAGGTGTGGAGCCTGTTTCAAACTCTCTCTCTCCCTCTTCCACACCTCTCTCCTCCCTCTCTTAAAAAAAAGAATTACAATTCCTGGACTACTATAAATTCTGAAATATAAACTGCATATTATAGGCAAAGAACAATTTTGAAATAGATAAAATAATAGTTATTTCCACACCTACCAGAATATTTTTAGAAAAATAAATTACACTTAAAATATTTGTGGCATCTGTTTAGGTGAAAAATTTTATTTAAACCAGTGAATAATTTATGATTTGTGGTCTTCCACTCTGTTAACTTTTTTTTTTTTTTTGATAAGTATCTGTTACATAGCAAAAGACTAGACAGATGGTCACACTGTGCTCTGAAGCTTACAGTGTAAGTTTTACATATTCACCCAAAATTAAATAAATATTTATCTGGTTTGATAATCAATGTTAGAGTTGTTTAAAGTAAACCTGGAAGGAGAAACTAAAATGGAACATTTCACGGGGCGCCTGGGTGGCTTCGGCTCAGGTCATGATCCCAGGGTCGTGGGATCAAGCCCCGCATCTGGCTCCTTGCTCGGCAGGAAGCCTGCTTCTCCCGCTACCATTCCCTCTGCTTGTGTTCCCTCTCTCGCTGTGTTTCTCTCTGTCAAATAAATAAAATCTTAAAAAAAAATAAATAAAATGGAACATTTCAGAGAGTGAAATGAGTTATTTATTTTTCTTTTGTTGCAAATATCAACCTTAGTTCTGAAAATAGCCTTGATGGTGCTTCGAGGGAAGTATCCATTTTCTCACCATTAATTAAAGTGAAGATTTTTTTGTATATGTTCCTTAATATGTTGAGGAAGTCCCCCTCCATTACAAATTTGCTGAGCCTTTTTGTCATGGAAGTGTTGGATTTTGTCAAATGCTTTTTCTTTGTCACCTAATGCAGTCATATGATCTTTCTTTTTAGTCTTTTGATGTGGTGGGACTACATTGATTTTTAAATATTGACATAGTACTGCATGTGTGGAATAAGTCTCACTTGTTCATAGTATATTATTTTTATGCATCATTGGATTAGAGTTGCTACTAGTTCATTTAGGATTTTGACATACATATTATGGGAGGTGTTGATGTATAGTTTTTCTTTGTTGTAATATCTGTCTGCTTTTGGTATTACGTTAATGTTAATCTCGTGAAATGAATTAGAAAATATTCCCTTTGCTTCTGTTTTCTGATAGATAGGAGACTTTATAATGTATGTTCCTTAAATGGTGGAATTCACTGCTGAAACCATTAGTACCTTGTGCTTTTGTTATTGGAAGGTTTTTCATAATTCAATTTTTTAAATAGTTATGGATCCATTCTGATTATCTGTTTCTCCTTATATGAATTTTGGTAGTTTCTGTCTTTCAAGGAATTGATCTACTTCAAATAATTTATCAGATTACTGAGCATGTAATTACTGTACTCATTATCATTGTGTTTGTGGGATTAGTAGTTATGAACCATATTTCATTTTTTGTGTGTGTGGTAACTGGTGTCTTCTCTTGTGTTTTCTTTGTTGGCCTGGCTAGTGGTTTATCAACTCTATCGATGTTTTCAAAGAAGCAGCTTTTGGTGTTACTAATTTTTTTCCATTTTCCGTTTTCATTGATTTCTGCTCTCAATTTTATTTTCTTTTTCTACTTGTTTTGGGTACAATTTAGTCTATTTTCCTAGGGTAGAAGTTTAGGTTATCAGTCTTTAGATCTTCCTCTTTTTCGGTACATGTATCTAGTGCTACAAATTTCCTTCTAGGCTTAGCAGCTTTTGCAGCATTGCATAAGTTTTGATAAATTGTATTTTCATTTAGTTGAAAATATCTAAAAATTTCAAGACTTCTCTTTGATGAGTGGTTGATTTAGAAATGTGTTGTTTAATTTTCAAATACTTGGATAATTTTCATGCTACTTTTTTGTTACTGGTTTGTAGTTTAATTCCATTGTCATCTGAAAATACAGACCACAAGATTTTTTTTTAATTGTTTAGGAGTGTTTCATTGCCCAGAATGTGGTTTATATTAGTGAATACTTCATGTGAGCCTGATAAGAATATGTTTTCTTTTGTTCGATGAAGTATTCTCTAAATGTCAAATAGTTCAAGTTAATTGATGGTGCTATTCAGGTCATATTTACCATTGCTGATTTTCTGTTTGCTTTCTTTATCAATTATTGAAATGAAATAATTATCTTCAGTAGTGGATTTGTTGATTTCTCCTTTAAGTTCTTTCAGTTTTTACCTCTTATATTTTGATACTTTCTTGTTACGTGCATACCTGTGTAGAATTATGTTATGTTAGAGAATTCTTTTTATTGTTATGTGATGTCCTTTTTTATACCTTATAATTTTTATAACTTATAATTATACCTTATAATTTTTATACCTTATAATCTACTTTGAAGTTAATAGAGCTTTTATGTGTTTTTAAAATATAGTGCTGAAGAATCACTAAATTGTACCCCTGAAACTAATAATGTACTATATATTAACTAAATTGAATTTAAATAAATAATTGAAATGAAGAAAAATTACTGTTGGCATAGTATGTTATTCTCTATTCCTTGTAGACAACATATAGTTGGGTTTTTTTTTTTTTTTAATCTCTTCTGACAGTCTCTGTCTTTTAATTGGTGAATTTAGGCCATTCACACTTAAAGAAATTATTTATACCATAAGATTGATGTTAGAACTATTTTCTACTTATTACATTTGTTCTTTGGGGACAGGAGGTAAAAGAAAATCCTTAGACTAATTATTGCTTCGAATACAAATTAATGACTGCAGGGGAGATGTATGCAGGTCTTTCTCAGAGGCCCTCCCTCCCTCCCTCCCTCCCTCCCTTCCTTCCTTCCTTCCTTCCTTCCTTCCTTCCTTCCTTCCTTCCTTGTTTTATTTATTTATTTGACAGAGATCACAAGCGGGCAAAGAGGGAGGCAGAGAGGAGGGGGAAGCAGGCTCCCTGCCGAGCAGAGAGCCCAATGTGGGGCTCTGTCCCAGGACCCTGAGATCATGACCTGAGCTGGAGGCAGAGGCTTTAACCCACTGAGCCACCCAGGCACCCCCATGGGTTCTCTCTTGAACTTCCAATTTTCTTTTCTCACAAAGCCGTATCCACATAGAAACATGAAAATATTCACATGGCATTGCTTCCTGATAGTTTTTAGCCAATCTGTCAGTTTTATAATTTTTAAACTTTCAGTGTTTCATTTAACTGCCTTTTTTCCCCTTTATGAATGCTTTAATATTTTAAACATTTTGTCTAACTTGATTCTCAGCTTTGTTTAGAAACTGAATTAAATCTTTTAGGAAGGTAATGAATTTCTGAAAAATTTTGCTATCCACTAACATTTTTGAAAAGATTAATTCCCTTTTTACTTACCATTCATGGTTACATTTTATAAAAAAAAAAGTCATTTTTATTTAAGTTTAAAGCATTTTCCAAATATACTGTGATGCATATCAGTAACAGCCTTTGTTTTTAGGCAAGTTTTCTCTGGTTATAATAAAAACTGCTTCATTTCTCTTCACAAATTTGCAAACTCACCAAAAGCCCTCAATCTGTTTTTCCTCAAAGATGTAACAGAACTTTGGTGTTGAATTCTCAAAATAAAAGTATGTTTTTTTTTTTTTTTTGGAAACCTGTATCAACTCTGTCTGTCTTTATTTTGTGTGACTATATTTTAAAATGAAGAATTTTTTGTGACTACCTGAAAGATTAGGACTATTGTATTTTAACCAGGTTGATATCCTCATTTCTGTCAGCTCTGCAACAACCACAAACAGATATTCTTATTTAAAACAAATATTCCTAATTGCCTCTTAATTCTGTGAAGTCTGAGAATGTATGGGTAAAACAGTAATCGTTTAGAAAGACAATTTGGAATGTTGTTATTTGAGCATAATTCTCTTGGCTCTCTGACCTGAAAAGAAGCCTTTATCTTAAAAATTCCAAATCTCCCCTCCCTCAAGCGATTTTCTTCTTTTGATCTAAGAACCACTGACACCTCTTGCCTTTCTCAACCCAATCTGAACATATATCTCTTAGGGTTGTTAGGATTTCAATCAAAAAAAAAAAAAAGACAAAGTTTGATATTAGTATTATATGGGATCTTAGGATCTTTTTCACTGCTCTTATAGGTCAACAAATATTTATTAAATTTCTACTGCATATATAGAAAGAGGAATGGAGATACTTAAATACAAAGCATTTAGATACTGTTTCTTAGAGGCAGAAGAGAGTTTCAAAAGGGCAGAAATAATCATGAGTATTAAGCACTATTCTGTCCTTTAAAAAACCAATAATTTTCATTTAAAAAGTGAAAATATTTTCTGAAACTTTTTTGAATGAGTCTTAGTATACTACTATTGTCTTTGTAAAACTGCCTGACCCTGGAAATTCTAAGATAGATGAGTAATGTAGATAATGGTTGTTGCCTAAGTGTGCTTTTGTGTAACCCTAATTCATCATTGTCCAATGATTAATAGATTGAGTGTGGCTACATTAAAAAAACATGTATACTCTTATTTTTAAACATAATCTGTCTTGTTTTTGTCATCTTGGCAATGGAAAATAGAGTTTTATTTTGATAAATGTTGCAGAATTCATTGGGAAAGGGTATCTGATGGTATTAAAAATGTCTTTCTCAAAGTGATTTGAGATATCAAAGTTACTTACTGATGCTCAATCTCTTGACACAGTCATATACCAACAATTTTCTAAAGCCAGTACAGAATACTAATGGGTGATTATTTTTTTAGCAAAGAAAATGAAAATGGATTTTGGATTGAATGAATGTTGTACTAAAATGAGGTGATGAATATTTGTAATGAAGTAGAAGTTTTTTATCAGAAGAATCCCATGAATCATTAATATTTCTACTACAGTAGAACTTGATTTTTCAGTTTAGTAACCTAGTGCATATTATTAAATTATGTTGTCTTTTGCTTATGTAGTTAAAAAGTATTTTTAGGAAAGCATTTTACTTCATAAATGGTTGATAAATAAAGCCCTTTTTTTCTGGAAGTGATTGGAATCACATTTCATTGTCTTCAGTGGTCAATAATCTAGGTGAAAAGAAAATATGCACAAATTTCGGGAGCAGAAAAATACAGATTTTATATACATCAGTAAATTAGTAGGCTTGAAACATATGGTTTCTGGGTCCCACATGCTGTGTTATTTTCTCTGATAGAATTGCTCTTTGCTCCATCATCCCCACCCCGGTTTTATCCATGTTTAAATTTTAGTTCAAATATCACTCCCTCAGGGAAGCATTTCCAGATTCTCAGATAAGGTCAGGGCCAAAAGTATACTTAACTTCTACCTAGTACCTATCACATCTAGAATTAAAGATTATTGTTTAATGGTGTTAAATATCCCTAGAAAGAAAGTTGCCTATGGGTATGGGCCATCTGTACAGTGTTCACATAGATATCCCCATGGCCAGGAAGAGTACTCTGAACATACTGTTCATTCAGTAAATTTTTTTTTTTTTCAGACTAAAGGAAGAGATGAAAAAAAATGAGTTTAGGAACTATATTAGATTCAAATCATTATGGACTTTGACTTTTTGGGGGGATTTTGTTCATTTAAATTTTTTTCTAGGCAAGTAGGGGGCCAAGAAGAATTTACAGCATTAGATCGATAAAAGGAAAGTAGAGCTCATGTCACATTTTATGTGTAGAAAGCTTTGAGGGTAGCTAGACTGGAGGGAAGTACTTAAGGCAATTCACCTTGAAGATGATATGGTACCATGACATAAGAGATGGTGGCATTGCGAATGGATTTGTGATATATTCTGAGAATTCATAGCACTTTGATTTGGTATGGGAGGGGATTATCCAAGATAATGTAAAGGTTTCGAGCCAAGGGAGACAGTGAATGGTAATGATGATACTCCAGAAAAGACAAGTCAAGAGGAAGAGCATGTTTGGGGAGGAATAACGATAAGATAATGAATTTCCCCCTCAGAATTTGCTTTTTGTTTTATACTATATTAAATTCTGCACACATTCTCTCTAATCTCTGTGGCAATTCAGTATTCTCCCATCGTAACTATTATGGAAGATAGGCTTTCAGAGGTTATGAAACCTGCCTAAAGTCATACAGTTAGGGATTGTCAGAGTTTGGATTTGATTTTGAATTTTATTTGGGCTCCATTATGCCATATTAGTATACACACACACAGAAACACACAATCAATATAGTAATGTGTATATATATAAATATATGTTTGTGTACGTATATGTTTGAGAAGTTAAGCTTAAAGATATTTAGCAAGTGATTGTAATTTTGAGGCAAAGTTGTAGAGTGATACTGAAGTTGGAAATAGGCAATTAATTTTCATATCAAGTTTTATATTTAAAATAAACCTGAATGTGTATAAAAATTTAACTGGTGAAGTTTTAGTTCTGTTAGATTAATAAGAGCTGTAAGATGATATGTGAAGGGCACTACAATCTGAACCTTCTGAATTTTTCTTATGTAGGTAGAGTTGGAAAAAAATGATTAATAAAAGGTTATGCTGGTTTTTCTTATCCAGAATGTTTCCATTAAAAAGGTCTTGTGGTTATTTTAGTAATCTCATATTAAAAGTAAACTTGTAAATTCTACACCTAAAACTAATATTACTAACTAGAATGTAAGTAAAAACTTGAAGAAAAAAAGTAAACTTCTCATTTTTATTTATATTTATTTCATCAGATTTTTTTTTCTTTTTTGTGGTGACAGATAACTGAAAGCCTTTAAAAATAGCTTTTTTCAAGATGCCAGTTCTGATATCTGGGTTTCTTTCTCTTCCATTGGGAGGTCCTAATGAGCGATGTAATGATCCAGGAAGATGAGAAAAGGAACTTAATAAATGAAAATTGACTGTAAGGATAGTTCTGTAGTATATTAAAATCATAAATCATTGAGTATGTTGGAGGTGATTATTTCACATCAGAATGGAGAAAATGAAAGTATGAGAAAGGAACATGTGCAATGATTTTGTCTATCCTTGTAATTTTTGAGCTGTAGCTCTGGAGTAGTGGGTCTGACCAGTCTACACTGAATATTTCTATTTTTGAATTACACATATAATTTTTTAAAGATTTTATTTTCTGCTCATGACAGAGAGAGATTGCAAGAGAGGGAACACAAGCACAGGGGAGCTGGAGAGGGAGAAGCAGACTCCTTGCTAAGCAGGGAGCCCAATATGCAGCTCAATCCCAGGATACTGGGATCATAACCTGAGCTGAAGGCAGATGCCACCCAAGTGCCCCTGAACGTATAATTTTAGGTTGTATCCCATAATCTCATGCTTAACAGTGTGATTCCTTTGAAAGGTATTTCATTTTCAATGTAAGTGTGGTTTATCTGTTCAAATTGATGGTGTTACCACCTGGAGAAATACAGACTCTACTCAGTCCTTAGTCTTTTCATAGAAAAGAATTCAGGCAAGAGACCAGAAAGCATGAGCTAGCTGAGTTTATAGAGTTCGCTCACAAGAGTGGTGAGTGGGCAGCTTGAGAGAGGCTCAAGTGGCCCAACAGAATTGGTTCCAGGATTTTTAACTCGTGGGTGGATTATTTGTTACTTGGGGCAGGAAGCAGGGTTTGCCGTGCTTTTTATTCCTTATTTGCTCAGGGGTTTCCTATCATGGCATCTGCCATCTTGGGTCTGTTCAGTTTGATCTGGCTTCTTAGGGAGCCGGATCCATAAGAATCCCTTCTGACCGTTTAGACATCTGGCCCAGAGGTGAGCTACTTCCTTGTTGTGATGTGGCTACATGATGTTCTTTTGTCTTACTTATTACCTAGCATCCCCTAAGAAAGCCCACTGGGGTGCATGTGCATCCCGTGGCTTCTGTATTGGAATTCCCCTTGGCCATTTGGGCAGGAGGATACGCCTAGTTGCAGTCTTAGACATCTCCCACCCAGTATCTGCATCATCCTCTGCTTTCCTGTAGGACCCAAGCCTCACACAACTAATTGCCCACCACATTGGCAGGCTCTTCCTTTAGAGCTTCTGTGCATTCTTTACAAATATTTTATGTTTGTATAATGCCCAATGATAAGCTGAATATAGAATAAAAGGGACTTGTTAGGGAATTGGGTAATGACAGTATCACTGCTGGTATAGAAAGGTGCGGATATTTCTTCCTATGACACAATTCAGGGAAAATGGGATGAAATGACACAGTCTAGTTCTGGTTAAGCCATGTGGCTTCAACTTCTTCATCTATCACATAGTGATAAATAATTTAACAGTTGTGTTTTATGAAACAATGAATATTACATACTTTTGTGAGCATTCGGAATGTTGTTATTACAATTATTCCTAATACTATAGTGTGGTATATACTAAAGAGAACTTTGACAATACTACTTTGCATTTTTATGCCTAGAATAGTCCAAAATAGAAAAATAATTAGGGTAATTTGAATGAGATGATTTTCAGTGATCAGACAGTAAAAAAAATAGAAATGGTTCCACATTTTTAAAAAGATTTTATTTGAGAGAGAGAGAGTATGCAAACATGTGCACGAGGAGGAGGAGCAGAGGGAGATGGAGAGAGAAATTTAAGCAGACTCTGTACTGAGTGCAAAGCCTGTCACAGGGCTCCATCTGATGACCCTGAAATCTGGAGCTGAGCTAAGACCCAGAGTCCCATGCTTAACTAACTGTGCCATCCTGGCTCCCCTATCTTTTTTTTTTTTTTTTGATATGCTGAGTGAAGACCATGGAAACTCAGTGGGATGACAGCAAATACTTAGGCACTGTGCTGGTTCAGCACATAAAGTTGAATGATGTAAACGTGCTCCCTACCTTCATAAAACTTAGAGAATGAACATAGGAAAAAAGAAAACACAGTGCAAATACAATGAAATGTAGTCATATATCATTTAAAAAATGTAAAATGTTGATGGCCATCTACCACTGAATAATTTAGATGATCTGAAGTCTTATTAAAATCTACTACTTTTCCAATAGTCATAAATAGTTCCACCAACTTTGTATGTTAGTACTCACCAAAGGGAAATTTTGGTAAGTAAAATCTGGAATGAATTGCTTCAGAATCTCTCTGTGTTACTTCAGTCTTTTAGGTTACCGTTTGAGCCTTTGTGTATTCTTTTTCCTTGATAGGGATAGAAATACCTATATCCACTATATCACAAGTTGTTATTTGAACACTTTGAAAGTATAAAACATTATGAAAATAATGGGGATTATTATTTAACTCCAGCTAAACAAGATTTATATGAATGTTTTTTTTTTCTTCCCAAATATGTTTATTTTTTTTTCAGTGTTACAAGATTAATTGTTCATGCACCACACCCAGTGCTCCATGCAATACGTGCCATATATGAATGTTTTCAATGTTGATGCCTGCCAGCAAACATGCTCGCTCTGAAAAAATACTCTTTGTATATTCTTTGAAAATATTCAATCATGAACTTTTCATTAATAAAAGTTAATCACTTAACAAGTAGACTATTGTTTCTTCTCTCTTCTCTCATTTGTCACAAATTTAGGCATATGAACTAAAGACATATGAAGATCTAGGTTTAACAGTGAAAAATGTAGATTCTTACATCTTTTATTTTAAGCTGTCTAGGATTTTATTGTTTCAGGAAGAGTCAGTGAAAGTGTAGGCAATCCACTATAATTGGAAGTGCTCAGGATCCAAAGTCCAGCAGACTTTCCTTTGCATCTTGGTTCCAGTGCTAAAGATGCTTCTTCAGAGGAGTAGCTTAAAAATCATATTTTTTGAATGCCTATAATATTCCAAGCACTGTTGCAAATGCTTCACATATCTGGGTTATTTAATTTCCCTGGCAACATTGGAAGTAAATTACTACCTTTGTCCCTGTTTGCTAGATGAGGTAACTCAGCTAATAAACAGTGGAGACTTACCCAACAGTGCTTACCAGGGCTTGTGGTCTTTTCCATTAAACTGCGCCTCTCAGTTTCACTTCCTCATCTGTAAAAGAATATTGATTCTTTTATGATTAAATGAGACAGTAGATGATAACAGCAATTCAACAGCAAACTGTAAGCACTCAGCAGTAGGATGAGTGATTCATTCCAAACATCGTTTGGTCAATGTATTCATTTTCTCTCAACTTGGGTAGTGATATTAAAGCTAGCATAACTTAAGAACAGTGAAAAATAAAAGGAAAATACAGATATTTATTAATTTCAAGCAGTTAATAAGGAATTAAAGGAACTCCGTTGCGTATCTGTAGAATGAAAACATTAAGTACAACTCAAAGAGGATATAGTGGGTTTTTTTGATGAAAATATTATTTTATTAGAAAACCATATTCAGATGTATAAAAGCTGTATAATTATTAAAACATATTTTATTCATGTGATTCTACATGTACTATTTCCATGTAACTGTGTTGCAAACCCATCTTTAAAAGAAATAATACTGCACTTATTCACATACAATAGTAGCATCCTTAGAAACATCTTTCATTAGCCTTTAGGAAGTTTATTAAATATAAGCACATGTAGTGAATATGTTCTTTAACTGAAATAATGGTCCTTGGATAATATAATTGTGACATTATTATAAAACTATTTTATAGATGTGACTTTACATAGTATATTCCATGCACCACAGTGTGTGAACACATTTATTTACTGAATGATACACTTATTCATATATACAACGTCCATTATTAGAAACTTGCTTGATTCATGTGCATTTATAGTTCAGTATTTCTATTTTCTATGTTATCTACATTATTGAGGAATAATTCACAAATATAATTACATATATTTAAAGTGTACAATGTGATGATTTACATTTTCATTGTAAAATGTTTACCCAGATCAAGACAATGAAGATATCGCCGCATATGGTTAGCTTTTTCACTTATTTATTTATTTAAAGTTTTATTTTATTTTTTCAGTGTTCCAAGATTCATTGTTCATGCACCACACCCTGTGCTCCATGCAATACATGCCCTCCTCAATACCCACCACCAGGCTCGCCCAGCCCCCCACCCTCTCCCCTCCAAAACCCTCAGTTTGTTTCTCATCATCCACAGACTCTCATGGTTCATCTCCCCCTCCGATTTCCCCAACTCTCTTTTTTTGATCCATCTTGTTTAATATTTGGGAGCCAGATCACTATATTTTTAATCTGTATTGTTCTTTTTTTTAAGCATTCTTTTATATTTCCGAGAACTTTTTAAAATTATAATTTAGATGTGGGGTGCCTGGATGGCTCAGTCAGTTAGGCATCTGCCTTTGGCTCAAGTCATGATCCCAGGGTCCTGGGATCCAGGTTCCCAGGGATTGTGTCCTGAATTAGGCTCTCTGCTCAGGAAGGAGACTGCTTCTCCCTCTGCTGCTTTCCCTACTTGTATTTTCTCTCTGTCAAAGAAATAAATATAATTTTGGGGGGAGGAAATGAAACAACTTTATTGAAGAAACAAAATCTTTTTTAAAAATTAAAAAAAAAATTATAATTTAGATCTGGGATAATTTTTCTTTAAGTGGTTCCCAGTGTATGTACTGAGTCCTCAGGTCCACTAACCGTGTTTATCATCATTTTTCAATTCACAGAGTATAAGCATTATATTTGGGTGATTGTATTCCTTACTGAAAAACTCCTTTTTCTTAGGTTTTCTCTGATAAACACCATTATTTTTCCTGTGTGGAATGCCAGTACTTCAGTATTGAAACAGGAGGCCAAGATCATAACCTCATCAGAATGTATTTTAACTTGAACAAGACTCTCTTCTTTGCCTGAGGGAGGATATGTTGTTAGTGACAGGTGCTTTGTTTCTTCATCCAGAAAAGATAATATAAAAGCTGTGTTTCTACTGTGTCTTTAAAGTAAAATCAGCTTAATAGGAGACAACTTTCTTTGATGATACTGTGGCAAGGAAAAATTTTAACAACTCATTTAGCATGTTTTTCAATATAAATCATAATTTTGGAGATTTCCATTTGCTTTATTTTGAAATCAAATTAAATCCTTTGTGATATGATACATGATTTGTAACAGTTTGAGGCCAACAGTATTTTTAAGTTCTGAATTTTACTTCAGTTTCAACCTCGTGCCTACATGAAACTTATTGAGACCAAGTAGCTCTTAGATTGTAATAATGGGGAGCTGTAATGATGGCTCAGAATAGTGATTCTTAGCAGAGGTAAAAAGGAAGACTAAACAACGTTGTTGCTAGAGATTTTTTGAAGGTAAAGACAATACTTGTTATCCAATGCCTTATCAGCCTAGGATTTCAGATACACTGCCTGTGGCTTGGAAATCTCTTCCTGTGTGTTTCAGATAGATATGTGATAGTAAGGAGTTATTGAGTTAATTTTTTTTTTTAAAAATTGTGGTATGACAGATATAACTTAAAATTTGCCATTTGTACCATTTTATGCAATTAAGTGTACTTAACAATGTTGTGAAATCATCACCACTATCCATCTCCAGAACTGACTTTAACTGTTAAAGATGTGTTTTTTTCACTTAGATTCTTTTCTCAAGTTTTTTTTTACCCACATTTAATAAAATGTGTGCATATTTTAAATTTGAGATTACTTTTTAAATGGAAGAGTTGAGTTCCATCTGTCTGAGGGCACTGAAAAATTTGACTTTCAAAAACGATTCCTGTTTTACTGTTGTTGTTCCTCATGACTTCCTTTTTATAGGAATATTTTCTTTAAACATATTGACATTCAATTTGACAAGCTGTCACTTCTGGCAAATGCCACTTTTTCCATGAGTAATTTCCTCCTTTCAACAAATAATATTAGTCACTATATCTTATTATGTTGAATATCTCCTTTTAACACTGATAATGTAAAATCTTTTGACTAATAATTCTCACAAAAAATCATACTGAATAAAAAATTAGAGAACTAGGGGCGCCTGGGTGGCTCAGTCGTTAAGCGTCTGCCTTCGGCCCAGGTCAGATCCCAGGGGCCTGGGATCGAGCCCCGCATCGGGCTCTCTGCTCTGCAGGAAGCCTGCTTCTCCTGCTGCCATTCCCTCTGCTTGTGTTCCCTCTCTCGCTGTGTTTCTCTCTGTCAAATAAATAAAATCTTTAAAAAAAAAAAAATTAGAGAACTAAAGGCATTTGCTCAAAAGGAAACAATTTTTTTTCCTTGATAAGGACAGTGGCCAACCCAATTAAATAAAATGAAAATGAAACAAAATGAACAAATTTTAATCTGAAATGTATGATACCAGTAATATTGTGGGAATTAGAATTAGCAGCCCAAAAACTCCCATGCAGGTTAAGCCTTTCAAATAATTTACAGAGTAAGGGGATTAAAGTATTTGTTACTTTATTGGAACAACTCTTTCAATTAGCTGAAAGCCTGATTACATCTTCTCCTTCTCCTGGTCTTGTAGGCTCTGAGAAGGAAAAGTATGGGATGTTTTGAAAGTGAAAATAAGGATTATTAAGCTTTTATCACAGTTTCCAAGGAATTATCAAGGATCAGTAAAACCTCACTTAACTGAAAAACAGAGAGACTTGATGCTAAATAGATTTTGCAAGGTAAAGACTTAAGGGTGAAGCATTTCTGGTAAAGGAGAAGAGAAAGCTGGATCAAAAGCCCTGAGTTGGGAAGGCAACAGAAGGGAAAGCTAGCAGGGCTGAAGCCTGGGTTGGGAAGGGGAGATTGGTCTGTTCATAGGTTGTAGATCCAGTAAATCCTTGTAGAAAGCTTTCAACTTTTTGGATCTGTAAGTACAATGGGAAGTCACTGAAATCATTTTTCTTTTTTTCTTTAAGATTTTTTTTCTTTTTTTGACAGAGAGGCGAGAGATCACAAGTAGGCAGAGAGGCAGGCAGAGAGAGGGGAAAGCAGGCTACCTGCTGAGCAGAGAGCCTGATGCGGGGCGATCCCAGGACTCTGAGACCATGACCTGAGATGAAGGCAGAGGCTTTAACCCACTGAGCCACCCAGGTGCCCCTGAAATCATTTTTCTTAAAGATTTGTTTATTTATTAGAGAGCTCACCAGTGACCACAGGGATGGGGAGGGGCAGAGAGAGAGAAAATCCCAAGCAGACTCCATACCCTGCCCAGGACTGGATCCCATAGTCCCGAGATCATGACCTGAGCTGAAATCAGATGCTTAACCAACTGAACCACCCAGATGCCCCAAAATAAAAATTTTAAATGTTAATTTCCTGCTTGAAATATTTCAGTGGCGGGGTGCCTGGGTGGTTCATTTGGTCTTGATTTTGGCTCGGGTCATGATCTCGGGGTCCTTGGATAGAGACCCGGGCTCCTCTCTCAGTCGTGGGGAGGGTGGTTTGCTTATCCCTCTCCCTCTGCCCCTCCTCTGCTCATGCTCTCTCATATAAATAAATAAAATTTAAAAAAATTTTATCTTTAGAAAAGAAACTTTTGCTATGTAGTAAATATGAGTCAAAAATGTTTATGGGTAGGGAGTTAGGCTGTTCTTGTTGAAGTCCAAGAATACTTATTTACTCTTGCAGTGTAAATGAGATGAAAGATAGTATAGGAACACCACATGTGCTCAGTAACTGAGGGAGTGATGTACTTTTCTACAGGGACATTAACAATACTTTAATAGCTGTTAATGTCTGTTGCCTTTAGGAAGCTGATTTCATCAAACATAGTATTTCGTCCCATATTAACGTATTTCATAAGGCGTTGTGTTCTGACTGTGATTCCCTCCTTTGGTGCTACTATGCTCTTTGTATGAGTATGTGAAACCCAACTGCTCTCTGTGGTCATAGTTTATAAATGCAGAACTAAAAACACTTATCTTTGAAAATGCCTCTTTCCCCATAAAGTTAACATTACATTCTCAGGAAAGAACAGATTTTGGAATCAAAATTGTATTTGAGTTCTAGCTATGCCCCTTACCAGTCCTTTGAACTTGAGTAAGGTATTTGTCCTTTCTGAACCTCAGTTTACTCATCTGGAAATGAGGGTAATAAAATCTTCCTAGTAAAGTTGTTTATATAAAGCCATCTATGAAAAAGGCTTAGAATAATGACTGAAACATAGTAAGCTTTCAACAAGTGACAGATCCACAAATAATACGAATTTTAAAAAAATGCAAAAAAGAGGATACTATAGCTTACAAATGTGCTTGAAGTCTATAATGCAAATTATCTTTTATAAAATCTCTAAACAGTCATATGAATATATTACAGGTAAAGATGCCTTTTAGATTTTCAGACTCAAGAAAATAAGTTTAAATGTAGTCCTCTTTGCTCAGTTAGCTTTATATATTTGCATATGTGATTACTTAGATTTGTCTCTATTATAATAATGGATTGTCAAGCAATAAATTGTATTATCCAGATTTAAAATGTAAAGAGAGGGGAAAAAAGGTCATTTAATTCTAATGCCTGGTCTTTTTGGGGATGCAGTGCACAGTGTCAGAACTCTTTTGCCATCTCTTCTTTTGTGCATCTAATAGGCCTGTCATTTCTCTTTGAATCAGCCTTTTAAGACTATTTATTTATTTATTTATAGTAAAATTTAATTAGCATAAAGTGCTATCGTAGTTTCATTATACAATATAATGTGAATCAGTCTTTTCATAGAACTAATTTTTGATAAATCTCGTCAGCTTCCTCAACACCTATATTTTAAAACATTAATCATGCTTAAATGGTATTAAGATATGATACTCTCTTAAGCTGTAAAACCAGCCTTTTTTCTGTACAGTACAGTTGAGGGTTGATTTGAATATGTCATTTGACCTATATCGTTCCTCCAAATCTTCCTAGGTTGCCCCGGTGATATGGTTATTTGCTATGGAGTTGTTCCTAATAAGGAAGTAACGCTATTGTTTTTCAGACATCATTCTGCCTGAAAAGTGCTATTTTTGTTATCCAGAGCTATAAATGTCTATAAAATTCTTTTTTCTGGCTACAGCAGCAGCAAAAAAACAGTCCTACTAGACATGTAACTTTTGTAGTTTTGGGTGTTGTAGTTCCAGGCTAAGAATTATGTATTCTTCCTTCAGAACTTAAGATACAGAGAGTTGGTAGCTAAGTGGTGACCAAAGCATTTGATTTATTAATGTCTGACTGTCATGCAGTATCTATCAGAACACAAGACTTTATTAACAATAGCTCAGTCAAGAGCAAACAGCTCTTCCTAAGCCCAAAATAAGGCCTTCTACCATCTGCCGAGTAATTGAGACAAATGGGCCAGCAGTTTCTCCATGTTTTTTTTTTTTTTAATATTCAAAGGCATTATCAGGGAAGAGAAATCCCCTGGCCTGGTTTTTACTTTCAGAGAGGTTAACTCAATCCAGTTATAAAATTTGCCTTCTCGCATGTCAAATTCTGACCAATAAAAATAGTGATGTTTCCTTCTTGAGAGAAGCAGGTAAGAAGATGGTAAGGGAAAGAGGCCAAAGTACCCTGCTTGAGTATAGGACTGAGACTAGAATGTGAAGAGAGGACCAGAAAGCTTCATTTCTATACAAGTAAAGGTTGTATGGATTCATCTAGCAACAGGAGTAAAAGATAAATTAATAGAACTTCAGTTTGTGGAGTGCCTGGGTGGCTCAGTGGGTTAAAGCCTCTGCCTTTGGTTCAGGTCATGGTCTCAGGGTCCTGGGATCGAGCCCCAAATCCGGCTCTCTGCTCAGAAGGGAGCCTGCTTCCCCCCTCTCTCTGCTCTGCCTCTCTGCCTACTTGTGATCTCTCTCTCTGTCAAATAAATAAGTAAAATCTTAAAAAAAAAAATAAAGAACTTCAGTTTATAAAGTCCATGGACTTTAGACAGACTGTAAGTTAAAGAATGTGAGTACTCCTGGTTCTTTAATTTGATTGTACTACCATTGAAATTGTAGTTTTGAAAGAAATAACCATTACATTAGATGGTCGGTATTAATTACAAGATGCAGCCTTAATTTCAAAATATTAATATAAAAAATTAAAAGGTGATTCTTAGAATAAGAGAATTCTGATATTGCAAGTTTAAACTGAAGGGTTTCTAAGTCACTGGGAAGTATTTTCCCATATTTCTGAAAAAAGGGAACCATATTCTCTCTTTTCTTTTTCTTCTACCTTTCTCTACTTTCTCCCACCCATTTTGCCCCACTATTTCTCAGTAAAAATCATGTTACTATGGCCAGCTGATTCACAAAAACCACAGGCCTTAAGTACAAGCTAACAGTAAATTCTGACTACAGAGAACTGGATAGGCAGAAAAAAGGAAGGGGAGCTTTATCCTGGCTACTCCTGGCAAAGGGTTCTGCCAACAGCATATCTAGATTTACACACTGTGTTTAATTCTTTTCATTTAATCCTTTGGTTGACTTTATGAAATCAAAAATACAGAAGCACTGCTGGCACTGTTGAAAAGACATAACTGATTTGTGTGGAACCTGTCGGCATTTATCCACTAACTGATGAATCAAATTCGGCTTAAAACAAATGAATAATTTTCTTAAGGTAAAAACTTGGTTTGGAGTGAACCAAGTCCTTATACTTGTAAGATTTTATTTTATTATCATGTTCATTGATTTTCTGTGAAGAAAACTTGCCTTAGATTTTAATGTAATGATCAGTGACTAAGAAGAAACAATAAGTTGCTTTTTTTCCCATCTTCATCTTTTCCCCCACTTTCATGGTTCATATGGGCGAGAAAGTAATGCTAAGCAAGATACAACACTTTCATTTAGAGATTGGTATATAGCCCAGGATATGTAGAGTTTCAAAAAAAGAATCTGCTCTGTTTTAGGAGCTTTAAAGAAATCTGTATCACTAAAGATTTGTTAATTTAAATGTGCTTAGACTGTCAAATATGAACTATCTTGCCATCTTAAGATTTCATTAGATGTAAATTGGGTTCAATTTTAAGTACTACTTGTGTATAAATATAATGCAAAATCCCTAAATCTTCTGTGAAGGCATTTAACCTTTGTTCCTTTATACTTCTTCAATTTTTACATATATTTGGACTTTGGATTTTTACATGAATGCATTTGACCCTGCCTAAAATGCAGCCACTAAACACTTTATATCCCCTTTCTGTTTAGCACAATACTGTGTACCTGACAAATATTCTATATATATTTAATTTGTAAGTAGAACTGTAAAAGTCTTACCTGTTGTTAAGATATGGGATTCAGCTAGCTTTTTAGTCCTGTGACAGAAGAAAAATACTCTGGGAAGTCAGATAGATGAGAAATCATTGTATTCTTACCTGAGGAGATACTCTGGTAAGTAACTTATATGCCCTCACAACCTCCGGTTCTTGTACAACAAGTAGTTTGAAACCAGATTGTTAAGTTTCATTCTCCCTGGTAGAGTGGAGATGACCAAAATCAATAATGTGATTTACACATTTCAAAAAGCTAGTGCCAGATTACAACAGCAAAATTGTGATAAGTCTCCATTGGTGACTTACGTCCTTTGGGTAGTATAGTCATGCAGTGTGAAATTCCTGTGTTCATTCCTTCTTAAAAAGAAGCAAAATAAGAGGCTTCTATCTTTGGCATATAGCAAATACCCTTGCCAATGCAGAAAGTCAAGAACTCACTTTTTTTTTTTTTTTTGCTGAAATTTAAAATATTTGTCACTGTTTTCAGTCATAAAATCCTACTTCCTTTGCAAGGTATAATTCATACTTGATTCAATTCACAAATGGGTCATTTTTAAAACATTCCTTTCATGTTTAAAAATAAATAGTTTGGCCAGGGATCAGTAACTTTAAACCATGTTAGCTCTTCATTCCTTAAAGTAACACTGTCAGTTGGATTAGTTCGTAAGGGTTGGGAAACCAGAGAAGATAATTGTCAAAAAATTAAAGTCCTTTCTTGAATGACTAAATTGATATGAGGAGGGCACGTACTGCATGGAGCACTGGGTGTAGTGCAAAACAATAAATCTTGTAACACTGAAAAAACTAAATAAATAAAATTAAAAAAAATTTATATTATCTATTACTTATATAAGAAGACTATATTCTAGATTAGCCCTGGTATCTGTGCTTAGAAAGTTTACTCTAGTGTATTTTCTTGGAATTTAAATTATGATATTTGAAAAATATAAATTGTAATTAGACATTGAAATTACTTCTTGTGATTATTATATATATATATATACATATATATATATATATATATATATATATATATATATATATATTTTAAGTATTCCATGGTAAATGTGACCTATAAATTTGTTAAATGGTCGAGAGTAAATTTACTTTTATATTCTATGGGAACTTTTAGATTACTAGAGGAGTAAAAATAACAGATTAATAACATAGCATTATTTATTTTCAACATTCACTTTGATTTTTATCCCATCCAAATGCCAATGAATAAAGATCATACTATATTGTCAGAATTCGTGAAATGGTACACTTAAGATTTGTGCATTTGGCTGTGTGAAAAGTTTGCATTAATAGTGAACTTTAGTTATGCTTATGTGTTATGCTTAAATGTTTAAAGGTGAAGAGTACTGACATCTGAAACTTATACCTAAGAAAAAGGAGTAGTGGATGGATAGAAGGATGACTGGCTGGATATACATATATGTGATAAAGCAAGTTATAATAAAGTATTATAGAATCTAGATGGTTGGTATATGGGTGTTCACAATTCTAACTTTCCTTTACATTTGAAAATTTTTGTAATCAAATGTGAGGAAGAGTGAATAAGAATAATGTAGTACACGTAGACACAGATACACACACAGGGATATAAACAGATCTAAAAATGGATGAGATGGTACCATTTAAGATAATATGGATGGACCTAGAGGGTATTATGCTAAGTGAAATAATGAGAAAGACAAATGTCATATCATTTCACTCATAAGTGGAATCTAAACAATGACAGTAGCAACAACAAATGAATAGACAAAAAGCAGAATCATACCTATAAATACAGAGAATAAACTGATGGTTGCCACAAGGTAGGAGGGTGAGGAATTGGGCAAAATGGGTAAGGGAAGTGGGAGACATAGGCTTCTAGTAATGGAATGAATAAGTTATGGGAATAGAAGTACAGTATAAGGATTATAGTCAGTGCCCATATAATAGTGATGTAAGAGGACAGATGGTACACTTGTGAGCATGGCAGGATGCATAAACTTGTTGAATCACACCTGAAACTAATGTAACATTGTGTGTCAACTACACTCAATTTAAAAAGAAATTGAGGAAAAGCTTAAAATCTATTCGAATTATAATTATATGAAGATTATTAGAATATTACAAATATCCATGCTTCAGAGTTTTTAGGTTCACAGAAGTTGCTGGTTTTTGTTGTCTGGAAAGCCTATAATGATAATTTTTTTTAAATTAAGTAAAAAAAAGTAAAACTTGTGTTTTTCAGAATTTAAGATACTGTGTAATACATTAAAGTTTAAAGATGCATTTTTCTTTATTTTCTATTGATGGAGTCATTACCTGCCACTTGTTACTGAACAATTTCCTTAATGTTTTAGACATCCTTTGGTACATTTGATACAATTTTCAATTAGAAAGCTGTAGAGAACCAGATTTACCTTTAGTTGCATAAGTAAATTTCACGTTCAATCAGGAGATAACCAGTGAAAAGGTATTGTTAGTAAAATCTTGATATTCATTAGGTGGCTTTAACTTTACTGTTTGAAGATAGTAATTGGCCAAGTGGTATGGTCACATCATATCCATTAGAGCATTAGAAAAGGCTACTTGAAAAAGGCTATATCAAAGTCCAGCAAGCAAAGTTAACATCTGGCAGTGTGCCTATCATTGGTCTTTGGGATGAGATCTCTAGTTGAACATGGCATCTTCTTCCAATGACTCACATATACAGGAATTCAATTCATAACTTCTTCACTAGAAACAATAACACAAATCATAACTCTTTTTCTTTAAAATTCAGGTAGAATGGTGTTAGACTGGGTATCAGGATTAATCTCCATTTTTTGTGCCAACGTTTTAGAAGGAATCTGTTGTACATCATTTGGTTTACCAAAATTTTTAAAATATAAGGACTCTAAAAAAAGACTTCACATGTTAACTTAAATATTAATACCTATTATTTGGGAGAATTTATGAAACAATTCAGTACCGCTTAAAACTAACTTGAATGTCACTAATTACAAAACTGATTAAGACATATAATAAAGAGTATATATGAACACAAGTACATGTGAACCGTATTTTTATTCTACTTATGAATCCTGAATGACATACGGCATTGTGGGGTCATGCAGTTTTCCCAGAAGTAACCCCCAGGCCCTGGACTACTAAATTAATAAACACAATTTTGATGTTTTGCCTGTAGCAACCTTTTCTAGCAAATTTCCAAGGAATGTATGTCTAAATATGGATCCTGGGAAACAAAAGGGATCTTCTAAATTTGTAAAGGCAAAATTTGTATGGCTCTCTTATGAAACATGCTGTGGTAGGAGATTAGACACCTGTTAGGAAAGGAAGATTTTTAACAAGAAAAACCTAAAAATATAAATGGAAAAGTAAATTTCACTTATACTATTGGAATATTCTCATGAGGGAAATAGATTACTTTTAATTTGCAAGAAGCAAAGGCCTATGAAATTTTTTCCAGGTCATTTTCTGATTTCTTTTGTACTAATATTAGCTGGGCATTTGTTATAACAAATATTGCTACAGATTACCTTTGCCATTTTGGCTTTTAGTAGATCACGTGTTGGGAGGATATTTTTTCATTCCATTATATACTTTATGAAAACATTTACACAACTGATATGAATAAGATATATAATTTGCAAGTCCACCGAATATTTTAATTTTGGTTGCATTTCTAAGTGTTATTATGGTATAAAATTTTCATATGACTTAATAGCTGGAAGGAAGCACTGATATTTAAATATTAATTTTAATGCCAAATATAAAGTAAATTAATACTTTGAATATTTAAAATTCCCAAATGAGAAGATAATTATATAAAACTGTGTATTTATAATTTGGAGGGCTAAGTCATTCATAGTACATGATAGTTCTGTCCACCCGATTCATCTCTTTTTGTCAGATAGTTGTGTATTGTTCTTGACGTCTATTCTCAGCATATGCCACTTTGTAGTCTTAAGATGGGTGAGGGAGTGGAGAATTAGGCTTTAGTGTGAATTTATAATTTATAATGGGAAAATTGCCATTAGTTCAAATTAGCATAGAAAATCTCATGAATCATCCAAATATTTATGGTCTTTTGAATATACAACCCTGTATAGTAATTACAAGCCTACAGAAGTTTTAAAACAGCCAAGCTAAACTAAAGATCCTGTGGAACTCTATTTTGTAGATCTTTGGATATTCAAACCCTTAGCTTTTAAAATAACTAGCAAATACTGATGGGAGATGGATAGATGATTCTATAGCTTAATTTTTCACTAAGGTAGCCATTAGCTACCTGAGGCTATTTATATTTAAATGTAAGTTGGCTGTAATTAAACGAAATAGAAAATTCACTGCATCTGTCTCATTAGCCACATTCAAATGCTCAATAGCCCTGTGTGCCTAGTGGCTACTGTATTGAACAGCACAAAAAGACATTTTTATTACTGAAGGAAGTTTTATTGAACAACATTGTTCTCAAGTGTTAGTGATTATTCCAGGATTTTCTCCATATTCTTTAAAGCTTAAACTTCTGAAAACATAACCCAATGTTGTTTTGAGAGTTACAGAAGCTTTCTGGAGTAGAAGTTATCTTCAAGAGCAATCAGTTTAGTATTTTAGATGTTGGTTTTCCTAAAAATGTTCAATTAATATTTTAAACACCGCACATGAATACCAAGTAGAGCTGCAGATGCTGGACATTCCTTGTCATTAAAAAAGTGGTCAGCACAATGAGAAACCCCCCATATTGTCTGATGAAAAATTACTATTTTTCTCTTAAAATAAGTCCTTAAATTGCGGTTTATAGCCTTGGTTGTAACAACCCATCTCAGTGCCTGCCTGCAAGTAACTAAATATCATTGGTCTCATTTTAGATTCATACCTAAAATTCTCAGATTAGCACTCCACATCCCCAGGCGTCATATTCCATTTCTGTTTCCTATTTTCCAAAATGATTTTCCACCTTCTCTTCTCTTCAAACAGCCCTCTCACAGTAGTTCCCACTTCCCACATGACTAACCTTGCTTCTTATTAATTCATTGAGAAAAATAGTTATCATATCCAAGTTCCCTCATATGTGTATCTGCAAATCTACCAACTCATCTAGTTCTAAATCTAATTCTTGACTTAATGGTTGACATCAACCTGTTCTCTTTTCAAGCCCAGCTCTTCCACTTGGACTCAGGTTTTCATTTCCTCTCAAATTATTCATGCATTTTTCTCCTGAAATTTTTCCATCTCCTTTTTCATTATCAATATTTGTGTATCTACAAAGACATTTTAGTATCTTCTAACATAAACAAAACAAAAATAAGCTCTTTTGGTTTGTTTTTCCTTTCCAGGTATTATCTTGGTTTTCTACTTTAGTTACCGTGCACAAACCCCTGCACACTTATGACTTTTTAAAATTACTGTTAAGTGGAGCCTAGGGTGCTGGATGGTGAGCCTTGCTTCAATAGCAGAACACAAGAGAAACTGGACTAGAGAAGTTTATTACTCAGAGGTCCTGGATATAGTACAGGGCATGGCTTGAGGGCCTGCATGGCGGGAGGTCAAGCCCAAATGTAGAAATATCCAGAGGCAGGGCCTGGGACACATGCCTTAATTAGAGTCCATGGGTAGAGTATTTTGAACTTCCTGGGTTAGGGTCAGTTTGGTCAATTTACACCAAAAGAGTAAGATTTGGTAAGTCCCACGGGGTCTTAATATTTAAAGGGAACACAAGGCAGACAGGGGAGGGTGTTGATCACAAGGGCTCTCGGGAAAGTCATGTTAGGAACTCACATTTGTTTGTGACTCTGCAGACTTCTCTCTAGAGCATATGCTTGCATGAGGAAGTTAGTGTCATTTTAAGTCACACCCAGGCCTTTTGGCCAAACAAAATGAATGCCAAGGCAGCAATTCCATAGAGTAGTTTAGCTAAACTTTTGATACCTGCACATTCACAGACACACACTTACACACAGTTGCGAAGGGATTATTTATAGTTTATATTGCAGTTATTTACCTCATATTTTCTTTTTGATTCAGTTCATTGGGTCTGACTTCCTTATAAAGACTGGTTCCCTCCCCTCTTTTTTCCTCTCCATCATTTATTATTTCCTTACTTCCTAAGGCCACATGTTGCCAAATCCAATGGCTGTGTCTCTGTTCTTTGCACTTAACCTCTCAGCAGAATTTGGCACAATTGACCACGTGATCTTGAAAAAACTCTTCTTTTTTCTTGAATTGTATAAAATCTTCCTAGTTTTTCCTCTTCTGAGTCTTTTTCTCATCATTTCTTCACCTACAAATGTTAGCCTGGGTCCTAGCGTAATACTTATTTTAGGTTAACTCATCCAATCTAATGGCTTTAAATGAGAACTGTATACAAATGCTCCTTGAAATTTTTTATGCTTCATTCTGACTTGTCTCTTGAACATGAAATTTATTTCTTATTTTTTTCTTATAGCCTGCTTGACACACTCATTGGAGCATATATCTGAGATGAATCTCAAACTCACCATAATCTAAGCAGACAGCTTGATTTTTATCCAGTAGCCCTCCTGAAATAACAAACAAACCTATTTAATGTGTTCCTTCTCTAGGTTCCCCAACTCACTATGGCAGAATTATGACCTAGGGGCTACCTTAAGAGATGCTGAACTTTAGGAAACAAATTGAGGATTGTTGGAGGGCAGGTGGGGGGGATGGGGTTACTGGGAGATGGGAATTAAGGAGGGCACTTTATGTAATGAGTATTGGTTACTATATGCAACTGATGAATCTCTATACTCTTCCCCTGAAATTGTTAATACACTATATGTTAACTAAACTGAATTTAAATCATGAAAACATTATACACACTTTTATAAACTTGATGTATTGTATGTCAGTCAGTGTTGTCTCTTCTCCCTCATATATCCCAAATCTCTCCCCTTCTCTGTTTTCTCATGATCAGTACTTGTTTTCCCCTTGTTTCTCACCTACACTATTGTCATTGTTCCCCATTAAGTCTTTTTACTTTAGTCGAATTGTACAGTTTGGGGAAGTGGAAGTTTTTGTAGAACCCTACCATTACATTTCCCTTCTCCTCCCTACAGATGACATACTCTTTTAATAGGACAAGTAGTATTACTCTAAAGATTTCCCATCACTCTAAGATAAATACCTGAATTCTTTATCCTGGCATACAAAATTCTTCATGATCTGGCTCTTGCCTAGCTCTTTACCTCACTTAATTCTTTTCCCATTTGTTGTAGCCTTAGGTCAACCTCTCTTTTGCTTTGGAGTCTTGCTGCACTAGGTATTCCCCTGCATGGAATGTTCCTACCTCAGGTGTATTTTATGTGGGCTTTCTTTTATTTTTCTGATTTTAGGTAGTTTCTCAGAAATGCCTTCGCTGACCAAATTAAAGTAGCCTCTATTCATTCTTAATTGCTTCAATTTATGACAGTTGTTGATAGGAAATTTATGCTCTGTAAAATCTTATTTTACTTCTTTACAGGCTATTATTTATGTTCTTCTGTAAAAATAATCTCCATCATATCCTCAAAGTCTGTAGCTTTTCTTGTCCCAGAATTTTAATTTTTTGAATAAATGTATATCTGAAGCACGAAATCAATATAAGCTACACTGTTGGTCTTCAAGTACCAGGTGATAGCTAACTTTGAGATTCTGGGATTATCAAAGATCCTGATTGTGATTTACATTACACAGACACAAACACTGGTGATGAGAAAATTTTATGTTAGAACATGGATGTGGCTGTTTCCACTGAATCACCTCCCTCTCCTTTTCATCCTTTACTGCAATCACCATGGAAGTAACCGATCTCTGGAATTAGAAGGTTAGCATATCCCACTTGGTGTATGTGACTGTTGTGAGAAACATGTGCTACAAGGCAGCCAGACAGCCTGATGATTATTTAGTAGCTGTCTTTCTTCATTGAACCGCAGTGAATAATACCTTTGATCTCTGCCACCAAGAAAAAATAGAACCCATTTGGAATCTAAGCCCTAGGAATGATTTTCATATTTGCTGATATACAGATGTTTGAAGCTCATCTGGTTTGTACAATGATTTCTATGTGTTTATTTCAAAATATATAGTAAATCATTTTTATGGTTAATATGAAGAATTTATAGAACAGTCCTGTCCTTCTGATACTGTTGTATTGTTGGAACAGGACTTCTTAGATCCTAAACTTACAGAGTCTTTTTCTTCTGTGTTCCAGTGCAACAAAATGGAAGTAAGGAGGGACATTTTGGTCTAATTTGTTTTCATTCACCTTAATCTCTATCGAGAGAGAAAAAAAACAGTAACTTTTTTTTAAGGAAGAATGTTAATTTGTATTCTTGAGTGTGTTATCTTATCAAAAACTTAAAAAACTGAGGTGAGTCAGTGTTCTGTGGACGGCTTAGCTTCATGGTAGGCAGTCTGTCTTTGGCAGTTACTTTCCGTAGTTAATGGAAATCATCTAGAAGGCTAAGTTCATATAAGCTTTCTACCCATATTATTATGGTAACAGTTATTCTAATACTTGATTCAGCCCCCTACCTAATTGTGAGATGGAGACCACAGCTACCAGAAATTAAAAAAAAAAAATAAAACACGAAGTAAACACTTCTAAAAAGTGGTTCTCAAGAAAGAAATGAGAAATTTAGTCTAATGTAGATATTTAAAACATATTTTCTTTTTTTATAAAGTAATGAGACTGATTTTGTTGTGTGACTTAAAGTGTATAGATTCAGTATATATGGTACTTTGACTAGGACATGACATCTACTGTAGTTTTTCTGTTTTTCCTGGGTTTGAGGAGATGGGTTAAATGGGTGAAGGGCATTAAAGAGGACACTTGTTGTGATGGGCACTAGGTGATAGAAGTGATGAATCCCTAGATTCTGCACCTGACACTAGTGTTATACTGTATGTTAACTAACTGGAATTTAAATAAAAACTTGAAAAGGGAAAAAGTATAAATCAGCTGTAACTCATACTAAAAGTTAATTTCTAAGTATAAGAAAAATACTGAAAGCTCTTGAATATAAATTAGAAACTTGAATATGAAATTCTTCTGCAAAAGTGAATTGAGGAAAGTGTTTGGGTTTATAAGGAAATACCATTTTTTTATTCAAGTTCAGTTGGCCGACATGTAGTAAGTACATCCTTAGTTTTTGATATAATGTTCTGTACATCCTTAGTTTTTGATATAATTAGTTCTGTATAATGCCCAGTGCTCATCACATCGCGTGACCCTGAACACGCCTGATCTTGTCTGATATTGGGAAATACCATTTTTAAGCTGTGCTGTAACATTGGGTATTGTGGTAGGTTAGGTTTTTTGAAAATATATATGTAAGTAACTGAGTAATGCTGTATAGGAACTGTAATTATTTAGATTAATTGTTTAAACTTGGCTAGTATAAAGGTAATTAAGGAAATAGCCTGCACTATTTACTCCATCATTTTTTAAAACACTGTTTCTTTTACAGTAAATTCTAACCAAGTCTCATAACTTAGGGCACATTATTTCTATTCTGTCACCATGATTGAGCCCTTTTTTGTTACAGAGTTTGAAAATTGAGCTCTTTTAGATAGAAAGAATAAAGCTGTGGGAAAAATTTTCAATTCAACTAGGTAGTAAGTGCTATGTATGAAAATACTAAGACTTAAAATACTTCTTAAAATCATTTTTGGGTTAATTATGAACACAGTTCTTAGTATATATGAATTATTTACTTTTATGTCATTGAAGTAAATGTCCCCGAATCCCAGTATTAAAATTAGTAAATATAAAATATAACTTTTGAGTGATATTTCAATAGCTATTACTAGTAAGTACCTAACCACACAGTTTCAGGTTTGTTATAATTAGTTAGCTAATGATGTATAAATTAAATTGAATTTGGAAATTTTACTTGGAAAAGAATTTGGTCAACTGAAAATGACTAAAGTGTGACTGAATTGTGAGTATTTAATATTTTATTGCCTATCAAAATAAATCATAGTCACTCAAATGTACATATCACAAAATGTTACCAGTTTTTTATTTAATATAAGGTTGGATTTGCATATGTGAGTACCGATATACCTAGAGAGAGACTTCCTAAAAATAGTTAATAATTAAAATAGTAATTTTCACGTAGAACCTAAGTTTCATTTTCATGCAGTGGATACATAAATTGAGTTAGAAGTTCTAATGAAATATGTAACTTACATATTTTTGTTTGTATTCATCACATTGTATTTTGTTCTTATTTGCAAATACCTTTCTGCAATGGCTCCTTCCCATCTCAGTTCTAAAGAATCCCTTATTGTTTAAATAATATGTCTGATGATTTCGTTGCAATTTAATACAGAAAATTTTATAATTGAAGATTTTTCTTGATCCTTGCTATTCTATTGAAAAGAAATGTGTGCTTTTGTGTTTTGATTAATAGGGATAAATACATCTTCAAATTCAAATGCTAGTGTTTTGGAGAAGTAGTATTTTTTTTATTCTGTTTCTTTTTTGATGTTAGTAATGAAACAATTAACATAAATATAGAGCAGTGTAGTGAAGGGAAAATGTCTTCATGAATCCCTTGAGAAGGAGCTCTTTAGACTTAAGTTTCTAACTTTTGCCACTGAGCGTATAACTTAACAGTTTTTTGCAATTCAGCTTATTTGTGATGCTAACAGGTAAAAGAGAAAAAATCAAGAAAAAACAAGGGGAATAAAGTAAAAAGGGGAAATTCAGCCCCAAAATAACAGCATGCATGTTTGAATTATTTTCTTATAATATTTAAAACATTCCATACCAACATTTTTATTTTCAAAGTTCTATAGTTCTCTTACATTCTAAAGGTAATGCTGCCAGTCTTTCTCATGTCGTTCTACTCCTAAACTTGTACTTGTAAATGTGTGATCCAGGTACCTCCTTTTTGCTTATACCCTTATAGCACATGCCCTTTTCATGATTCGTTGTATAAATTGATTCAGAATTAATTGGTTAATTCTAAGAATGGATATTTCTTTAATTTCTATGAACTAGCGCCTTTTCTTTAAATGTGCATTAATCACGTGTCAGAAACCCCTTCATGTATTAGATCACGGAGTTTTAATATAAGTGTCAATGGATTTTCATCTTGGATTTATATATTGCAATTTTCACTGGTTTGTTTTTATTGTTCAAGACCCCTCACTATATAGGCAGAGCTTGGAGAGGCAAGCTCTTGGGCCATTTCCACTAGAGTTTCTCTCCTATGATAACTTAATGGTCACCATGGTACCTATAGACTGAATGTTCAGTTTTCTGAAACTGTAGAGAGATGGTATTGGAGAATGTATTCTACCAGCGTGGTGACTCTGTAATTGAACATAGCTGGTAATAAGTAAGCAGGTTTCTTTTCTTCCATCACTTAAAGAGAGTTGTGCTGAAAAATGGATTTGACAGAGTGCGGGTTTTTTTTAGTTTGTTTGTTTCAAGTTTTTATTTAAATTCCTGTTAGTTAACATGTAGTGTAATATCAGTTTTAGGAGTAGAATTAATGATTCATAACTTACATGTAACACCCAGTGCTCATCACAAGTGGCCTCCTTTATACCTATCCAGTATTTAGCTCATCTACTACCTACCTCTGTCCATCAACCTTCAGTTTGTTCTCTATGGTTAAGAGTCTCCTGTGGTTTCCTTCCTTCTCTTTTTCCCCCCTTTCCCTATGTTCATCTGTTTTGTTTCTTAAATTCCACATTTAAGTGAAATCATATGGTATTTGTCTTTCTCTGACTGACTTATTTCACTTAAAATAATACACTGTAGCTCTATCCACATCATTGCAAATGGCAACATTTCATTCTTTTTGATGGCCCAGTAATATTCCATAAATATATGAGAATCACTATCAAACCATATTGAAAAATTCATCTCCTTGGTACTCGGAACATTGTACGTTACCTGGTATCTAAAACTATTCATAAAATCTTTGTGTTAGTCTGCTTTGTTGTTGGTATGGACATTTTTCTTCCTTGGCATTAAAAAATTCTTTTTTCTGGTAACTGTTTCATTGAAATATATTTTACATAGTATGCAGTTCAACCACATAAAGTGTATATTCACAGAGTTGTGCAACTATCACCAAAATCAGTTTTGTAATATTTTTATCACCACAGAAGCAAACACTGTATCTATTAACACTTCACCTTCCATTTGCTCCCAGCAGCCCCCATTCTTAGGGAACTCCTAATCTTTGTCTTTATATATTTGACCATTATGCCCATTGTCTATAAATGATATCATAATAAGTGATGTGACTGAATTCTCTTAGCACAGTGTTTTTGAAGTTCATCTATATTGAAGCATGTATCAATACTTCATTCCATTTTATTTCTGAATAATATCCTACTGAATGGATAGACCACTTTTTTTAATCAGTTGATTATTACTTGAGTTGCTTTGGCACTTCCTTATTATTATGATGCTGCTATGAATATTCATTTACAATTTTTTGTGGGGATGTATATTTTCATTTACTCTGAATATATACCGAGATAATAGAATTTTTAGTCATATAATAACTCTCTATTTTTTAAAAGATTTTATTTATTTGTCAGAGAGAAAGGGAGAAAAAGAGAGCAAGCACAAGCAGAGAGAGCTGGAGGCAGAGGGAGAAGCAGATTCCCCTCATAGCAAGGAGCCCGATATAGGACTCAATCCCAGGACCCTGGGATCATGACCTGAGCCAAAGGCAGCCACTTAACTAACTGAGCCACTCAGGCATCCCTAATAACTCTATATTTAACTTTCTGAAGAACAATCAGACTTTTACAAAATGATCACAGTGTTTTGCATACCACTGTGTTATGTGTAAGGACTCCAGTTTTTCTACTTTTTTCACTAGCACTTATTATGTTTTATTTTTATTATAACAATCGAATGGATGTGAAGTGATTTCTCATAGTGGTTTTGCTTTTCCTTTTTTTGTTGATTAATGATGTTGGATATTATTTCATGTGTTTATTGGTCACTTGTGTATTTTCTTAGGAAGAATGTGTATTCATAGGCTTTTCCCTTTGTTAAGTTGGGTTGTCCTTTTATCATTAAGTTGTAAATGTTCTTTTTATAGTCGATATACAAGTCACTTCTGTGTATGATTGGAAAATGTTTCCATCAGTTCTGTGGATTGCCTTTCACTTTGTTGATGATGTCCTTTGAAGCACAAAAGTTTTAAATTTTCATGAAGTCTAATTTATTGATATTTTATTACTGGAAATTTTGTTGTCATATGTAAGACTGTTGTCTAATGCAAGTCACAAAAATTTACTCTTATATTTTAAGTTTTGTTATAACTTTAGCTTTTATTTTAAGGATTTTATTTGAGAGAGAGACAGAATGTGTGTGTGAGAGAGAGAGAGAGAGAGAGGAGCATGAGCAGGGAGAGGAACAGAGAGAGAAGCCCCCCCTCCCACAGCAGGGAGCCGCATGTGGAGCTCAATCCCGAGACAAAGGCAGAAGCTTAACTGACTGGGCCACCCAGGCACCCTTAATTTTAGCTTTTAAATTTAGCTCTTTCATCCATTTTGAGTTAAATTTTGTGTATGATGTGAGGTTCATTTTTCTGAGTGTGGATATCCAGTTATCCCAGCACTATTTGTTGTAAACTATTCTTTCCCATGATAATTACCTGGTATCTTTGTCAATGATGAATTGATCATACAAGTAAAGGTTTATTTCTGGAATCTCAATTCTAATAATTGATCCGTATGTCTGTGCTTATGTCAGTATTATACTGTTTTCATTGCTATACTTTTAAAAATTAGGGAGTGTGAGTTTTAAAATCTTTTTCCCCCCAAAATTTTTTTGGCTATTCAGGTTTCCTTGTCATTCCATAATAATTTTAAGTTCATTTTTTCCATTACTATTAAAAAAAATCATTGGACTCCTGACAGGAATTGTAAGGAAAGTGTAGATCAATTTTGGGAGTAATGTCATTCTCTTGGTATTAAGTCTTCTGATCTATGAACACAGGATGTTTTTTCATTTGTTTAGTTCTTTAACTGTTTCACAATTTTTATGGTTTTCAAGGTGTCTTAAATTTTGGTAGTTCATATTATTCTAGGAATTTATTTCTTTTCTTCTTTTTTTTTCCCCCAAATACTTTTACTTTTTCAGTGTTACAAGATTAATTGTTCATGCACCACACCCAGTGCTCCATGCAATAGTGCCCTCCTCAATACCCACCACCAGGCTTGCCCAACCCCCCACTCCCTCCCCTCCAAAACCCTCAGTTTGTTGCTCATAGTCCACAGTCTCTCATGGTTCATCTCCCCCTCTGATTTCCCCCCATTCCCCCTTCCCTTCCTTCTCACAATGCCCTCCATGTTTTTCTTTATGCTCAGCACGTAAGTGAGCCCATAAGGTAATTGGCTCTCTCCTCTTGACTTATTTCACTCCACATAATCTCTTCCAGTCCCATCCATGTTGATACAAAAGTTGGATATT
>CM053612.1:82394028-82447015 GCA_028646535.1 Procyon lotor | reverse complement strand
ATTATGCTGAGTGAAATAAGTCAAGCAGAGAGAGTCAATTATCATATAGTTTCACTTACGTGTGGAACAAAGGAAAAACATGGAGGACATTGTGAGAAGGAAAAGAAGGGTGAATTGGGGGAAATTGGAGGGGGAGATGAACCATGAGATACCGTGGACTCTGAGAAACAAACTGAGGGTTTTGGAGGGGAAGAGGGTGGGGGGTTGGGTGAGCCTGGTGGTGGGTATTGAGGAGCACACGTATTGCATGGAGCACAGGGTGTGGTGCATGAACAATGAATCTTGGAACACCGTAAAAATAAAATAAAATAAAATAAAATAATGATATCTTACTTATAGGCACATGCTTGTAAATTAATGTAGTATGATACCTTTTTCTCTAATGGTTTCCTCAAGATCATCTTTCTTAAATGAAAGATGAAATGAAATATTCTTTTCAAAGCACTGTCTATTAGTTTGTAACAAAACAAACTCACACCCTATGAATTAATGTTACACCACAAATGTTCTGTCTTTTAACATATTTCTTTTTTTTTTTAACATATTTCTTCACATGTGTTTTTCAGTCGGAAGTTCTCAGAGAGAAGAATGTAAAAATGTTTGCTTCTTGTACAGTTTCTTCCACATTGTCCTGAACATACAGGTACCTAACCTAAATGTTCTGAGGTCAGAAAGAGTTCTCTGCTTGAGTTTTTCAGATAGTTCTTTCATAGTTAAGACTGAGCTTTTTCACTATTAATAACTCAATGTTATTGAGTTATTGGAGAAGACAGTCCAAATTAAAAATGGATAACAGATTTTAATACACATTTCTCCAAGAAGGTATATGAATGGCCAATAATTACATGAAAAGATGTTCAAAATCATTATCAAGCTTTTTCACTATTAATAACTCAATAAGTTATTGAGTTATTGGAGAAGACAGTCCAAATTAAAAATGGATAACAGATTTTAATACACATTTCTCCAAGAAGGTATACGAATGGTCAATAATTACATGAAAAGATGTTCAAAATCATTATCAAGGAAATGAAAACCAAAACCACAATGAGACACCACTTCATCCCCCCTATAATCAGCTATAATCAAATAATGAAAAATTCTGGAACTAAGTAATAGTAATGGCTGCACAACACTGTCAATTTACTTTATGCTGTTGTACACTTTAAAATGTGTACACTTTTTATGTGTGTTGTACTGTTGTTGTACACTTTAAAATGCTTAAGATGGTAAATTTTATGCTATGTGTATTTTACCACACAATAAAAAACAAATAATTACAACTGCTGGTGAGGATATAGAGAAATCAGAATAGTAACACATTGCTGTTTGGAATATAAAATGGTGCAGTCACTTTGGGAAAAGTCTGGCAGTTCCTCAAAAGGTTAAATACAGAGTTACCATATGACCCAGCAATTCAACTCCTAGAAAGAGACGCAAGAGAATCAAAATCAAACTCAAAAACATATGTCCACACAAAAACTTGTCCAAAAGTGTCCATAGCAGCATTATTTATGATAATCCACAGTGTAAACAACCTGAACAAACATCAACTGATAAATGGACAAATGGAAATGTGGTATATAACCATTCAATGGACTATCATTTGGCAGTAAAAATAAGTGAAGTACTGACACATGTTTCCACATGGGTTAATTTTAAAAGCATTATATTAAGTAAGAGAAGCCAGCCCATGTTGAAGGACAACATATTGTAGGATTCCATGTATACTAATGTCTAGAATAGGCATATGCACAGAGACACAAAGTAGACTGGTAGTTGCTTAGGGCTGAGGGAGTGACTGTTTGAGGAAAATAGGAGTGACTGTTAATGGCTATTAAGTTTCTGTAGGGGATGGTTAAAATGCTCCAAAATTGATTGTGGTGAGGGTTACACAACTCTGTGAATGTATAAAAAGTACTCAATTTTATATTTTAAATGGGTGAATTGTACAGTATGTGAATTATATCCCAATAAAGATGTTATTTTAAAAGGAGAATGAGCCTTTTTCTGGTTGGCAGAAGTTGATAAGTGGCGTGTGGGAGTTTATGTCAACAGAAAGGAAGCTTTGGGGGAATGCATCTGCTATACTGATATTCCCCAAAGTTAGCTTTCTACATGTCTCCTCTAGTTGGTAGTCTTTCTTTTTGCCATGATACACTTTCCACACTACCGACCTGAGAAAAAAAGACCAAGGTAGGAAAACAGGAAATATCAGGTACATTAAAGAAAAGTGATAGTAGTAGCATCGTTTGGTTCACATCAAGATGTTCTAGAAGGAGAGCCTCAGATCCAACACTCGTCAAAGAGTGTGAAGAGGGCGTAGGGAGAGCTGGTTATTTAGGAGTTTGCCTCTCTTTCCAAATCCCTACGCTAATGATTAGGAACTTAGAATACCTTGACAGCAATGATATGAATATCAGATCAACGATCCTAAGTGAAAATCTCAGAGAAGAAACTTCATCCCTTGATCAATGCCAAGCAATCTCTGTGGAGGTCATTTCACCTAATTTCCCTTTCTTTCCTCTACCTCTTGTTTCTAAGTTAAGATATAAATGCTTTAAAAAAACGATTCCTGTTCAAAAGTCGGGTTAGCAATATTGTCCTTCTTCTTCCCAACTCTTACTTAGATGTCTAAGTCTCTTTATTTGCAAAAAATTACCAATAATAACCTTTCCTGGTAAAGATAGGTAAATAGACATAAGAAAAAAAAAACAAGTTTCCTTTTTATAAAGTATATTCTCATTGAAGAGTTGAATAAATTCACATTTACAGATATACAGCATTATTTTTATTTTCAAACCAATTAATATAAACATATTAATAGCTGGTGTTATTGCCTCCATGGATTCGACAGGAGGACAGATGGCACACAATGCCTGCATGACTATGTCAGGTTGCATTCACAAGCTGAATTTAGTTCTTACACGCCATTTATAGTGTTTAGTAGACAATTCCCAATCAGAGGCTTCAAAGATAACCCCAGCCAGCATGGCACAGCTTCACGCGTCATCTTATGTTTAGTCTTCCACATTCTATAAAAATAAGAGCTTCTAAACACATGCAATTTGCTTTAAGAAAGAAAAAAAGGTCCCTACTATGATCACTCTCCTATAAAAGAGTAACATTTTAATTAAATTTACTACATGCTTAAACCTGCATTCTCTTAATAACATTAATGTAATTAAGCTGCATTTGATCTTCCAGATTCTTTTTTGAAATAAAATTATTCTGAACCAAATTCTCACAAGAATCGAGAAAATCAGTCTTCAATGTGTTTAAACCTAACGAGACCTTATTCTCGTACAGTAAATTCTTGGCAACAACAACAAAAACAAAACTACACAAAATACAACTGCTATTTTAATGCAGCAATATTTGCTACTCAGAGATTTGGTCCTCTCCCTTTATCTCTGATTTCTTATCATCTACTGCACGCTGGCATCTCTACTTTGAAGCCTAATGGGCATATCAAATTTATCAGGTCCAAAGTGATCTCCTGAACATGTCCACAATCCAACCCTACTCTTTCTGTCATCTTCTCCATACCAGTAAATGGCAGTGCCATCCTTTAAGTCATTGAGGCCAATCATAAGGTAATCTTTGAAACCTCTCTTTTCTTTCACACTATATGTTCAATCCATCAGTAAATCTTACTAGCTCTGTCTTCCAAATATGTCCAGAATCCAACCATTTCTCACTACCCTCAACTAATACTGGCCTGGTGTAGGTAGTATTTTCTCCCACTTTAATTATTAGAATAGCCTTGTCTCTCTACTTCAGCCCATGCCTTCCCACACTGCATCCCCCCCACTCTAGAATGTTACTTCTAAGTCAGGAAAATCATGTTGGCTTCTGCTCAAAAAGTCTTTCATCTCACCCAAAACAAAAGGCAACGAAGTTCTCAGAGAGATGCATACAAAGCTCCTCTGTTTCCTTGTTCCCCATTTCTTTGATCTCTTACCACTCTGCTGTCTGTTCACACCCTGTCCACCACCAAAGGGGCTTTTGCATTTACTTTTCCTTCTGTATGGAATGCTTTTTCAACAATTACCATCAAAGCTCCCTACATCAAGTCCTAATTGACAAGGTCTTTCCTAATGACCTTATTTTAAAACCAAATCCATTCCAGACCCTAACCACTTCCTCCCGTCAAATCACTGATTTCCTTCTCTGCTTCATTTTTGCCCCTTTATCATCTGACTTAACGATCATTTTGCTTATCTAAACTATTTTATGTAAGTAAAAGTTAAAAACAAATACAGCTTTCTGGGTTGTAGTAGTACTGGAGTACTGTATAGACAATGTTATATAAAAGTCAAAACATTACACTAAGTGACATAAGTCAGAGAAAGACAATTACATGGTTTCACTCATATGTGGAACATAAGAAACAGCGTGGGGGCACCTGGGTGGCTCAGTGTAGGTTAAGCCTCTGCCTTCGGGTCAGGTCATGAACCCAGGGTCCTAGGATCAAGCCCCGCACTGGGCTCTTTGCTCAGTGGGGAGCTTGCCTCCCTCCCCTCTTTCTGCCTGCCTCTCTGCCTACTTGTGATCTCTCTCTCTGTCAAATAAATAAAATCTTTAAAAAAAAAAAAAAAGGAATAGCGTGGAGGACCACAGGGGAAGAGAAGACAGAATGGGAAGAAATCAGAGAGGGAGATGAACCATGAGAAGACTGTGTGGACCCCGGGAAACAAACTGAGAGTTACAGAAGGAGAGGGGTGGGGGAATGGAGTAACCAGGTGATGGATATTAAGGAGGGCACATGTTGTGATGAGCACCGGGTGTTATATAAAACTAATGAGTCATTGAACACTACATCAAAAACTAATGATGTACTATATGTTGATTAACTTAATATAATAAGAAAATAAAAATTAAAAAAATTTAGCATCGATTTTTACGTGATGAAAATTACAGTATTTATGATAAAATAAAGAATACCATCTGCCATTTAAAAAAATAAAAACAAAGTCATCTAGTTTCTTTTTCTTAGCATGTTGCTGTGTAAAAAAAAAAGGCAAAACTGCAATGTGCAGAAAGTAGGATGTCGTTGATTTGTGGACTCATCTTTATTTTTCTCTTTAACGTTTTTAAAAACAAGATTCTTGGAGTAGGTTGGTATACTCTGTTAAAGACTTAAGTGATCCATTTTGCATACACTGCTGCTTCACAAGGGACACACCCAGGGATCATGACCTGTTGCTGTGTGTATATATTTAAAAAACAAAACAAACAAACCACCCATTTGGGTTTAAGGTAACGATCACAAACTAAAGACTGTGACTTCTTTAGATGCGACACTCTGATTCTCCACGTTAGTTACAGTGGGTCTTATTGCTTTTGTGACAGGATTTATTCAGACAGCTGTACTCTTCATTTGATGTAACAAAATGCTATTAATCTAAATATTGGTACATAAAGTACCTGTAGCTAGATTAAGTTAAAAAATTTAAAAAATAAACTATTTTACCCATATACCATACATTTAAATAATCCCTCTTAAATTGTCTGGTTTCTCTCTACTAAAATATACTAGAATGTAAACTCCATTAGCGCAGAAATACTTGGTCTGCTTTGTTCAGTAGTATATCCCCAGTGGTTAAAACAGTGCCTAGTGCAAAGCTGTCACTCCACAAATATTTGTTGAATAAAATGACAAATTACATACAGATAAGAAAATTCATAAGAGCAAATTAAGAATATCTGTTGTGGGGCGCCTGGGTGGCTCAGTGGGTTAAAGCCTCTGCCTTCAGCTCAGGTCATGATCTCAGGGTCCTGGGATCGAACCCCACATCGGGCTCTCTGCTCAGCAGGAAGCCTGCTTTCCCCTCTCTCTCTGCCTGCCTCTCTGCCTACTTGTGATCTCTCTCTCTCTGTCAAATAAATAAATAAAATCTTTAAAAAAAAAAGAATATCTGTTGGTATTGTTATTGTCTTTAATATATTTTACAATGTCATGTTTTCAAAAGTGTGTTCAATTAAAAATTTGAGAGTAAATAAGAGAATACCCAAGTGAGTTAGTTTATTTATAACCAAGATGGCATTCATCAGGCTAAATTTGTCACCGAAGCTACTAATCACAAATACTTATAAAAATATTATGAATTTTTTTATATTTATTTTAATTTGCTTATAAAATTAATCAAGTGTGCTTATTTGTCAACCTTGTACTTCCATCTTTGCCTTTTCAAAAAATATCACTGGCATTGTGAGAAGGAAGGGAAGGGTGAGTGAGGGGGAAATCGGAGGGGGCGATGAACCATGAGAGACTATGGACTCTGAGCAACAAACTGAGGGTTTTGGAGGGGAGAGGGTGAGGGGTTGGGTGAGCCTGGTGGTGGGTACTGAGGAGGGCATGTACTGCATGGAGCACTGGGCGTGATGCATGAACAATTAATCTTGTAACATTGAAAAAATAAAATCAACATATTTGGGGAAAAAATATCACTGGCATCAATCCAATAACTTGTCCTGAAACTTAAGAAGTCATACTTGATCTACTTCTGTCATTCCCTCTCAAACAATCCATCAGCAAGCCTTGTTAATTAGAACTTCAAATTCTGCTATCATGCATCTGCCCACAACTCTTATCACTACTATCACCATGCCAGACCCAACCACCACCATTTCTCTTTTAACAGGAGTCTCTCCACTGGTCCCTGCACTCACATTAGTTCTGTCTTCCAACCCATTTTCCACACCACAGCATGACTCTTTTTTTTACAGTACAGACTAGCTCCCAGCAGTCCACAGTTTCCACTGCTTGAAACCTTTCACTTTGCTTTTATAATTGCTCTACTTACTTTTTTAGACTTTCAGTCGCAAATATTTTCATACTGCAAATACAGGACAAAGAGATTCTGCTGTATAATCTTTACCCAATTTCCCCAGAAGTTAAAGTCTTACTTAGTCATGGTATAATTTTAAAATCAAGGACATTAACAATAATAGGATACTAGTAACTAACTGAATGCAGAGGTTGTTGGTCCGGTGATCACACTTTGAGAGCCACTGCTCTAGTCATATTTGACGATTCTCAGATACTTGTAATGGCAAGCCCATTCCAGTTTCAGAGCCTTTGCACTAGTTTTTCCCCTCTCTCTCAAACATTCCTCCCCACATATTGGCATAACTGGCTCTTTTAGTCATCCAGGTCCATAGGGAAAAGACCTCCTAGCCACCTAAAGTAATTGCTTTGATTTTTTTTCACCACACCATTTTATCACCACCTGATATTTTCCCTTGTATGTATTTTGTTTATTGTCTATATTTCCATACTAGAATTTGAGCACCATAAGAAGTAGGACACTTTTTTCTTATTCCTGACAATATCCTCAAGATTGTAAACTATGTGTGCCCAATAGCAGGCTTTCAACAAGTATTTGTTGACTGTATAAATTAACCAAGGAATATTAAATCAAACCCAAGAAATTATAAACAATTGTCACTTCTATACTTTATAATTTTCAATTCATTCCTATATGTTTATTAATCTAATCTAGAATAATGAAAAAATTACTAATTTAAGGATCAGCTAAGCTTGATTTCATTTCCCAGCTCACTCACCAACCACCAAGCTTTAAATCCTGCTGAAGAGTTAGTTTTCTCATAAGGTATTCAAATTCAAAATCGTCCAGCCAGTAAACATTAAAGCCAAAATACAACCTATGTTTGATTGAAAAAGCACCAGGTTTTATAGCACCAAATTCAAATGTAAGGCCATGATGTCAATAATTTTGCTTTATTACTTATATAATTACTGTGATACTATAGCATCTCCCACAGAAGAGACCCTCAATAAATAAATTTTAAAAAAAGGCAAACACTACTAGTGAGTCATGTGGTATGCATCTATCTTATGTGAGTTTGTATATTCCAAGTTTCATTTATTAAAAAGGCATTACCCTTGACCATAAAATTCTATTTCAGTATTCTTAACAAAGTTTTGTTCTTAAATTCTATGTCATCTGCATAGATTTATGTCTCTATATCACTCTTAAAAACAAAAACTTTAGTTAAATGTCATCCTAGTCCTTGCAAAAATTATTAGCTTTGGCCAAAACATCTGCATTTAATTATTTTCATCGAATTTCAGGGTTTTTAAAATCTCCACATATAACATTCAGAAAGATCTAGGATGAAATATACATCTGATATAATGGGATTTTTGTATTTTATTTATCATGAAACCAAAGGTTGAATTTGAATAAAATAAAAAGTCAAAAGAATAAGCCCCTCTCAATATGTATATGTATCATTCCCTGATGTAGTTTTAAACTAACTTAATGAGAGTCCATTACATTTTTTATTATATTTTGTTCAAATTTTATCTGATATGCATAGAGTTCACAACTTTTAAAATTCCTGATACTCATGTTTTAGTGCTTAAAGCTTTAACAGTTTCTGGGAAGCTAGTTAAAAAGTATATGAATTTCGTGCATGCTCTCATACATAACACATGCACACACACAGCTGAAATTATCTGGTTTTTATTTTGACATGTGTTTCTATCTCTTTAAAAGACTCCTATAAAAATTCAAAAAGAAAAGAGTTACATTTCAAACAGATCATAGCCAAATGTAAGTTGATATAACAGCAAACTATGTGTTTCTGACTTCTATGAGTAAGACTCCATTATCAAATCATTTGTATATGAGAATATATGTGCCCACACACATTAGTTTAGCCATATCTTTTCCCAGATTATAATTTGTATCCCAAATTGTATGAGAAGTTAGAGCTATGAGTTTTACATTGCTCTGATATTCAGTGTTTAAAATCATGGAAGAAAAATATCACTATTCCAAAGGTCTCCTAAGAGGTGATATGAAAAGAGTCCAAAATAAAACCATCCTACATATGCATATCGTCCCTATTTGGTGAACCACACAAGAAAGTATAGATTTGCCATTCTGTTTCTATACTTAGAAATATCCAAAGATCTGTTCTGGTCTAATATACCTTTGTAGTTGGTGGGCACTGCATATGGGAAGACCTCAATGGATGTTGACTGGCAGAGAGGCTGCCTTCAGATTCCATGTATCTTGTTTCTCCTCTAGCAACTTCATGGCATGCATCATTAGTCTCACTCTTACACGTGGGTCAAAAGTGAGCAACAGGGGGAAAAAGTGGGAAACTTAAGCTTGAGATAATAGGCTGAAAAGAAACAGTGAGTACTTGCCTGTTTCACTGACATAGAGAACTATTTAGTATATCAAAGGATTTTAGATTAATTCACATTTGATGTATCTCTTATTCAGATCTATGAAACTTTACTTACCAATGATATTATTCCTGATTTAGCTTTAAGAAACTTCTGAAATCTAATACAAGGTAAGCTTATTCCAGATATGATCTCGAAGGGAAGCTGGAGGATTTGGCTCAGAAATGGTACAGAGTGAAACAAAGACTAATGAAGTTTCGATATAATGCCAAAAGCAGATTAAGGCTATGTCCACTCAGGAATGAAACAGCCGATCATCTGCAGGGTAGGAGCGCTGATTTGGTGACTACCAGCCCACCTGATTTTTTGTGTTTGACTCTGGAGAAACAACTCTTTAAGATTTCTAACTTTGTTTAGTTGCTGTGGTGTAGGTTCAGCACATTATAATTCAGAAAATAAGGAACAATAATATCAGAAAAGAAATCTGCTCATTACAAGAATTTTCCCAATCACTGAGTGTCGTGAAAATATTGGAAACTACATGTGTTTTTACCTGACAACCATTGTTTTTTTGGTAACTGTTTAACATAAGGATCTACAAATGTTTTCTACCATAAACTGTATTAGAATACAGTTAAGCAACACATTCATGACACGATGTAAAAAAATTTGTTTCACAAATGTAAATTTATTTTCCCAAAATATCTATTACACAAAGAAATGATGGACACTTCCAGAAAAGATAAACCCTAACTATTCACTATTTTCTGTTCACATGGAAATCCTGATGAAATACTTAAGAACAGAAATGATATTAGTTGTTTACAACTTTGTCTTCGTAGACAATTAGAATTTATATAAATGCTTAATGCAAAACTGGAATATCACAGTTAATACTCTACAGCAGGAATTTCATTGAACCTTACACAGCTATCAGTTTATCAGTACTGGTACAAAACATTTACAAAGACTATTAAGTTATCTTAGCATGGCATCCTGAACACAAATTAACACGTGACTCGGTTTTTCTGATTTGAAATTATGATTTTTCTCAGTATGTTAAGGTAGCTTGTTCTTATACGAATAATTTAAAAACATTTTGATATTTATTTTATGCCATTTGTGATCTTAACAAAATAACAAAAGAATGATAGTTCTGGATAATTTAAGAGCAATGAGTAGATAAAGGACAGAATAAAAAGAAAGTGAAAAGCACATGGCCTTCCATTGCTAATGGAAGAGATATACTGGCATAAAGCCATAGAAACAATCCACAAAATCTTGGCCTTGTGACCAGTCATTCCAGCCACAATTCTGTGAACAATTGTGATGGCTCTATCCTAGTTCATCTTTCTTTCAGCTGTGAAAGTCAGTGATAAAGCCCAAACATCAGTGAAACATGCCTTTATAAGAATTATCTCAGTGCCTGAATAAAAGCCAGAAGCCAAAATCAAACCTAGAGTACATACAGAGAAGACAGAGTTTCACTGGTAACACGACACTTCCTGATGTCTTAGACAACTGGTGTTCCTGTATACACTTTTTGAATGACTTGTGAAACTTCCTTTCTTTTGTAACTGTTACGATGTGAAGCAAAATATATATATATGTAGCTTAAGTTAACCAAAGCATTCACTAATAAATTTGAGATACTATAATCATTTGTGCTGCAATAAATAACAGCTCTTTTAATTTTTAAAAGCACCTTCTGTATGAATTTATACACACTAACGCTTCAAGATGAACATGTGAAATACAGAGACCTGCCTTTTTCAGTCTGCATTCTTCAAGCGCAAACTAGTTAAAAATACAGCAAACCACAGGTGTTCTGGGACTTCTCCCCCCAGTTCTACTGATCCCCAGTGCACTAGCAGCTCTTTCTACTAAACATCTAGCAATGACAGATAATGCAGGTTATAGGTGAGAAATCTACCCTGAAGTCCCTGCAACTTTATGTATACTCCCATGCCCCAAGCTGTGAAATTCTCCAGCCCGCTTGCAGGAGGTCCTGAAGGAGATATATGTGGGGGACAGAGAGAATGCCAGATGGCTGTTGGTGAGAAAATCTGGGACCAGGGCAGTCAGCCAAATACAGTGGACTGAATAAAAAAGGATGATCACCAAGAATATAACCTCCCCAACTACCATAAATGAATGGAAAATGAATTCAGGGCTCTCTTCCTCACATAGGTGAAAATCCTTCACGTAATTTTTTATTCATGTGTGCAACAAATAATACAAGTGTTGTAAAAATTCAAAAGGACTTGCATTGGGCTCATTTATCTTATTATCATTTTCTTTTGCTTCATTGGAAAATAAAAGGCAGCCCATTGACAAGAGAGTGCAGGCAAACTTAAAAATAAAGTGTTTCAAAAATTTTATCACCAGAAGCAGATGAGAATGCTTCAAGGAACCACTTTCAACTTGATTTGTAAGTAAGAGGGGTATTTGCATTGTATTGATTGTTATTGTACGCCTTTATCACTTTTATTGTTTGCTGCAGTATAGCCCTGTGAAGGTCTGCCAAACCACTGCGGCTTGCTCAAAAGCAGGGCTGAATTTTAATTAAGCCAAGCCAAATAGACACAGAACAGTTGAACTTGATTAGACCACTTGTCCTGATGCACACACAGAGGGCATTCAGCACACTGACAAAGTCAGTTCACACACTTGGTGAAATGATCAAGATAAAAATCATCATTTGTCAACATACTCCTTCTATGTAAGACTTTTGCTTCTCTGTTTTAATACAATAAGCCACCAAGGAGAGCTGAGACAAAAGGTAGCCATTGAGGATATATGTGCCATAGTATCTTGATAACAATAATATTCTACATTTCTCGGGAAGAAGGAGTACATGAGTTTAGTAATTAGGATTCAACAGCATTGTTAAGTAAAGAAATAAACACGTCTATGTGATTTTCTTTTCAAATATTTCAATCGGGGGGGGGGGGGGGCTTTACCACAGCATTTAGTCCAGATAAGGGAACAGGTGGGATGTGAGAATTGCATGAATTTTTATTTTTGATACTTCAGGAGGAACGAAGCATCCAGGTTTCTGGCTTGAGAAGCAGAACTGTGCTAAAATGTGTCTCTGAAATCAGCCTGAGAACTTCATCCAAGTAACCTCTGGAATATTCTCTAAAACAACTTTCCTATATGCTTTTAGACTCTAAGCAAAAACCTCACCTTCCCTAAAGGTGAGGAAATGGTCACAGGTAGTATTTCAAAAGTAAATGTAAAAGAGATACTCTTTCTATATATGTGTATATGGGGTGACAGAGAGATCCCAAAATATCAATAAACTATTATTTCTTAAGATATCAGTGAAGCTTCAAAGATAGGTCTAAAACTTAAAACAGAACTTTCCATACACATCGAAGTATACTGTAAAGAGTAGCTCTTCCTTTGATAAATTCAAGTAAGTCCTTAATAGAATTTTGCACTTTTCTTCGCAACATTCTAATACCAATTGACTACACTTAATCCTAAGAAAATAGTCCTCCCCTCGGGATCAGCAGAACAAAAATTTAGTAAATTCCTAAATATAAATGGATACCTTTTCTGTGCAGAAAAGCAAACTGGGTTTTAAAAAGAAAAGAGAATCTCAAGTTCTTATCTTTAACAACAGCAAGTAAAAATTAGCATATTTCAGCTACTTTGCTGCAATTTCAATCTTCATTTACATCTACATGAATGAAGGAAGAAAACAGCTTGGTGTGGATTCAGCTAAAATTCCTAATAAATATACTTTTGAGTCTTTGGCTAGAAAAAAACATACACTGTGAAACCAGATCGTTCTGAATTTGAATCCTGTCTACTCAACTTCCTAGCTACATTAAGGCTCAAGTTACTTAACTTCCATTTTATAGTTATAAAATGTGATGAAATAACAGCTTGGGAACAATTATAAGAAATATTCCATTTAATATCTACACAACTGATTTTTTTAGTTTTTTTTTCTTTGTTTTAAGAAGGGGGAGGGGGGCAGACAGAGAGGCTGAAAGAGAATCCAAAGCAGGCTCCATGGAGCCTGAAGCAGGGCTTGATCTCACAACCCTGAGATCATGATCATGACCTGAGCCAAAATCAAGAGTCACTTAACCAACAGAGCCACCCAGGCACCCCACCACATAATTAATTTTTAAATGATGCTTTTAATGTGCAAAAGTTGAATATATTCCTATGATAGGAAACAGGTTTCCATTCCATGAAACCAAGCATATTTTTAAAAATACTCTGATCTTAACTTTTAGGCACAATTCTGAGGATCTTGCAGTATCGCCATGTTCTACATGCTATTTTGTTATTTTTATTCCCGACAGAACATGCTATCTACCAGTTTATGTCTAATATGTTTAGATGCACCTAGGGCTAATGTAATATATATGATTTCCATGGATCTAGCCTTCTTATCCATATCTTCCTTACATTTTTCAATTTCTATTCACTTTCATGAAATAAATGAACAACTTCTTAAACATTCAAATTAAGGGCACCACTAGTACTCCTAAGGCAAACAGGGAAATATAACTCAAACTCAACTGTTGATTAGCATTCATCAACTTCATGGAATAACCTTAAGTCCTCATTTCATATCTGGTATTCAAAAGGTCAGACTGTGGTTTATAAAAGTCTATTTTTGGATGTTAATATCTAATACAGAAGACTGATTATTCCAAAGTCTACTCTATAAAACATTAAGGAAAATTTCTGACATATTTGTTATTCTTTATTTTATGTAGGAATTAGTTTCCAATGACCTTCATAGTATAACATCCATATCCCACTATACTCTATCATTCAACCCCATTCAGTCCTGCATTATATAGCTCACAACTGATTATTTTATATTTATGTCACAGCTTTTGTTGTTTTCTCTCTCCCTCCTTTACAGCTTGTAGGCTTTACATGGGTATCATCTTTTTATCAGTAACATATAAAAATTGTTTCAAAATAGTGACCAACACACATTCAAGTCTCAATAGACATTTGTTGAATGAATCCCAAATGAATAAAACCTAAAGTTTGAAGGATAAACTCTTAATTTAGGAAAGATGGAAGGCATCTGTTTTGCTTTATTTTGGTTTTCCCTCTGCTAATTAATTTCATTTACAGAGTAATTTTATCATTGGCTTAAAGTACACCCAATGTATATTTATTATTTAATTTTTCATCAGATCAAAGAGGTGGATGAGACCTTGAGAGATTATTCTTGCCTTGAGGTACTGCTACTATTTTAAGCATTTGGTACACATTAGCTTTTTCTTAAAACTCTGGAGACCTCATGAAATTCAGACTAGAAATAATCATGCCTACAGGATAGGAAAAGAGTGAAATCTACAAATGATCCTAATATATAGCCCAAAGTTAGACTTCACAAATATTTACTCTTATAGAAGATAGCAAATTATGAATTTAAGATTATAGTATGCACCATCCTCTCTCTGGGGATGAGGATTTTGTGCACAGTATTCTTGGTCAAGGGACTGTTATGTTGATTGAAATAATGGGCACAGAGGCAGAATTGGAAGGGTCTAGAGAAAAGGTAGGGTGAGGGAGGCCAGTTAAAGAAGAGAGGAATGAGTACTACAAAAAAAGATCAGTTGTGGCAGTGTTTAAAGTGGAAGTAAGAAGGAAGCACTGAAGCATATGAGGTCTTCAAAGAAAGGAAAAGTCAAGAGGACCCTTAAATATTTTGGCCACTTATCGAAAAAATTAGTAAATATCAAAATCATCCCTCAAAATTTTTTTGTTTTTTTTGCTTATTGTTAAATGTAGGATTTGTGTTTCTTTGCAGTATGCCACTGGCCCGAGAATTACCACAAAGTGGCCTAGCCTTGTGAGGATAATCTTAAGGTACTTTAGAAGTCTCTCAAGTCTTACTGCTCTATTACAGTAGCCAATGGCCAAACGTTAAATTAATCAACCTTACAATTAAAAATTCAGTCTCAGGTCAGTTGCACTAACCTCATTTCAAGTGCTCAGTAGCCACATGTGGCAACTGACTTCCCTACTGGAAAGCTGAGATACAGCAAATTTCCATCATCACAGAAAATTCTAGTGTACGGCAATATTCTAGAATGTTTTGGGGCATATGTCACACATAGGCTATTCAAATGCTCTTGGTCTGATGAGTGGTATAAAATACTCCAAGGAAAATATTTTATCAGTATTTATTCTACTTTAAATAGTACAAATAAAATATTAACAATGATGATGTGTTTCAGTGTACTAAGGTCCAGAGATCTCAGAGTTGTTTCTACTTTTGTTGTTAAAATTTTTATCAGAAGGTTTTTGTGAGATAATTGCCTCCCTAAATCACCTGGCTACATTACTCATTCAGGATTATATTTTTTTAAAAAGATTTTATTTATTTATTTGACAGAGAGAGCTCACAAGTAGCAGAGAGGCGGAGGTGGGGGGAAGGGGAGCAGGCTCCCTGCTGAGCAGAGAGCCTGATGCAGGGCTCGATCCCAGGACCCTGAGATCATGACCTGAGCCGAAGGCAGAGGCTTTAACCCACTGAGCCACCCAGGCACCCTCAGGATTATATTTTTAATGTGTTAAATAATTTGACAACTTAAATTTATAGTCAGGGGCACCTGGGTGGCTCAGTTGGTTTAGTCTCTAATTTCGGCTCAGGTCATGAACTCAAGGTCCTGGGATAGAGCTCCACATCAGGCTCTCTGACCAGCAAGGAGTCTGCTTGTCCTTCTGCCCCTCCCCCTGCTTGTGCACATACACTCTCTCTCTCAAATAAATAAAATCTTTAAAAAAAAAGTTATAATCAAAGTTACCCAGTGGATAAGAGAAATATCAAGAAAATAATTCCATTTCATGTCATAATCTTTGTTCACATCAGAATAGTATATGGAAGGAAAATGCAGTGTTCATTAAAATATAAAATAAACAGATGAACAAAAATGCCCTCAAAAGACAAACCCCAAGGTCAGTGTGAAATGGAAACTTCTAAATATGGCTGGGACAGGAGGAAGTACATTGGTCTTGGGCTAATGTTAATCCTTAGTAAATTCTCTATCATGAGGGACGAGAACACAGAAAGACATGCCTTAGCTTAGTGCCAGTGCTAGAGGAATGCCAAGAGTAGAAAGGGGAGGTGACGAGCATTTGGATAACTTTTATTCTGTTTTATACAAAGGAGACGATGTTGCCAAAAGGGTTGTGAGAGAGTAAAGGATGAGAATCCCAAGGCCCCCTTTGAGTGGAGGACTGTGTTGTCTATATAAGAAGGGAGAAAATGCCCACCTGAATAATTGGGAGAAGGGCAATTAGAGATATTTTAGTCTGAGGGGAGCCTGGGTGGCTCAGTCAGTTGAGCATCTGCCCTGGGCTCAGGTCGTGATCTTGAGGTCCTGGGATTGAGCCCTGCTTTGGGCTCCCTGCTCATCAGGGAGTTTGCCTCTCCCTCTCCCTTGTTGTCTGCCCACCCTCCACACACTCGTGTGTGTGTGTGTGTGTGTGTGTGTGTGCATGTGCAAGCACATGCGCTCTTTCTTACTCTCAAATAAATAAATGAAATCTTTAAAGAAAAAAAAGAGATATTTTAGTCTGAGAGCTACCCTGGCTGTCCAAGTAATTCAAATAATTCTAAGGTGAGCAGGAAGATGGAAGCTATGGCAAAGTAAATAATATCAAGGATTCATCTAAACAAATGATATGCATATTCATTTCATATATGGAGATGGTTGGGTACCTGGGTGGCTCAGTTGGTTAAGTGACTGCCTTCAGCTCAGGTCATGATCCTGGAGTCCCAGGATCCAGTCATGCATCGGGCTCCCCGCTCAGCAGGGGGTCTGCTTCTCCCTCTGACCCTCTCCCTTCTCATGCTTTCTCTCTCTCATTCTCTCAAATAAATAAGTAAAATCTTAAAAAAAAAAAAAAAAGATCTAGCATATATGGAGAAGGTACTTAAAATACTTGAAACATACATTATACATAACAGCTGAATTCAGGATTCTTTATAGTTAAAATGTATTGTTCTCTAGGTAGAGATGATGCTGGTATGTTTAAAACCTTTGAACGAGAGTAACTTGATGACACACAAGCTTACCAGCAGAAACAACTGACCTTGTGATCAGATCTTTGTATTTCAGTAGACCTTTACAATCGAAGGGGTGTAATTTAATGTACTGCTGCCTATATTTGTCTTCAGGCAACTATGAAATAGATCTCAAGCTCTCAAAAGAAAAAAAAAAGACTTTAACTGAGGGTACTCATTTAAACTAAAGCATATCAGAGGGGAGGTGGGTGAAGGGATGGGTGAAATAGGCAAAGCAGATTAAGAGTACACTTATCATGATGAACACTGAGTAATGATGTACAGAATTGTTGAATCACTATATGGTACACCTGAAACTAATATAATGCTGCATGTTAAATATACTGGAATTAAAATTTAAAAAACTCACCATAAGTAAATGAATAATCAATTAATGAATACATACTCTTAATTGGTTGGAAGCTTGCATAAAAGAAAGACACTATGGTAACAGTGTGGTGTCATATTTTGATTACTGAAGAACACCATATGACTAATAATATTTAATGAGTGCTTCTTGTATTCTAAGTGCTTTACATGTAATGACTCTGTTAATCCTCACAACTCCATAAGGGAGGTAACTATAATTATCCTCATATTATAAATGAGAAAATTGTAAAACTGAAGCCAAGTTTTGATTCCAGGGCTTAGGGGTTGATTCCCAGAGAACTTCCTCACAAATGATTACAGCAGGCTTCACAGAGGACCTAATGAAAAGCATAGATACCAGCAAAGAGTTAGATAGCACTATTGGAAGACAAGTGGAAATCTACGTAGGCAATGGATACACAGCCCTTTCGCTGAACCTATTATATTTGGAATAAAACTGAAAGAGAAACCAAACACACAGTAGGCCCATCACGTTTTGTTTAACTGATCAGTTCCTGAGAAAAATAGAGAAGAGCCCTCAAATTAGAGGAATACTTGGTTTATCCCTCAGTTCTTTTCAGAGGCTAATGTACTGTGAGCTTTAAGTAACTGTTCAATGCATAGGCATAAATAAGATGGGATAGCACAGGAACATGAATAAGGAGGAAATCCAAAAGCAGTCATGGGAGAGCAGTTTGGGGAGTGAAGCAGACAAAAGTGAGAGACAGGGCTATGTGATGGAGACATTACTACTGTTGGGCCTCAAATAATTAGTAGCATTTCAAGAACTGGAGAAAATTAAGGGCTGAGTTAGGATATTTGGGTCTTTTTCTATTTTATTATTTTATTTTATTTTGATTATTTTTATTATGCTCAGTTAGCCAGCGTATAGTACATGATTAGTTTTTGATGTAGTGTTCGATGATTCATTAGTTGCACATAATACCCAGAGTTTAGAGCATGCATGAAAGGAAGAATGGTCAGGCTTCTCTTCATGCCTTCTTCTAACAGCATTGAACACTGACTCTGGATCAAGCCCTGTCCCACCAGTGGGAAGAAGAAAGATCTATACTCTCATCACATTTGGGAAGTGAACAGGAAGAAAAAACTGGAAGAAGAGGGAAAGGAAGCACAGTATAGACCATCATGCAGTGTGGACATCCTTCAAGAAGCCCAAGCACATATAGTTTGCATTACCTTGCCAACTAGATGTTAAGTGCCTTGAGGGAGGAACCATATCCTTAAACACATTAAATGCTTTAATAATGCTTTTGCATATAGCTAGTAAACAGCAAATCATTATTTGAGAAGCAGTATGGTATAATAAGAAAGAAGTATCTGCTTATGAGTCTTGAAATAGAACTGCTTCAATTTCCTTGTCTGTAAAAAAGCAAAAATAAGACAAAAGGAGACTATTAGATCATTTTAGGTTTCTTCGCAGATGTATTCATCAAATACCCATGATTAGAATTGTCAGTTATTTAGCATCACTGTTACTAAGGGGTTCTCCTTTGACAGTCATGGCATAAAGGGTGAGAAAGTGCATGTGGCCTCTTGTCATGTCTATCAGAAGCCCAGCTCATTCCACCTGAAACAATGGGCAGAGCACAGAATCTTACCAGATTTCAGACACCTGATCTCTGAGGATTAGAAGCTTTGTTTGTTGGGTGGGCTGGAAATAAGCAATGTTTATGATGTAAGAAGAGGGAAGATAAGGGAGAAGAGAGAAGAGAGAAAAAAGAAAAGGAGGAGGAGGAGAAGGAGGAGGAGGAAGAAGGAAGAAGGAAAACCACAAAGGTGACTCAGTTATGCATCTGTCCTTAACACAACTACCAATTCCCTCTTGACAGAAAACTCTTGCTCTGGCATATTTCATTTAACAAGTCAAGTCTACAAACCTACTGCAATCATCATAAATGGGACATGTAGCAGAGGGTGTGAGGAGTGAGATTCATGATCTATACTAGGCAAGTCCTATTGGAGGTGTCAGGTGTTGATAATGCACTTCTGTAAGAAAGTCATTTTGGAAATGAGATTGCTAATATAGGTAGGATACTTTAAATAGAGGACATATCACTAAATGAATATAATAAACTTCACATGTTAACATTTGACTTGAGACATAAATATGACTGCCTAGTCTGTAACATTTAGTGGAGGGAGAGTACGATCTAGATTAATCCATAAAGATGTGCTTTATGAATGAATCCATAAAGATGTGAAGAAACATCAGTTTGAAGAAGTAAGAAAAATGGAGTGGTAGATATTTTGGTTTGTTCGTGTGAAATAGCCTGTCCTAAAAGACTCGAGATGGGACAGGAGAATTTCCTCCAAGTGACAGAGAGTCATTTTATGTCATTGTTCTTATGGCAATGCAGATGATTAGCATGTTAGTGACTGATGTGGAGAGAGGTAGTAATTCACATTGAATCTTAGCTCAAAAGCTCTGCTATCTCATACACGGAAAGATGAACATTTGTAGTCTATACATCAAGTATTCACATTGTTCTAATGCACTATAATTTCAAGAATGATCTGAAAATATCCATCAGTCAGTTCTGCTGAACTTGGAACAGAGAACTTTATCACAGGGAATCACTGACCATTTGATGCGGTGGATTAAGGGCTTCAGGTATTTTCAACTTCATAGGCACTTAATAGGCTTTTCTATCAACATGCTGCATTTTCTCCATAACATGTTGCCATAACCAGGGGAAAGCAAAAACAACTGCCGTCACAACAAACTTGTTATGCAGGAGATTGAAATACATATTCAGTGTGCTAGGTATTTTTTCTGATGTTCTGTTTTCAGAACCAGAATTATTTTCTTTTTGCTTCAGGACTGCTGATTTTGCTTTCAGATTAAGGCTAATGTTAAAATTGAGACCAAGAGAAGGAAGATGTATTCTCCATGGAGAGCAATTCTATTACCATTGCTGGACCAACCTTGTAGCTAAGAGGTATATTCTTTCAGAAAGAAAAATGGCCTCTACCCAAACAATGACTGCATGTTCTGTCTTTAAGTGTAAAAAGCAATGATGACACAATTAGCCTTAGAAACTGGTGAATCACTAATAGCCCACATAAAATAAGGCAAAAAAGGAAACTGCTAATACCTGGCTACACATGAAATTATCTTGAATGGAGTACAAGAGAATTCCACTGTTGCACTGTTCAAAATGTCTAAGGAAGAAACTACCCCTATCAAATGAGGACAGGGAGGAACTATCCAGTGAATATGACGTCTTCTTGTTCCCTGACGATTTTAGCTTCCTGCCTCAGTCACTACCTCTAATATATGATCCTTGCCATAATTTATAGTACTTTCAGTATCCATTAAAAATAATTCTCTCACCATTTTTTGCATAGTAATTCACTTTACTCCTTGACTACATAGATCTTGTTCTCCACCCTGACTTGGCCACTTGGTCTCATGGTCATTCCCTAGATTTTGTCATATGCTAAGCTTTCAGCCTCACACATTAAAGCCTCCACCTGCTGGGTTTCCAGGTAACTCTGTCTCATACCCCTATTTCGACAGTTCTTTGATGCCACCAGGCCCTGCCACCCCTTTACTTTACTGACTTTTAACCATTTCTCATGCCCTTAATCTCCTTATTTCTCTTCCTATCAAGCATAAACTCCATGACTTATCATTACGATCCCTTTATTGCATGCACCCTCAATTCTCCTTGCAGGTCTCACTTCTGGAACTCAAACCTCAAACCCCAGCTACAGCCAACTCTCCAATTCTCCATTCATTCCTTGCCCAATCTCATGCTGTCAAATCTTCGGGGGGAAATATGTAATTATTCTGACTAGGCTCATTTGCTACAGTTCTAGGTCAGTGGTTCTCAAATTTACTTACATATTGAGTATTTTTTAAGACATATGAAAGCCAGGCATCACCCCAGGATTCTGAGTTAATTGGTCATGGCTGTAATCCATGCTTTGGAACTTTTAGACTCCCTCAGATAATTCTAATGTGAAGCAAAGTTCAAGAAATCCGTTCTTCAGGACTATTTTATTTTCTTCTTCCTCAAACCATCAAGAGATCCTTCCTCATTCTCAGTTGAAGACACTGTTTCTCATTTACCTGAGAAAACTGAGACAATCAGTAGAAAATTGTTCCTATGACCACATCTGCCCACATGTCTACACCAGTGCCAAACACTGTGCACTGTGGTTCACCAGTGTGTGTTCCCATTACGGGCTGTATCTTACATGCTCTGGATGCCATCCTTTCTTGCCTACACTCTCTCCCACTCTCTCCTGCATCACCAATTTCTCCCTCTCTTCTGGATCATTCCAAGAACATTCTATGTTACTCTTTACCCATTTTAAAAAGAGTGTCTCTTGATTACTCCCAAATCACAGTTTACAGCCCCATTTCTCTGTTCCCCTTAAAAGTGAAAGTTACAAGTGGCAGCTGTGCAGCTCAGTCAGTTAAGCATGGGACCTTTAATTTTGGCTCAGGTCATGATCTCAGGATCCTGAGACTGAGCTGGACATATTGGGCTCGGCACTGGGCATGAAGCCTGCTTAACGTTCTGTCTGTCCCTTATCTCTCTTAAAAAAAAAAAAAGAAAAGAAAAGAAAAGAAAAGTGAAAGTTAAAAAAAATTTTAGTAGGTGTTATTACCTCCAATTCCTCTCCTCAATTCTCCCATGACCCAAGTATTTCTGTCACTTAGGCTCTCACACCCAGCACTCTCTGAAACTGATCTGGTCAAGGTCACTAAAGGCTACTAAAAAAAAATTCAAGTTTTTAAATTTAATGGTCAATTTGTAGGTTTCATCTTCTTTGATAAATCAGTAACTCCTTCCTCTTTAAAATACTCTATCTGGCTTATTGAACAGGGATCTGTAAACTATAGCCTGTGGACCAAATCAAGTCTGATACTTCTTTTTATAAATAAAGTTTTAGTAGAACAGGCCATATTTATTTTGCTTACCTGATATCTATAGCTGTTTTGTGCCCAAAGAGCAGGGTTGTGAAGTTGCAAAAGAGAACTTTTGGCTGGTGAACTCTAAAATATTGACTATCTGGCCCTTTACAGAAGCATTTTGCTAAGGATCCCTTCCCCTTTATCTATTCCTCCTACAGTTTTTCCCATCTCAGTTAATGACAACTCTATCCTCCTAAAAGTTCAAGCTAAAAATCCTATACTCTCCTTGCCTCTTTCTCTTCTTTCATACCATACATATCATCTCTCAGCAAACTCTGCCCTCTCTTTTAAGATATATTCACACTCTCCATCACTTCTCACTACCTCCACTGCTACCAGGTTGGACCAAGCCATCAGTGTTTCCTGCCTCAACTATTTAATGGATTCATAACTGATTTCCCTGTTCTTTCCCCTGTAACCCTACTCAACCTTTCACAACACCCTTCCTCAGTTTATTCTTAATACAGAAGCCAGGGTTATACTTTGAAAATATTAAGTCAGATAGTATTATGTTGTTTTCAAAACCTTCTCCTCACTTCCTCTTTTAGTCATATTAACTAACACTCCTTTAACCTACAAAATCTTACATGATTTTTCTGACCTTATATCTATTCCTCAACCACCCTTCATTCTGACCCAGCCACTTTGCTCTCCTAGCTCTTCCTTGAACATGACAGGCATGCTCATTCCTCATAGCCTTAGCACTGTTGATACCTTTTCCTGGGATGCTCTTCCATGAGACTTCCTCATATCTCTAGTCCTTATCTCCTTCCAGTCTTCCTCAGTTATCACCTACTCAGGGAGGTCTTCCATGTCCATCATCCTTAAAAATGCAAACCCCTCCCAATTTTCCACATCCTACCCTCCTGCTTTATCTTTCCTTAATGCACTTATTACCATGTAAGATGTATTTTACATTTTATTCATTTTATATCTCTTTATATTAGAATATAGTCTCCATGAGGATAAGACTGATATATATTCTGTTTATTGCTGAATCCCTAGTGTAAGAAGGCACTTACTAGGCCTTCATGAATATGTATTGACTGAATACACTTGGGAGCTGAAAGAAGACAATCAATTGGAAAGTTACTCAATTTTTCTTGTCTTTCAATTTTCCTTTTGTAAATTCCCAGACACTCATATCCTAATTCCTTTGAGCTCAATTCAAATATTTATTGATCTAAAATTTGCACCAGGTTTTGTGCCAGGACTCAGTAATGACAAAATAGCTTAGATCAATGCAATTTAATGTGACAGGACAACTAAGGTATCATGAGGTCCCGGGAGTGTTCAGTCTGGAGAGTTCAGAAAGACTCCATAGAAGGGGCAACTCATTTACTGTCTTCAAAGATAACCTAGAATTTCCCAGGACAATCCTGGGTTAACAGAAGGGCAAAGAGTGAATATCACAGAAAAACGCACAAGTATAAAACAAGGATTAACCACAATACTTCTATACAACTGAATCATACTGTGAGTTTGGAAAGGAAATCAAGTAACAGGGCATGAAACTGAAGAGCTGAGCACTGGCTAGATGACGACACAACTTATTTTAAAAATTTAAGGTATGGGGACATAATTTTCTTGAATACAAATTAACTTCACATTTATGGTTACATATTTCTAAATAAAAGATTCTTTGAGTTGATATAGAAAAATTTACATGCGTATAAAATGTATATGCACATTCCATTGTTTACTTACCTACCTTTCTATCTACACAAACACTTAGAGCAGTACCTCTATGTCTCCCTAATCTCTTCTCCATACAAATACATCATATCCATATTATATTACATAAAGCGGCTGATCATTCTCCAAATTTAAACTAACCAACATTTAGGGAGGACACACAGGAAGTACCAGAATAAGTATACCTGAGTTTCAGGAATGAGCCTGCTACTTATGAGCCAAATGGTATAGATCAAGTTTCTTAATCCTTCTGTGTATTAGTCTCTTAATTTATAAAACAAGAAAAATAGCACCATTCTTCACAGGAAGTGCTCTAAGGATGAAAGAAGGTAATGAAAAATTCCATTTAAACATAAACGCCACAAAAATAATAGTAGTAGTAGTAGCAGCAGTACCAAAGGAAACATTATTTGACAATTTGCAATTATCAGATCTTGACAGTTTTCTTTAGCTACAACACAAAGTACAATTTTTATAACTGTCAAAAATTCAAGAAAAGAGATATACATGAAAACATCACAATCATGTCTATTTATTTCCCATTTATTCATGCGACAAATACTTACTGGAAACTAGCCTTAATAATTAAACACTCTAAATTTAATGTTTCCCAAGAGCTATATACTACTATTCTAGGTTTACAATATCTCACTTAATCATCACAAAGTCTCTTTGAGATATTATTTACATTTTATATCACAAAGTAAGTGCAGAGAGTTCCAGTAACTTGCAGGTATCACATAGCAAGCCTGCATAAAAGCCACAGGTCACAGCCAGCTCTGATTCTAGCGCCACCATCTGTAACCACATTACACTGATTTTTTTTTTTTTTAACTTTATTTACTTATTTGACAGAGAAAGACACAGTGAGAGAGGGAACACAAGCAGGGGGAGTGGGAAAGGGAGAAGCAGGCTTCCCACTGAGCAGGAAGCCCGATGTGGGGCTTGATCCCAGGACCCTGGGACCATGACCTGGGCAGAAGGAAGACGCTTAATGACTGAGCCACCCAGGTGCCCCCATAAAATATATTTCTTGAATTAATAAATCATAGGGTAGCCATAACTCAGATACATGAATTTTTAATATAGTCTTAATTATTACAATCAATATGTAGAAAGAAACCTGGATGGATGGGCTCTAAAAAATTATAGAGAACCATTCGATTTACAAGTTCAATATCCGTAGGAAAAATTTTAATTAAAAAAAAATGAGCTAAAGACAGAACTAGCATCAACAGTGAAGAAGAAAACTAATGAAGAACCACAAGTCCAGCCTTAAGACTGCATACCTAATCAGTCAGAAAATGTCCAATCAAGCATATCTGGTCTACCGAAGGCCAGAATTAAGATGTTCTTTGCGACCAACATGATGAGTTAGAATGAGAAAATTTTTAAATAGGGAGCTCTGGTGTTTGGGCAGGAAATAAATCTTAGCAAAATCCAATTCTCCACTATTCCAGCACATGCAGAATTGAACTATTAATTAACATGAGGAGGCTTTTGGTTTAATTTTCTAAAGTGATTTACAAACCAAAATGGCATATATTTTTTAATGCAATTTCCAAACTGCACTGAGTTGAGATGGGTACAGAATTGCCTCATTCAGCAAGTATTTATGAGCACATAGAAAGGGATGGTCATTGTGTTGTGAAAGAGAAAGAAAGAAGATAAGTGCTCTGTTCTCAAGAAGTAACTAATGAATTCTTGAGTGAGTAACTAAAATAAAACGGGATGGGAACAGAAACAGAACTATGAGCCACGTGATCTGGAACACTGCAGGGGTAGAGGACAAACTCAACAGGGTGAAAGAGACTTTAGAGAGGAAGAGACATTTGAACAGAATCTTGATAGATGAGTAGATGTTATCTAATGAGAAATGAACACAGACAAGAGAAATGTCAAAACCAGGATGGATATGGTAGGTGGGTAAGTTTGAGTATGTATAAAATGTACAAGGAGGTCAAAGTGGTAGGTCATAAATCTATAAAGGTTGAATGTATCAAATTTAAACATCACCATGTTGTAATGGAAAATGCCTGTGCTCTGCAGTAACAGGACATGTGCTGAATTCCACTTCTGTTCCTTATACCTTCTCTTTGGACTTGGAAAGATACTTCTCTGTACATCAAACTCCTGTTCAGCAAAGCAAGAGACAACAATACCCCATGTCAGTGTGCCTGGGTGGCTCATTTGGTTAGGCATCTGCCTTCAGCTCAGGTCAGGATCCCAGGGTCCTAGAACCGAGCCCCACATTGGGCTCCCTGCTCAATGGATGCCTGCTTCTCCTTCTCCCTCTGCCCCTCCTCACCTTCACTTGTGCTCTTTCTGTCTCTCTCAAATAAATAAAATCTTAAAAAAAATACCCTATCTCCAAAGGCTAGTTGGGAGTTGATGACAATTATGTTATATGCCTATTAATGTAAGTTTCTTAATAAATGATAATAATTAGGTACCTTTAATCCAAGCTAAAAATTTTGGATCTCACTGGGTAGACAATGGAGAGCTTAGGACTATTTTTAAGCAAGAAAATGATTTTTTTTTTTAGGATGATCTCCCATACACAGTATGAATGATGGACCAAGAAAAATGACAGAGAAGCTAATCAAAAGATTATTAGTTCAAAAAAAAAAGATTATTAGATTAGTTCAGGTGAAAATAAAGATGGCTTTGAAATAAGATATCAGTAGTTACTATAGAAAGAAGAGAGGACACAAGATGTAATTTGATGGTAGAACTGATAAGATGTGATGACCAATTAGATATAAAGTTAGAAAGTTGATTATACTGATCATGGTTTCTGGAAAAAATGGAAACCTCAAACTGTACACGTATGTATATATATAAGAGAAATCTTCATTTTCCGTCTTTGTCTATGTTGGCAGCCAGAGTGTGACAGCCTTCCATCCTCAAATACAAATCGGACCAATTTCCATCCTCAAACATAGAGGAGTCCAATTAATTTCTATGCTAAAACTTGCCATTCTGCTCACTTTTCTCTTCAAAAATATACATACATTTTCACTTATGTCTCGCTGATCAATCCGCCAAATCCTAGGTTACATTTTTCTTTGAAGTTTAAATAATTAATGAATTATTCCAAGACTAAAGAGACTCAATATAAGAGACAGTGTTGCTCAATAAATTGGTTCTCTACCCATGTATTATCAAGAAAACACATATAGTCATGGTCTTTTGCTTGTAAGTCAATGGTATTTATAGATTACCTACTAGAGATTACACAGAAGAACCCTGAGTGGCAATGGCAGCACACTCACTTTGACTCCAATGGATTGCTTTCATCACCAGCTCTGAACATGTTTTGCCAAAAACATTTGTCTTTTTTTGTCCATGTGTTTAATACTCAAAAAATCACTCAGAATTTTCCAACTGCTTTGTACAGTATGAAACTTCATAAATAACTCAGAGGTAACAATGGGGCAGGAGGACAACATCCTGGCTTCCCATGATGGTTTTGCCTTGGTAGAACAATATAGCTCTGCATTTGGCAGATGCTAGTCAGTGACATAGTTGTTAAACAGGCAATCCATCACTTCAGGTAAGAAAACAAGTTAAACCCATGTCTCAAGGGATTTTTCAAAATCAGGGAAAGCAGTGTGGTTTAACTATATTCAAAATTCTCTCTACTTCTCATTACTTTTTTGTTTTGTGTATGTGTGACTGGATATGCAAGGTAGTTGAGTATGCATACCACATATAAATATTCTACATGTACTTTTTTAGACTGGTGTTACATGGCTGAAATACAAATAGGATGGCTGGAAGGGATGAAAATGGTATATATATAAATAGTTTTGATAAAATATGGTAGGATTAACTGGAGGTTTTTTAAGGATAAATCTTTGACAACTTTATTTTAAGAGAGTATAACTTCAATGCTACTGTTGCTTTTTATTTCACATCCATAAGCTTATACAAGCAAAATGATATTTTAATTATTGATATTCAAATTTATTCATATTTAAAGATTTAAAAAGTCACAATCTTGTGAACCAAGGAAGTTAGGAGTAGTTAGAATACCAAGAGACAAAATCAGAACTTTTATCTTCTTGTATAACTGATACAGTAAATGATACACACTACATATTCACTATTTGTTGAATATGTTAAAGTCTGTTGAGTAAAATAGCCAAATAGGTACACCAAGAACAGCTAGTTAATCTCTAAGTTCTAGTAAAGGAATGAAACTCGCTTACATAGTTTAAACTTTTATGTTAGTAGAAAAACAGAAAAGTTTTTAAAGACTAATGGAACTAAATAAGCAAAAACATTGTCTATCCAAAGTCCCAAATTATAGAGTGCTATATAGAAAATGTGTACTCCTGAATACCTGAGAATAAAATATCTTAGTTTAATAAAGAAATTAACACTAGAGAGAAAAAGAGCTCACACTACTGCTGTGACAGTCTAATAGCTTTAATTTTTTCATCTGCCTCACCAAGGCCAGAGAAGATTATAAACCTAACAAACATCATCATAGAAATTGAAGTTCATGAATAGGTGGGATTAAGAAATCAGTATGTGGTTACTGAAGCATTATGTTCTAAATCTTCTAAAAACTGGACAAAAATGCTTACATCAAATAAAAGAGTCTCTATACAAGGGCAAACTAGCTTGTAATAATGCCTTGAAAATCAATATTTTGCCTGGATAACTCAATTTACATCTCCAAGTCTCTTGAGATGGAGACTACAATGCATGTAACTTAAAAGAAAATTCAGGAAGCCAGGTTGAGCAATACCCTGATTTAATGGTACAGAAAAAGTTTCAGAATACCAAAATTAATTTCAAACACACATTTTCTCTGTAGGTTTTGGTAAGTAACTGAAGCCCAAGCTTGGAAATCTCTTTTAAATTAATAAATAAATAAATCTAAAAATATACCAGCTTCGCACCCAGCAAAATCTAGTTGAAGGCAGATTGGGAACTATATGATTTAGACTTCCTCCTTAAAGCACCATATATTCTCAATTATTGGCTTGGTCATACAGTATACAGCCTTAAGAAAAAAGCCAAAGTATGTTTGTTGGGTGGATGGATGGATGGATGGATGATGGATACATGGTCCTAAAGACACATAAAAAGAAGTAAAAAAAAAAAAAAAAACATGTATTTCTATCATTATTACAGGTTTGGTATTGCCTCTCCAAATTTCTTTCTCTCTCTATATATATGGGTAGGGTGGGCTGTGTGTGTGTATATACATGTGTGGGTGCACACATAATTTGCTTAACACTTGTAGAATTTTGATTCCTACACTTTTCACATCAAATTGAATTTTGAGCATTGCCTCCATAGTTAGTATATACTTTTGAACTTTATTTTCCTTCTACATAATATTTAACTCTTAATATGTTATACTATGGAAACACTGTGATTTAATAACCACACCCCTTGATATTTCAGAATCTCCTTACAAATGTATTTTCTAATTTTATACTCATAGTATTTCTGTCAGACAGATCTTATTATCCCCGTTTTGCATTTAGGTCAAAAGAGGCTCAAGGACATAAATGCCTGCCTAAGGTTATAAGGTCAGGAAATGGCAGGATTAGAATTTCCATATGAGTAACAGACATAAAGTAATCCAAGATTTACATTTCCAAACTTCCACAACTTTGTTATATCTGATAGTTCTTTGTATTTGAACTCCTCCATATTAATAATAAACTACACATCATTACCTAACTAATACTTTTATACCGTAATAATTAACTAATGACTTATGGAACTAATGGCTCATGGCTAATGGTTGTCAGTATTCTAAGTACATCCAAAATCATCTAAGTGATCAAAAAAAGGGCCAATAATCTGTAATTATATACTAGGTTTTATTAAAAGAAACAACCTTTGCCTAAAACACATTCAAAATTAGTTTGGATACCTATTGTAAAGAAGAAATTCCCTTTTGTGTCTCTACAGAGAGCATGCCATCTGGCCCCACTGCCCTTAGCAAAATGTGAAAAAGGAATGAGGGAAGCTACTTAGAGTAACTGAAGGCAGACACAGCACAGGGACCAAAGGTGCCTGATACTCTCCCCCAGGCACAAAATTTGTCTACTTCATCAGTATTTATTTTTCCCCTTTAAAAATTAAGATGTAAGTAAAGATGGCTTTTACTCCCCTAAGGGATTATTTGAAATAACCTTTTAACTGAAGGATTTTTTTTTTCTCTTCAACACAAATTTATTGACTATCTCTTGCTTGTTAGATTTAGGCTATACATGTCTCTACTGTAGCACTCTCAATTACACCTGTCAACATCTAGCCAGACAACTGGCGACATTCATCAAGGAGTTAGAAATGAGGCTGTGGAACTCAGGAATGGTTTGAGCTAGGTGTTTGCAAGTCAACTGCTCAGAATGAAACTATGAAAATAGGTAATTCTCCCCAAGCAGTGTGACAAAAAAAGAAGAATTTGAAGACAGAGGCCTGGGAAAAGGCCTATAATTTAAAGGGTAAGAAGACAAATTTATCTATTGGAAGTAGAAAGTTTTAAAAAATGACTTATCTTTCCCAGTGGACAAGGAGAATAAATTAGTTTTGAGTTAACACATAAGGGTAAAGAAGAAAAGAAGCCTAGATATAAATCAAAATGCGAGATTTGATAGTGAATATCTATGAGACTGAAAGAAGAATATGTGACTTAAGAAACTGATTCTGGACATAAATGTTGTCACAATGGAGGACATATTTTATGTGCCATCAATGATGAATGTTTACATGAAGTTGGGTGGGATGGAGCTACCAATTGATATGTGCAGTAGAAGCCTCACATACTTTGAGTTACAGAGATCAGATACTATCCAAATGTTGATGGAACTGGCCAAAAGTGATCATGATTTGGTCACTGCTTTGGCCTAGTTTGTTGCCCACTGGTGGCTGTACTCTATCACAGCAATAAGAAATTTATAAGCCAAAAGGTGCCATGTGCAACCAAAATAAAGCTGACAAAAATTGAATAGCTCTTGAGTTGGCTACCAATTGGGGAAGATCACTGAGAAAATTTCTAGTAAGCTATCGTCACTAGACTATAATTATAAAGATGTTTGTTGTGATATCTACATAAATTACAGGTGAAGCAAGAAGAAATCATGCTTAATAAGAAATATTACTAATATTGGGGAAAATAAACTGTTTTCAGCTCATAATATACTGTTTTCAGCTATAATTTTTCCAGCAAAAATTTTATATACATGTTCACATTAAAATTTAAATGATGACATGAGAAGCAAATACTTAAAGAAACATACTTTTAGTATTCAACATCTGCAGTTTTATCAGCATAAATTTTGGTTTGCCTGATACACTGCACAATGATACTTATACAAAAGACTGTCAAAAAAAATTTTTAAATAGTATTGTTATATAGACTCAAACCCACACAGGAGGACACGAAGAGCTAGCATAAGATCAGCATTTTGGAAGACCACATAAGGAAGCCAAAGCATTAACTATTAGAATGCATATGAATTGTTCACAAAACAACAGTGGTCTGCCTTCCAGCACCAAAGTTTGGCACTCTGTCTCCCTTCTTGCCTGATGTAGATGGCATCTCAACACCTCAAAGTACTATCTTCTCTGAAATTCTTGTTTTATCAGCTAATTGGAAGAAGAAGAAATAAGACCAAAAACAGTAAATTCAGCTTAAAAGTGACTAATAAATAAAGATCATCCATTTATGTTGCAATAAACAAAGCATAATCATTTTGTTTTCCAGAAAAGCAGAAAAACAATTTAGCAATTAAAATGCCAAGAACTCAGTTTGTTTTAACAAGCACTACAAGTTTCTTTGGAAGATTATAAAATCGCTGGTCTTGCTCTAAACTGAGATCCGTGTGTGTGTGTGTTTGTGTGTATGCTTGAAAAACAAGAAAACTCATCTTAATTACATTATTTATTTAATATCTGTGCCATTATGAAGCCCCATGACCTACCTCATTGCTAAGAATATCATGGGTTATGCAGCTCTTTTTAGTACATGCCTAACATTATGCACCAAGAATAAAGGGTACAAAATAAATGTGTATCAAATGAATGAATTATTATTAAAAAAGATTATTTTTACATTGTTCATCATAAAAAAATTGTATTTCTGATGGTACTCTATATGATAGACGGCTTCCCTAAATAATTTCATGATGTAAAGGAAAATGCAATCTCACAAGGACACAATTGCTAAGAGCACGCAGAATGCTGTATTATTTTTATTGTGTTAGCACTCACATTCCTGATAGAAAGATACTGCCACCCAGGCCCATATGAAAGTTACCCTGAAATCAATGTGAATTCTATAGGTAGAGAACTCGAGGATTTAAAATGAAATCAAGTGTAAGCCTCTCTGGTGTTATGCTAGTTCAATGAATTGTGCAGTTTTGAAGCTGTCCTTAGAGACTATAAATTAATTCCTAAGGATTATCTTCCCCGCTAGGTAAAAAGTAAAACTGAAATTGGAGGAGGAAAAAAAAAAAAAACTTTGTTCAATTAAGTAAATTCCTTTATGCAAAAGGCATTTTTTTTTTCAGACTTCAGAGCTGCTGCCTGGATTCTGAGAGGGAAGAAGGCTCACTTTCCCTCCACAAGCTCAACATGTCCTTAAATAAATGATCCAAGTAGAACCTGCCTGAAATTCTGTATCTCAAAATGCAGGTGTTAACTTCAGGGTATAAATATGAAAACAAAACAACACAAAGGACTGATATGCACATTAATAAGTATCTCATGAAGTCAAAATAATTCCATTAAAAGGTCTGTTTGAAAAATAATTTTGATGTTCTTTCTCAACTAAAATTATGAAGAATGAAAGTTTTCTAAGTACAAATGTAAAATTGTTCACTACTTCTTTGCCTATTTCTTAATAGACTTTGAATCCTGAGCTTCTGTGAGAACAAGAGCCTGAGTTTTAATGGCTTGCCCTTTTTTAAAACATTCTCTTAAAATTCTACACAAGTGAACAATGCATATAGCCAAGAATAATACAAATAAGCTATCTTGTGATGAGCACCAAGCCAAGGTGCACACTCTAAGAAGAGTAAAAAGAAAAACACATGCTTTTTAAAAAAAGTACTGTAAAACCATCAACAGGACCCTCATGCCAAACCTTAGAGAAAAAGTACACTTGTGGATATTACTTCGAAACTACTTGATAGCTTAATAACATGCAAGAGAAGGTCTACACCTCACAGAAGCAAAACTTTTTGAGATGCTTCGAGAAAAAAAAAAATATCCAGAAAAAAAGTAAAAAGGAAAAGTTAAAATTCACACTGTAAGATCAAAGAAGCAAATTTGTACCACATAAATTAGCACGTTGCTTAAAAAAGTAATGTGGAGGGGCACCTGGGTGGCTCAGTGGGTTAAAGCCTCTGCCTTTGGCTCAGGTCATGATGTGGGGTCCTGGGATCGAGCCCTCCATCAGGCTCTCTGCTCATCAAGGACCCTGCTTCTCCCTCTCCCTCTGCCTGCCTCTCTGCCTACTTGTGATCTCTCTCTCTCTCTGTGTCAAATAAATAAATAAAATCTTTAAAAAAAATAAAAATAGATTTTAAAAAAGAAAAGTAATGTGGCAATATCTAGAAGTAATAATGTACATACCCTTTGCCTAAGAAACTTGGCCACTAGAAATTTATCCCACAGCTAAATTCCCAGGAACATGCCAAAAATATGTATTAATGTATGTGCAACAGAGTCTACTTCATAATAATAAAATTTATAGGGAAAGCAAACATTCATTAGGAAATGAATAGTTAATATAGTCATTAGATGAAAAACATATCCATTGCATGGAACGCTATGCAGCATGTAAAGAAATATAGGAAATCTGTATGTGCAGAGATAAATCTCTTTGTGAAGAAGCAAGTTGCAGAACGGAATACTGTACAAATAAATAAGGACATATGTCTGTAAATGCCTACATAATTTATGAAAGAATAGACTGACAAGTCTCAACTGTTAAGTCCTGGGAGGAAAACTGGTGGCAGCAGATGGGGTTAAAATTGAGGATACCTTTTTGTGACTTTATACCATTCTGTACTAATGAAATTTTAACCACTATTATTTATTAATAAAATTTAAAATAGTGTTATAAATACAAAGTTTTCTTTAAATTGTCATATTTAAATTGACACTATTGAAAAGTTTTCCTGGCTATTACAGCACATTAAGAAGATGTAGAAAAATAAGTAGAATATAATTATATAAAGTGTATGCATACATATATATACACAAATACAAAGAGAAAACTTTTCAAAACCCTACCTAACAAAAATACCATAAATTATTGTGCCAGAAGGAGGGGTACATTGGGCAGCATGAGGTGAAGCAGGGCGTGACTCCTGCTTTCTATACTTCTCTGTTTTGAATCTTGGAACATTAAAAAAAAGAAATAAAAATAAAAATTTAAAAATTTAAAAAAATTTTAAAATATACTTTTCTGAAGTTTTGAAATTTTTATTGTAAGGGACATGAATTCCAAATTAAAGATAGCACTGATGTATAGGAATGATTTAAGTTTCCAAAGTACAGAGGAAAAAAACTTAAGAAATAGAGAAATAGGTGAAATGCAACAATGTGAATATACCTAATACTACAGAAATGAATGCTGAAAGAGTTTACAGTGGTAAATTTTATGTCCTGTTTGCTTAACCACAGTTAAAATTATAAAGAATGAAGGAGAAATAAGAGAAGATGATAGAAGTGGTGCACAGAAAAACGAACCAACTTAAGGATTGCCAAGGCTTTGGAATGATGAAACGACATACTACTGAAAACTTTCCGGGAAAGTAAAATGAACTGAACATATGTATTTCAGGTTTTTCCATTATCCAGAACAGTGGTCTACAAAGTCGGATGAGTACGTTCCTAGAGGTGTTACTGATCCATCCCTTGAAGTATAGGAAGAAAATACTGCAAGTTCTACTTTTTATTTTTTAAAGTCATTTTCTTTTATATGTATTAATTTTGACATATTAATGATATTAGTGGATATATACAACAGTAAAAGTCAAATAACATTGAAACAGTACCTGCAGATTGTTTCAGAGAGAGCAGCTGGGACTCAATAGCTGTATTTCCAGCCATGAAATTACAGAAGAGGAATATATGTTCTAATCTACAGCATCTTAGAAAATTCGTTAGCCATGTATTTTTGCTGAACAAAAATACCCCAAACAAGTGAGGAAATTGTCAGAATGATGATCAAAAAATAACACATTAAAAAAGTTGACAGCACCTAATGAAGCCAAGAATATGGACAAAGTTAAAATCAAACATAGTCCTTGGGAGAAAAAAGTAAGCAAAAGTCTCAATATCAGAAATCTAGGTCTTAAATGCTAAATTTTACTAATTAAAACACAAAAATGGGGCATGGAGGAGAAAGGAAAATTATCTTAAAATGCATGGTACTGTTTAGAAAAAAAAGTTAAAAATAAGAAAAACTGGAGTTTTTGCTTGAAAGCCAAAAAACCTTTATCATCATTAAGGACTACAGTCATAATTCTTAACTGTATTAGAAATCAGAACATTGTTAGATAACTTTATACTAAGCTTGACCATTTAAATGCTTATGCTTTCCATAAAGAACTGGGTTTTGGCATCAAAACCGGAATTTTTTGTTTTAAAAAAGAGCATAGACATCATAGAAAATATTTGATGCTCTTAAATTTCAGAAAAGAAAAAAATACACCTTATTATACTATTAATTTTTCCCCCAGATACTTTTATTTTTCCAGTGTTACAAGATTCATTGTTCATGCTCCACACCCAGTGCTCCATGCAATACGTGCCCTCCTCAATACCCACCACCAGGCTCGCCCAACCCCCATCCCCCTCCCCTCCAAAACCCTCAGTTTTTGCTCAGAGTCCATAGTCTCTCATGGTTCATCTCACCCTCCGATTTCCCCCCAATTCATCCTTCCTTTCCTTCTCACAATGTCCTCCATGTTTTTCCTTATGCTCCACACGTTAAGTGAGACCATATGATAACTGACTCTCTCTGCTTGACTTATTTCACTCTGCATAATTACACAATTCAAAACTGTCTTCTTTTTTCTCCCAGGGTAAGTCTTAAGGGCTAAAAGAATGCTAATATGTGGATTTGGACAATTCATGCTTTCTTCAAGTAAGAGTAACACTTGCATTAGGAAAGAAATAGAGGATAAAATATCTTGTTTATGCTTTGGCTGAAGCAAATATCAATACAGACAGAAATTTTCACAGCCTTTTCTCAGAAAAACTGAAATTGTATCTACCCAGATGACTGGTTTTCAAAGGGTGGTGATTTTACACCCTATGGGACACTTGGCAGTATAAGGAGACATTTCTATTTGTCACAAGTGGGGAAAGGGTAAATGCCAGGGATGCTAATAAGCATCTTACAATGCACAAGACCACTCTCTGAAACAAAGAATTATCAGGATCAAAATATAAGTAGAGCTGAGGTCATTCAACCTTTATCTAGATGGATGGATAGAATTTTAGTATTTTCTCTATCTGTATAATATATATGCGGGTGTGAGCATGCAGCAATTAGTGCAAGAATAATATACTTTGGGAGAAGTCATTTCTTATTAATCTAGTTAAAGCAATAAGAGGACTTCCATACTTATTAAATATAACTATGCTGTTATTTTATCCCCATCAGCATTGTACATTAAGCTATTCATAAACATAGAAAGGGAATAAAAAGTTTGATAACTTTGAATGAATTTTAAATGGCCCCAAAAGGTTTAGGTTACAAATAAGATCGGGCTCAAAATGGAAGTCACAGTGGTATCACGTTAACTAAATTCCCCTTAATTTCAAAATGAGGCATTTAAGTAAAACCTTAAGACATAAATTTAGATTTGGGGTATCTAAATAGTAATGGGAACAAAACCAAAAAGACAGGGAAACAGTACAACAGGCACTAAGAATATAGAACATTGAATACTTCAATTGGTTAGAAACCAAAGTATGTAAAAAAAAAAAAAAAAAAAGAAAGAAAGAAAAAAAACCAAAGTATGTAAACACTTGTAGAAGTAAGAGACCAAAATTTTTAAAAGGACTGTAAATATCAATAGAAATTAGACTTCAACTTTTGAGTATTTAATTACTGAGTCAACACAATTACAAATAATTTGGGGATCAATGGAAAGTCACTTGGATAACAAAACAGCCATAGAAAAAGTTCCCCAAACTTCATTTACAGTTATCTGTATGTAGATTCTACTTTCAGCTACTCTATTGTACTATATGTAGAATATTAAATGGTCCTTATGAGAATAACAACAGTACCAAGTGAGCATGTACAAGAAATAGTTTTATTGTATTTTTAGTGGACTTAAACTCTTGCCCATTTCCCATAAAATGCAGAAAATCAAAGCAGTGGTTCAGAATATAGGAAAAGACAGGGCACCTGAGTAATTTTTCTAAAGATTTGATTTACTTATTTGAGAGAGAGAGAGAGAGAGAGAGAGAGAGAGAGATCACAAAGAGGGGGAGGGGCAGAGGGAGAAGGAGAAACAGACTACCCAATGATTGTGGAGCCCGATGTGGGGCTCTATCCCAGAACCCAGAGATCATGGCCTGAGCTGAAGTCAGAAGTTCAACTGACTGGGAGCCTGGGTGGCTCAGGTGGTTAAGCAACTGCCTTTGGCTCAGGTCATGATCCTGGAGTACCAGGATTGAGTCCCTAGATCGAGTCCTACATCGGGCTCCCTGCTCAATGGGGAGTCTGTTTCTCCCTCTGACCCTAACCCTCCTTGTGCTCTCTCTCTAAAAAATAAATAAAATCTTAAAAAAAAAAAGAAGTTCAAGCCTGATGATTCACAGACATGTACCCCGGGGCAAATAATACATTATATGTTAATAAAAATTAATTAAAAAAAAAAAAAAGAAGTTCAACTGTCTGAACCACCCAGAAGCCCAGCAAATGAGTAACTTTTAATATCAAAAATAAAATATAGAGGATAGATTCCAATGATCCAACCTATACATCACAGAATTGTTTCTGTAGATGGAAATTAAGTATCAAATGTTTCCCTAATGCCTGGGTTTGTGTTCTCTCTCTCTCTAATAAATAAATAAAATCTTTTTAAAAAAAGTTTCCCTAATAAATAAATACATAAGTAATATTAAATAATAACCTTTATGGATAACTGAACCTGTATTTCAGGTATGGATAACTGAAATACCCTGTATTTCAGACAAAGTAAAACACAAAAACAAGCAAATAAATCTTATCAACAGAAAGGTACATGATGTTATAAACATTTCTCAAACAAAATATCTTAATACTTACAGGAAGTAAAAAGTTAATAATATATAAATATATAAATAATTCTTAAAAATCAGTAAGAAAAATTAAAATCATAAAGAACATAAACCCAAATTCTACATTAGAGAAGCAGATTTCTATTTAACATGAAAAAATGGTTAAAATTCAAATGAACTACTAATCATGTGATTAGGAATTTCAACAAATACTATTTTTTACCTGTCAAATTGGCAAAGGCTAAAATAATATTGGTGATAAGAGGATCGAATAGTCTCCTGATACCAGGGAGTGCAGAATGGTACAACTTTTGTGAAAGGCTATTTGGCAAGAATTAAGGGTATTAACTACAGTAAAGTATTAATTTCCTTTTGTAATTAGGGAATCATGCAAAGATTTAAATCTGAGGCTATTCATCACATTCTTTATAGTAACAAAAATTATAAAAAATATATTACTAAGATGAAACACTAAGCACCATTACAAACAACGTTCTCGATATATTTAATGGTAATAAAGCTCACTGAAAAAGTACATTCTCACTCACCTTTCAGGAAAATCATTTCAGTTGTCCACTAGTTGAGAAGAAAGAGTATACTGTGTGTTCTTTTGGAAAAAGAGCAGGATATGAATGGTAGGCATTTAAATAATGCAAATTTCATTTTTTAGAAAGAGAAAAAATAAAACATAGTATAGAAAAACATTTATGAAGACATACCAAAAATGTCAAATTTTAAAATCTCTGAGAAGTAAGACTGTGAATGATTTTCATTTAGTTATTTGCCCTCACTTTTCCATTTCAAAAATGTTACATTCCTGTATAGATGCAATGCCCTCACTTTTCCATTTCAAAAATGTTACATTCCTTCATAGATGCAATATTGTGATTGTCATGTTTCTCTATAAACATCAAAGAGGAAAATATAGGTTAATTTTTATGAGCTGAAAATATTTAACCTCGGATTTTTTCTAACAAAAAAGAAAGACAATTATTGCAATCACAGATACCTTTCATTATCTCAATGCAATCCATATCATGTGTTGGATGGAAATTTTGCATTAGCAGGAGTCTACACTTCTTTATTTTAAATAATAAAAACAACAACACCTACACAGACTATCCAAAATCCCCAAATGGTTTTTCCAAATATCATAAAAACACTACTTAACACCTACATAACACTTTATCAAGAATTTCTGCATTTAAATCTAACATAATAAAAATAAAAATTTTAAATTAAAAAAATATAGAACATTTTTTCCCCAAATATGTTTATATTATTTTTTCAGTGTTACAAGATTCATTGTTCATGCACCACACCCAGTGCTCCATGCAACACGTGCCCTCCTCAATACCCACCACCAGGCTCGCCCAACCCACCACCCCGTCCCCTCCAAAACCCTCAGTTTGTTGCTCATAGTCCACAGTCTCTCATGGTTCATCTCCCCCTCTGGTTTCCCCCCATTCCCCCTTCCCTTCCTTCTCACAATGCCCTCCATGTTTTTCTTTATGCTCAGCATGTGAGACCATAAGGTAATTGGCTCTCTCCTCTTGACTTATTTCACTCTGCATCATCTCTTTCAATCCCATCCATGTTAATACAAAGGTCTATACTGCCCAGAGCAATCTATACTTTCAATGCCATCCCAATCAAAATTCCACTGGTTTTTTTCAAAGGATTGGAACAAACAATCCTAAAATTTGTATGGAGCCAGAAAAGATCCCAAATTGCTAAGGAAATGCTAAAAAAGAAAAACAAAGCTGGGGGCATCACATTGCCTGATTTCAAGCTTTACTACAAAGCGGTGATCACCAAGACAGCATGGTACTGGCACAAAAACAGACACATAGACCAGTGAAACAGAACAGAGAGCCCAGATATGGACCCACAACTCTATGGTCAAAAAAACTAGAACCTTTAAAAACAAGTTAAATACTTAACAAGAATAAGCTAATCAGGTGCACCTGGGTGGCTCAGTGGGTTAAAGCCTCTGCGTTTGGCTCAGGTCATGATCTCAGGATCCTGGGATCAAGATGTGCATCAGGCTCTCTGCTCAGCGGGGAGCCTGCTTCCCCTTCTCTCTCTGCCTGTCTCTCTGCCTACTTGTGATCTCTCTGTCAAATAAATAAATAAAATCTTTTAAAAAAATAATAAGCTAATCAGTGGCACCTGGGTGGCTCAGTGGGTTAAAGCGTCTGCCTTCAGCTCAGGTCATAGTCTCGGGGTCCTGGAATCGAGCCCCGCATTGGGCTCTCTGCTCAGTGGGGGGCCTGCTTCCCCCTCTCTGCCTGCCTCTCTACCTACTTGTGATCTCTCTGTCAGGCGAATAAATAAAATCTTTAAAAAAAAGGAATAAGCTAATCATGTAAAATGTGAATGCATTCATTAGTATTTATGAGTGACATACAATAACACAATGTAGTTTCACCGCAATGAGCATATACTCTAATGTAAATAAACCAAGAACATACATAAATATAAGGTGAATGAGGACATATGAATGGTCATGTTTATGTCTATGGCATTTCTCTCAATGTGTTTTATCATTTTCAACTTGTTATGCATGGATATTTTTAGGCTTCGTAGGCCTTACTTTTTTCATAATCTATTCCATTCTCTTTGAGGATGTTTTCTATTAACATTGTGGGTAAAGATGACAATGAGATTGTACATGTGTAAATAATATGAGCATGGAATGTTAATCTACTGGTGAACCGCTGAGATACTACTGCAGACACAGTACACTCTTCTGGACTAGTGGACAACTGAAATAATTTTCCTGAAAGGTGAGTGAGAATGTATTAAAGCAGATTACTGATTCAAATTCAGAGTATTTTTGAAATCACTGTAATTAATACTCAGAAATTCACATTTCAGGAAGCAATGGAGCTCTTTCTCAAAAATTTGTACTTCAGGCATTCATAGGAACAGCTCATAATTTAGAAGACCTCCTTTTTTGAAAAAGACATAATACTTGAGAAACATAAAGAGGGAGCAATTCAGTCCCCCCAAAGAACCACAAAATTTCAGAAGTAGAAGAAAATTTATACATCATACAGGTCTCTGTCCCTCTCTTTTATTCTGAAGAGGTAAAATGATACTTGAAATTGCAATAAAAAATAGATCAGATCTGGAATTCAAAACCCCTGATTTTCTGACTCCATGTTAGTGGCCTTAAATTTCATAGAAGCAACTATATAAAACTGTTCTAAATTTCCAAGAGTTTGCATTTTCAAGGATTTTAAAATAAAAACTCTGAAATTCAACTTTTACACCCTGTCAGCTGTATTTCTCTGGTTATGAGCAATTGACAGCTATCAATGATTGATGATTGGCACATCTATAGACAATCAAAATATCTGAGTTACCAGAATACTCTATACAAAATGCACTATAGAGAAGTGACCAAATTTTTCCAAGCATTAAATATAATAGCAAAACTTCATTTGATATAATTCAATCTCTTCTTTATGATTTATGAAATACTTTCAGATATTGAGATAATTTAATGTCGATTACTTTAAATATTGGTTTCTTTAAGGCACAGATGTATAGAAACGGTCAGGTGATAGGCAGCTGCCTTAGATGAATTCGAAATGCATATATTTTCTGATGATGCACTTTCAAAATAACTGTCTTTAAACAGTCTGGCATGAAAAGTAAATTTTTCTAGAACTGAAGATTTGAGCTCCAGTACTGTGCAGAGGACTAATTCATGAAGGTGGACTAGCATTAGTATGTTTATAATGAGTACAAAAAAGCTCAGGGACAGCTTCACCTCCAGCATCAGCTTTTCTTTCCAACACCTGTCCCAATTCCCTCATTTACTTATTGTAACTGTTGTATATATTTTTGTAAGAAACCTGAAATCCTTTTAAAAGCAAGGCAAAAATATAAAGGGTTGAGCAAGCACTAAAAATCACAAGTGAATGTACATTTTCCTTGGTCTTTGTAACTTCAGAAATATCTACTGCTCTAAATAAGTGGTCCCACTCCAAATGGAATAAAACATAATGGTTTGGTCATCCCAATGTTCGTATACCTGCATGCCACACAGATTAATAAGCTTAAATCCCATTTCTTCTCCTAAGGAAATCTACTTAAAACATGATTGGGTATCTAATTGGCCAGAATGGTTGTAATATAAATTATCATAAGATTTTCTGAACATAGCTGAAATTTTGCAGATAAAAGTTTAGTTGAATAAATTTGGATTATCCTGGTATTATTCATGATATGTAAACATCATAAATTTCACATAACTGGCTGCTACATTCTATATTCAAGAGTCCATACTGAGTACAAATGGGCTTTAATGAGCAATTCAATCTGCCCTCACTATAGGTTTTTTTTTTTTTTTTTTTTTGCGGTATTAAAACAGTACGTCAATTTTTTTATAAGGAAGATGAAAACCCATTAAATGGACCAAATTTTTAAGGAATTAAGCCACAGTAATGGCTCAGCAATATTATATAAAACTATTTATAATTCTTACAACCGTATATCCAATTTTATTATGACCCCTCTTTTATCCTGCTACAAACACATCTAGGCATATACTACTGTTAATACCCAAGTGAAAGCCAAAAACAAATAGAAAGAAATGTCATTATATCAAATATTTGCCTTTGTATTTTCAGAAATAACGCCATATGTATTTTCGCCTAAGGATGTGAACCCTGCATGTTTCCATGAATAGAATTTTCCTTTTTATTCAAAGATGATCATGGTAAAAAATGGTTTTAAGTCAAATGTGTCAATATCAGTTTCTCTATTTTTAGTGACATTAAGCAGACTGGATTCCCTAATATGGAACCTGTGTTATTTTCCAACTGGAAAAATGTTTAAAATAACATTCTAAAATTACTGGATGAGATGAGAACATTTGCATCGTATATTTCCAATTATTTTCTTAGTTGTTAATGGCATAAGGCTGGTTTGTGTGTCTGAAGGAAAATCATTTCTCAGTGTTTTAAGTGGATTTTACATTGTCCTTATGCATGTTAGAGTTAAACATCTCTTCATATGCACATATAACCCTCCAATTTCTCAACTTAAGTTTAAACTGCCCATTAAGTATTCTAAACTTCAGATTTCCTTCACTTTTTTGCTTTTGAAGAGCCATCAAAACCAAAATATTCACCAACTTATTAAATGCCAGATTTAAATAAGAACATAAATATTTAGAAATGTATCTTAGTTTAAAATAATCCTTTAATATGCTAAAATTTAAAATGAATGTTTCAGTTGTTAAAGGAAGTCTCAAAGTAAATGAAGGCAAATAAAAACTTGTTGGGGGAACTCTCTATATTCTGTTTTTTGTAGCTGTATTATAGCCATTAAGTACCAGTGTTCTTGAATTGGACTCCTGGCCCTGACACCTTGCGACACTGAGGAAGTTATTTAATCTGTGCCTCAGTTTACTCATCTTTAAAATGGAAATAGTAATAGTACCTATGTCACGGAGTTGTTTTCAAGAGTCAATCAGATAATGCATGAAAATACTTAAAATAATGCTGGCTCATAGAACAAACTTAATAAACATTAGCTATTATTATTTCATTTTCTATCTTTACAGTCTTTGGTTTTAGAATATCATTAAAGTACCTTAGGCAGTCTGAATTAGGACACAATCTAACTTCCTTTCCTTCTAGGTCTTACACCATCAAAAAACATGTAGGTTTTACTTACTTTAAGAAAAGAAAATGAAATAATAGAGATTACATTTCAGAAAAAATATACACTGGCTTAAAGATAACTTTTTATTTATATTTTTATTACATAAACAACACAGGTGAAAAATTTGTTTACTTCCTATAAATATCAAAATAAGTATGTCCTAATACTCTATTGGTAATTACTTCCAGTTGATAATTTTAAGTAAATGTTATTATTTTTGTGTAACAAATCTATTTGCCACTGCTATAGTATTTCCTAAATTAAGTATTCTTACATACTTAGGTTTCTTTTCTTTTCTGAATCTTTCAAGTTTAAAATGTACAAGCAAATATTAATGATAGTCACTAATCATCAAGTAAAATTTGAGTAGGTTTACTGATGATAATATTATTAAGGAAGACACATAGTTTTGAAATTGTGTTTCTAAGAGACAGCTTCAGGAAAGATATATAAACACACTAAAAATGTACATGGTATATTAATTCTCAAGTTTCTGAGGGGGTATTTAAATACCACCTTAATATGAAAATGACAATTACATGTGTGAGGATGTACATAATCTTTCATATTTTTCTTACATTCTGGATATAACTGAAATTAAGAGAGGATCAATAAGTTGCCCACAGTCTGAAAGTATGTAAGGAGTTTAGCCGGGGTCCCGTCGTCTCGTCTCACATCTCCCTGACACCAATTTTGTCCCGCTCAACACTGTTATTGCATCACAACAGCTCATACAACACATGTCATTAAAAGCCAGCAGCCATCCCGGACGAGCCCCCCTCCAAAAAAAAAAAAAAAAAAAAAGCCAGCAGCAGAATTTGCTTTATTTGGCTATAGCAGTTGGTATACTTTCTATTCTCTCATGAGAAAAAAAATTATTTCACTGTATTTCTCCTTTATCATTTATCCTGCCAGAGCTCAAATGCTGAACTATCATACTGTCCTTCTCAATCACACTTACTTTTTCAGTTGCCCTCTAAAGTATACCAAGACAACTTAACTGAGACTCTGGTCCCATTTCCAAAGCCCATGCTACCCCAAAGTAATATCTTGATATCTGAAACTAACTGCAATATCCACTCCAATGAAACTAAGTAGATACCAATTCTGCCCTTAAATATTGAGGTGCATTAAAATTGAATAATTTTTTACTCATTGAAGTGTTAACATTTAATATTCATAATTATCAACAGTAGCCATAAAATGTTGATATGCTATATGATGCAAACTTTGAAAACATTGATTTTTCTCTAACACAGTAATTGTAAAATTCTGTTACTAGTTGGCAAACTTTTTCTGCAAAGAGCCCAAGAGTAAGCATTTTCAGCTTTGCAGGTTATATGGTCTGTCAACTCTACTGTAGCCTGAAAGCAACCAAAATTTATCCACCAATGAGCATGGCTGTGTTCCAATAAAACTTTATTTATAGGGGCACCTGGGTGGCTCAGTGGGTTAAGGCCTTTGCCTTCAGCTCAGGTCATGATCTCAGGGTCCTGGGATCAAGCCCCGTGCTGGGCTCTCTGCTCGGCTGGGAGCCTGCTTCCCCCTCTCTCTCCACCTGCCTCTTTGCCTACTTGTGAAATCTCTCTCTGTCAAATAAATAAATAGAATCTTTAAAAAAAAAACTTTATTTATAAAAACAGACAGAGAGCAAGATGACCTCAGGCTCTAATTTGCCAGTCCCTAGTGTCCTACTAGGCACTACTATTAGCCCACTAATAAGTTGCTGACAGTCTAAATACCTTGACATAAACATCACAAACGGAAACACATAAGGCTTTATTCATGTTAAGCAAAGAAATCTACTTTTCCCAATTATGTTTTTTCAGCAATTATCTCTGAAGAAGTTTCCTGCAGGATGGGTATATACAATATAGCCCAAATGAATGTTTGGTTTTTTTTTCTTAAGAAGGCCATTTTGGAAATCATATGTCACAGTGTTGTGTTCATTCCTAACTTAAAGAACTCTGGTATTCAGTAAAGTTCTATTCACCAAAGCCTATTAAAGACTAGTTATTTCATTCAAATACTCATGGGTAATAATGATCACAGCAGCAATTTCCCTTTAGATATTCAATGAATGTTCACTACATGATTGTTTAAGAATGCTTAATGTTGTAGCTGCATTAAATGTACTAACTCAAATTGTGATAAGGTAGTCCACTTGAGGTAGACTATTATTTCATTCTTTTTTAAATGAGGAAATTAAATTTCAGTACCATGACCAATGCCACAGAGCAAGTAAATGCTAGAGTTCAATTCCCCATCTTGATTACAAACTGCTGCCCTCTATCTACATGGTGTCCAATCCTCTTTGTTTCCTGAGGACTAGGAAAGGGGACTCTGGGTCCAGATCAGGCCAGGAACAGTGATTTTTATTCTCAGAGGCCAGAGACAGAATGGATCTGAGGGAGAGAGTCAAGGAAAGGATTCACCTACTCTAGGATATGAGGGGGTAAGTAAGCAGAATGAAGCTTATGTAGTCGTAATTAGGGTCTTTATTAATTTTACAAGAATTAAATGGAGCAAGTAAATCCACTAAATACTTTTTAAACCTTTTTTAAAAAATGACATGCTGACTCATAAGAGAATTTCTCATTCTCACTTCCCTAAGCAGCCATTATAAATTCTAAGGTTTTCTGTAGGTCATAATAGTTGACCACTAGTTGCTCTAAAGTCAAACTTCTATACTTCTATAGATCAGTCTTCTGCAGTTAACTACAAGCCTATTAACACCATTTATTAATTACTTCATGCTTGACAGGTCTCTTAAGAAGCATGGTGTGGAGGAAACACTCATAACTAGGTTAATGTTGCAGCTGTGTTCTGCTAGAATGTACTTCTACCCTATGTCCCATTTCCAAAGCCCATGCTACCCTAAAATTTCCAGTGGAAATACTACATTCCTCAGGAAGCTGTCTCTGAGTATCAACAACAAATGTATTTTTTTCCACCTTCCACGCGGTTTTATTATTTCTTATGAGAAGTAATTATAACCACTTATGTAGCTGCTCTATATTGCTGCTAAAAATAAGTTTTTGGAGAGCTTTCTAAGTAAATGGACCATGTTAGTAAACTCTTCTTTATACCTCTCACAGTACCTACTATAGTGTTGGCCATACAGTATACCTTGAATAGGCGGAGAAACTAGTATACCCTTTGGTATGTAGTAAGTCAACTCTAATGGAAAATTAAACTTAAGAGTGATGAAAATAAACACTCAGGTCACCAGCAACCTCCCCAAATGCTCTCTTGTATACACACACAAACACACTTCTTAGCATTGCTATATCCCTCTGCTCCCGTCATCACACAAACTTCTTTTGAGTTTGAGACATATAAAACAGGCCACAAGGTAAATTTATCTAAGCAAAGGTATTCAACAATGCCTAACAAAAAGAAAAATAGAACAAATTGATCACCTTGGTTCTGATTGATGCTTACTTGGTGTGCAGTTCCACACATAACTTTGCCAAAGGCTGTGAATACTTATTTGCGCTCATGATTTTTCCCTTACTGTTCTTCAGTATTCAAAATTGTTAAATGGATAAGATAATTGGCACTGATACATACTCAATGAAGCATTTACGAGGAAAAAGACAATGTGATAAATATAAGCAAATAGCCCTATGCTTCTTTATTAAGTGTTATCATGCCCATGTTCTTTACTACATCGAGTGTTGCAGATCATCAATATAGATGGACAGTACCTTCAAGAAGTATACTAAATTTTAAGAAAGTCAGAGTGGAAACTCTCTCTTGTTCATGTTTATGTCCCTAAGCTAGCACAGTGCCTTGAATATAATGGGGACCCAACGACTACTGTCTGGATAAAATGGGAAAATCTATTAGATACCTAGTATTCTAGAATTACAGTACTCTGAAAGTTTATCTTCCTTAGAAATCATGGTTAACCTAAATGATTACAAGGTACCACGCACTCTCCAAAGTGGTTTATTAGGTCATCTCACAATATTTTCTCATATTTTGATTCCCATAACAACAGAGGAGGGAAGTAAAACACTGAGGAAGTAATTTTCCCGTAACTGCATACTTAATAAGGAGTGGGGTCAAGATGTCAAATGAAGCATCATCATTCAGATCATAATTTAAATCACTATACCTTCCTACCTTCCCTTAAACACCTTAATACACACAAAGAATTTTGCTTAATAAATAAGGTAAATAAATTATTGAATATACAAATCGGGAGAAGATAGCATCAACTGACTATGCTGTAAACACATTTCATCAATCTTTAGAAATATGGCTAAAATTTTTACAACAGGTATGGATTAATAATTTAATCTTAACCCTGATCTACTATTTTGCACTCAAGTAAACCATTTATGGATTAGAATATCCACATACATCCTATCTTTTCAAATCTTAATTCATATGCCATTTATGTTTTTATCACACTGCATCAGTTATGCATAAACACTCTTCATTTAAATGTATTAATACTCTCTTTTTCTACTTATTGGAGAAATATATGCATTTAAATGCCTGAAAACTCTGTATGCATTCCAATTACAGTAAACATACAGAGATATATATATAGATATATATATCATTTAACCCTATATATACGTGTGTGTGTGTGTGTGTGTGTGTGTGTGTGTGTGTGTATATTTCAATATTCTGTAATTAGCATCCAATACTTCTAGAAACTTAGAACTCGGGTGGGAATACAACCTACATAAACAACAAACTAAACTGAATTCCATCAAAAACTAGTGATAAGCAAGAGAGATCTACAAAAACATACATATATCAATGCCACAGTCCTGGAATATGACTGGATAATAATAATGAAAATAAAATGCTGTGCATTTATTAACTCAACAAATAAAAAACTATGGTCAGGCAAAAAATGATCTGCTCCCAACTTATCTTAAAAAATAAATCCTTCTATCCCCACATTAAAAGACTTTTTTCCATTTGAAGGTTTTAAATAAAAATCCCATGCAGTTTGCTTTTACTTTGTCTTTATTCTTCAAATAAAATTCTAAGTATACTAAATATTTGATTTAGACACTTTTTGTGTGTTCGATAAGTTTACTGTTTTAGATATAATAATTGTTTTTTACACAATTGGAAACAAAATTCAAGAAGTTCCAGAAACCTCTACCTTATCACTGACATAATAAAAATTACTTTAAATTACATGCATTTCTAACTATTTGTTATCTGAACATATAATACACTAAGAGCTAGAAAACAAAGTACACTGTAAAGTCATTTAAACTCCAACCAGGTTTAAGAAAGTGTCAAATCATTACAGAGAACTTATCAAATCTTAGCTTCTCTGAGGAATAGGTGATTTTTTTTTGGCTTGTCCACGATTATTTAAAAATAATATTATGATCTTCTACAATAAAAAAACTGATTTATCTATGATTATTAAAAAAATTTTGAGCTTCTGCTGCCATAATTAAAAATAAAACAACTTATATAATAAAATATGTCTACAAGTTAATTTTACCTTCACAATAACTAAGGAGGAAGTGGGTTCACAAACAAATTGACTCACCCAAAAGCAACAATCTACAGACCTTATCCCAACTGCTCTGATTTATAAATTTATTTTCAGGTAAATGGAGAATCAAATGTAGGAAATTAAAGAAATAAAAGTAAAGGTCAATGAGGCTAAAGGGAACTGGGAAGAGCTATCAACCTTTCAGCAGTTTGTGGAATTCAAATTAAGGTACTGAATGTACTTCACTACTCCCTTAGAATAGGTCCTTTCTCATCTGGTACATTAATTATACTCAGTGGATTCAAGGTTGTTTTCCATTAGAACCTAATACCAATAATTTCTGTGCCTCCTATTATGCTTGGCAACTCTAGAAGAACAATCATTAATATATTAATGAAAAATTTTAAAATAACATGACATCTTATTTAGAGGCTGGGGAAATTTTACTGAGAAAAAAGTATCCTTCATCCCCAATTTCCAGCCTTATTCCTCCTCTCAGTGTACTAAATTATTAAATTATGTTAGTTCTTACCCCATGATGGTCTAACTGCAAGGGTTAGAGCAGTCTCACTGGCTTCTTAGCCCTGAAAATTACTTCCACGATTACCTTTATCTTTTTAATAGTTCCTGTATGTTAGTGATAGATTAATCTCACTTTTTTTTTCACTTTACTGTCCTGAACAATACCTCACAATATTGTTCACTACTGAATTCAAACTCATCAAAGTGACACCCATACCATTTCTTTAGCTGACCCCACCTTAATTTTAGTTTCCCCCAATCCCCTGCCAAAGTCTCAGTTCCAATCATTTGAATCTTCCTTCAACACAGATTCTATTTTCTGTAATGAGTTTAAAAAAAAAAAAAAAACTATTCTAATTATCACTTCTTTCATTGTCGATTGTATGCCATGCAATGTACCTGAGCAATACAGAGAGAAACGGATTCTACTGTCTAATAAAACAAAGATAGTTCTTCCAATGTCAAATCTTATGCATGTGAAGTCATCACACAATGTAGTGACCTATAGAAATTTGCATATTAAAAGGGAAAACAAATTTTAAAATAGTTTTCCTAAGTGTTTTATTCATTTCTGTGCTTTTTTAACCAGTGGATGCTGTTTAATTAACTTTTTGTTAATGACTTTGAACATCACAGGAATTTATTCTGTGATGTAGTAAAGATCACCTTTACTACAGTCTCAAGAGATCCTTTGTTACATGTTTTTATTACATAGTTCTTCATTTTGTGCTTAAAAATATCTGGTAAGAGGAAACTATGTGAGGAAAAATATTCATTTTCAGAAAACATCAATGTTAAAAGTATCTTTCTTATATTCAACAGGATCCTGTACTTCTTTCAGGTTTGACCCCATTATTCCCAATTCTTCCCCTACAATGAACAACTTTTCTTTCTCAATTAATACCAAGTCACCATAAAACTCTGATTCTCTTTAATTATGAACAATTATTTTTTTGCTATCTAAAGTTTCATATTGCTAGTATATGGCCCAGTTCCCACTATCCTTTACTTGGGTCAATTTTTTTTCAGTTTATTCAGCATAAAAAACAGATATCTGGGCATATTGGAATTTTATGTGAAGTAAGTCAGAAAATAGCAAACGACTGAGGGCTGCTTCTGGGAAATTAAAAATAGGCTTCAGTGACACCTTATTTGTGCATTTTCAAGATCTTCTTGGTTTAAAACTGAATTCCCTAGAATAGATTGTGACACATATTCTCTATACCTGTGTTTAAGTTTACGGTGTATATTCACGCATGTATAAAAATTCTCTAATATATTATGTTCTATTTCTTTTCTTTACTATAATCAAGCATTGAGAGTAAAGAAGACAGAAGATGAAGTATACCAGCCTTCAATTAGATGGTTAAATCCTCTCTAGAAAATTCCTCTGAAAAACCTATCTGGACATACGGAACACTACTAGTGAAGAGCAGGCCAGTATTTCCCCTGCCATTCATTAAGGCTTTGAGCATACCGTATTTCATCTCAGCATAAGAAATCCTCATCTGGCATCTTATCCCTTCCCCCACCCTCTGTTCCTGTTTTACTCTAAATCTTTATAACATTTTTTTCTCCTTTTCTACATGACAGTCCTTCAAATTTTGCAGACTCAAGGATTTAATCCCTCAGACAACCAGGAAGAGAGATCAGTAGTATTCTTACTTAATTAGATTTGTTAAAGATGTATTGCATGTCAGTTTATGGACTAGATACTCTCTACAAACTAAAGCTTTATAAAGCATGGGTTTTCCTAAGGAATATGTAATCTAGTAGAGATAAGAGGAATTCTATGCATCTCAAGAATGGGAGGAAAGCATGTAATATGTATCTGAGGGCTGAATGGAGCCAAATTAAATGAAGTTACATCTACAGAAAATGTAAATAAGCTCTCATCTTAAAAAATTTAAGGCATCTTCCCTAAGTGTTTTAGTCATTTCTGTCCCTTCTTAATTGGTGATGCTGAGGTACAGATGTGTTTGATCACCACAGAGCATAGTACATAGTACATTGACTCTTCTACAGTCAATTAGATGAAAGCCAATTCAAATGGAGCTAGATGAGACTCAACTGCCAAAAAAAAGTGGTACCAAAAAGTCATATCAGAAGATTCCAATTGTTTCATCTCATAAAATTTTTTAAATCTACCAGTTTCATCCAAATCTAAGTAATCATCTGTTAAGGTGTTTCTAACAAGGGAGAAAACTCAAGAACAAAACACCTACCACTACCCTTTGCAAATGCTGAGCATTCCCCAGAACTTTATGAAGTGCCTTGTACAAATATGCATATTTGCTGAAGAAAAAAAAAATACCCTGTTGATTCCTAAGACTAACATACTTGAGACTGCTCACTAGAAGAAGTTCACTGATGCTTTATTTTACATCAGAATGGCACTCCTAATACTTGTTTCTTTTTAAAGCTATTGGAACTATTAACACTTTAAGTATCTGCTTAATATCTTAATATGTGATTTAACTATCTGCATAAATAAGTATGAAATAATAATATAAAGGAAAAGAAAAATAAAGAGAACCAAAAGTAGAAGTTATAGTGGTTTCTCTTTTTCAAAGTAGGGCAAAATCAGTTCTTGCTCACGCTGAAATCAATTGTCCATTTATGAATGAAAGTATTTATAAAAAATCTCAGGTATTGTGAGTGTTGAGTTTGAGGAGTTCTTTATAGATCTTAGATATCAGACCTTGGTCTGTAGTGTCATTTGCGAATATCTTCTCCCATTTAGTGGGTTGCCTGTTTGTTTTGTTGACTGTTTCCTTTGCTGTGCAGAAGCTT
>CM053612.1:82357558-82393528 GCA_028646535.1 Procyon lotor | reverse complement strand
GTTTGAGAAGTTCTTTATAGATTTTGGATACTAGCCCTTTATCTGATATGTCATTTGTGAATATCTTTTCCCATTCTGTCAGTTGTCTTTTGGTTTTGTTGACTGTTTCCTTTGCTGTGCAAAAGCTTTTGATCTTGATGAAGTCCCTGAGTTATTTCAGGCTCCAGACCGCCCCTCCATCTCAAGGTCATGCAACACCTTTATTTCCTTGTGTGCTTTATTTTAACCCCTCTGGGTTTTGTTTTGTTTTGTTTTGTTTTTCATATCTCTCTTCTGACCTCACGCCCAGGCTTGTTTGTTTTCTGTCCTTTGTTCTCTTTAATATGGATATCTCTTTTTTTGCAAACTCAACATTTATTTCCTTCAAGGTGTATTTTATTTTTAAAATTTTTAAGATGTTTTAAAAAGTATATTCTTGCACAATCCTCCTCAGACCATCCTTGCCTAGTAATCATACTCCTCTTTTTTGCAGGGAAGAGGGTATATTCTCCTAAACTGCTTACAAAGTTTTTACTCTATAACACCAGTCCTATCTTAGGCTCCTTAGTTAATGAAAATAAAAAATAAATTTTTAGCTTATTTTAATTCTGTCTAGGGGTCGTTACTCTGCTGTCTACACATTTGGTATTCAGTGCTTTGTCAAATATAATTCAAACCGGGTTATTTGCAACCTTGAGGAAGTGAACCACTAACTCTAAATCTCTAGCAATCCCATAGCAGTCTCTAATTCCTCCAGAAGACTCTTGAAAATTATCTTCATTATAAGCTATTGAAAATTTGTTGGAGTCTGCTGCTTGCTGCAGGATTTCAGAAATTAGTGTGTTGGTTGATACTGGTGCTGAAAACATTGCATTGACCAAAGAAAGGGAACATTACCTGAATCTCCCTATGATATAATCAAGAAGTGTGTGTGTGTGTGGGGGGGGGAATTAATCTCCATCCCCAGCATTGTTTGTGCAGGATGCTGCTTAGTGTCTTTTCCTTTATGGAGTGTTCTTTTAACTAGAAAAAGGATTAGGTATCACCGTGGCAGAAAGACAAAGACTGGTGAAGCTAATAGGGATTTCTATTCACATCCCATGTTTTCGTCTTGCAAATTACACTCTTTCTCTTTCTTGTTCCCGCCATAGAAGCCCAGAGATGCCTGGCAGTAATATGACACTACTTTTTTAATGCGTTGTTTGCTGATTGTCTTCTACTCAGTTTTAAGCTCCTTGAAAGCAGATCCTATGTCTTGTTTACCTTTGTGTGCCTACAGTTATCTCTATGCCTTATACCCAACAGTGTTCAATAACTGTTTGCAGAACAGAATGGAGTCATTTTTGAAAACTAGTCTATATTATGGACTCTGATGATTTTCTTTTATTCGACAAAAAGATTTTCTATCCTCATTTTCCTTACCAGTGGCATATCACTCATGATACAGCATGCTATTCCATCAGGCCAGAAAATGTGGATGACCACAGCTTTTCAGGTAGTCATCATTTCTTTTTTTTTGAACTAGTCCTAAAGACGTTGATTATGTCACTTATGGAGAGCAATTATCCTATTGTGTAGTAATTCTCTTTTTACAAGTTTGCCTTCCTAGTCGACTGTAATTTTTTTTTTTTTAAAAACAAGACTATTTCTCAGTATTCCTAGGACCTAGCATTGATGCTTCATAAATAGCTATTGCTCAATGCTTTTTTGCAGAGGTCGATCTCCACGTGGTCTTCTCATGCTTTTTCCATCCTGCCTTCAGATGTCTCTAGCTTGTCACAGAATCTGTGCATCACACTGCCAGTGCCTCTTAGGCTCCTGCACTTGTCTGTCAGTTCCACCTTGCCCCATTTCTCAGGTGAGACATGGGTTTATCTTCGTTTACCCCAGAAGGCTTTCTCCTTAAGAACAGTGTCACATGAGGCATAATATGTATTACATGCTTTGGAAAATCAAGTATAACATGTAAAGGAGAGCATGGCATAAAATAATAAAATAATGAAACATACCATAAGTTTCATTGTAATCCAAAAGCATTTTTTCAAACTCCTACTTATAATAATAATTATTAACTTCTCTCTGATACTTAAGATGCCCTCATTTTACAAGGAAAGAAATAAGTTCTTTGCACATGAGATCTGGAAAGAGCCATAGGGAGACTACTTGGCACAGGACATTTAATTGCAGTCTTTTTCTGTGATCATGAGATATTGCAACTGATAATGTTTCTGAGATCATTAGGTATTACAGTACCTTTAACAGCATTTTTCTTCACAGTACCAAACTAAAACCATCTGACTGTCCATCAGCAGTAAAATGGATAGGAAATTGTGGTAAATTCACACAATGGAGAATGATTTGGAAATGATAATGATGAAACTTACAACTACCCCCCAGTACTACAATTAAAGTTGATATCCAGTGACTATGTTTTTTGATCAAGTGTATCTAGGCCCTATTTATGTATCACAGAAATTATTTATTTTATTTTGTTTTGTTTTTTATTATGTTAGTCACCATAAATACTTCATTAGTTTTGTTTCTTTTTTAAAATTTTTTATTATGTTATATTAGACCTTGTACAGTACCTCACTAGTTTTTCATGTAGTGTTCCATGACTCATTGTTTGCATATAACACCCAGTGCCCCTTGCAATATGTGTCCTCCTTAACACTCTTGACTAGAAATAGGCATTAACATACTATAACAGTTTGATAAAGTTGAAACACAAATCAGTGAAGAAAAGGCTTTTCAAGAATTTCTTTCCTTATCTTTCAAGCATATCTGAAAATAAATTCAGAATGATAAAAAATTAAATTTATAAAAACAACAGCATGGAAATATGTTAAAAGTACAAATAAATGTTTTTTCCCAGATACTTTTATTTTTTCGGTGTTACAGGATTAATTGTTCATGAACCACACCCAGCGCTACATGCAATACATGCCCTCCTTAATACCCACCACCAGGCTCACCCAACCCTCCAAACCCTCAGTTTGTTGCTCAGAGTCCACAGTCTCTCATGGTTCATCTCACTCCCCTCCGATTTCATTAGTTTTTTTTATGTAGTGTCCAATGATTTATTGTTTGCATATGACACCCAGTGCTCCATGCAATACATGCCCTCCTTAGTACCCATCACCATGCTGACCCATCCCCTCACCCGCCTTCCCTCTGAAACCCTCAGTTTGATTCCCGGAGTCCATAGTCTCTCATGGTTTGTCTCCCCCTCTGATTCCCTCTCCTCATCTTTCTCTTCCTTCTCCTAATGTACTCAATGCTATTCCTTATGTTACACATATAAGTGAAACTGTATTGTCTTTCTCTGCTTGACTTATTTCACTTAGCATAATCCCCTCCAGTTTCATCCATGTTGATGCAGAAGTTGAGTATTCATCCTTTCTGATGGCTGAGTAATATTCCATTGTATGTATGGACCACATCTTTATCCATTCATCTGTTGAAGGGCATCTTGGCTCCTTCTACAGTTTGGCTATTGTGGATATTGCTGCTATGAACATTGGGGTCCATGTGCCCCTTCTTTTCACAGTCTTATTTCTTTTTTTAACTATTACTGGAGAAATCTGGCAGAAAATAGGATAAGATATGTTTCATTTGAAGTATCTAAAGAAAATTATGGTGGTAAAAGATGATGAATTGTAGATTTGGAATACTGTTTAAACCTACCAAAAAGATCAGATAACTGTCACATGTTTTTTCTGGTAACAGCACTGTTAGAAAAAAAAAAAGAAAGAAAAGAAAAGAAACCCACAACATAAGCTGCTTTTGCTCACTGTAAAATAATTGAGAATTAAGTTCAACCACTTGTCCTGTATGTATGAACACACACACATAATATTTTTACATTCTAATGAAAAGTTCATTATGATAGTGATTGATTGGGTACAATGTACAAAGTGTTTTAGTCCCTGGAAACAAGAAGGGAAAAAAATGGACCTCGCCTGAAGGAAAAGATGTAATTAAGTCCTGTTCTAGGAGGTAGGAGGAACAGAGTAGTCTTCTCCCATGAGATTGTTTATGCAGATTTGTGTGTATCAAAGAAGCTTTTCGGGCCAATAAGGAGGCATTTCCAGCATAAAGTACACCACACAAACTGTATAAGTGGGAACTAGCATACACTCTTCAGTTTGCAAGTGGATACGTGAGTGTGGGTCTATAGATGAAAAGGTACATAGGGGTCACGTTATCAAGCTTGATTCACCAAAGAATCTATGCTTCATTTGCTTAGTGACTGAGATCCTGAGATACTTGAATCAAGGGAGGGACCGCAAGGTGGTGAGCATCTGCAGGCAGAAAGACCTTTCAAGAAGAATTTAAAGAAGGGAAGGATTATATGGTTACAGTGATCAGGACACATTTGAAAGACATTTAGACAGTGAAATTGGTGGAAATTGTATTCTGTTAGGATGTGGATGAAAGGTGACAGGGAAGCCACTGAAGGTGAGGTCTGAGGTTTTATTTTCTGGGATTTGGTACACGGTGTATCACAGACATAACGAGGGAAGTGCTTTTAAATGGATCTGGGTCCCTCTCAAATTTTACTCAACATGCGTGCATGAGGTCCAGTATGGATTGGAACTCTGGTGATTTTATTCAATTCCACAGCTTCAGCACATTTTATTTTGTTCGGTTAATTGGAAATGAGAATATACCTGCCAGTAAGCTGATTACTTCTATGCTAATGTGACAGTATTCTAGATCATGGGTTGTATAATACCTATTAATTTGGGAAATGGGAAAAAACAAAACTGTGTACTCCAGAAGAAACTCCTTTGTTAAATATGTAAGGTAGAATTGGTGTAATACATACATAGAATGAATACATAGTACTATCTTTGAAGATGCAGATGTATATGTCCATTAAATATGTTAACAGATTTTTTAAATGATAGCAGATCTTAAAAATCAAAGTTTTTATAGGAAAATGTTAGTTTCATTTGTGTACTCTAATAAGGTAAAAAAATAGTGTGGTATATTCTGCAAATGCTAGAAATTAGCCACAGTAGGTAAAGGATTTGACATGTAAAATCCACTTGGTATCTTAACAATGATTTGATCTGGAGAACTCTGATTTTCTCAGACAGTGAATACATGAGAGTGTGTTCCTCCATTTCTTACTGGAGCATTTTGAACTTGTTTAAGGACATAGCAAATAGAGCAATTAATTTTGTATTGAACTGCAAATCAATACGACCCATCTGAAATCAAGTTTTGAACTCCATTAATATGGAGAAAACCGACTTAAAATTATGAATAGCATGGGGTTAAGAAATTTGGTAGAATAAACCACTTTCAGACTAAATATACAAAAATGAAGACTTTTTACTCACATTATCTATTTAACAATGAATTTTTCTTGGTGTTTTACATGACATTTTTTTAAAAACACTGTACTAAAAATTTCCCTCAGGTTTGCCAATGATAAATGTTGTAAAACAAATGTGATAAACTGCCAACATTATAATGTGTTATATACATACATAAATGCTGCATTCCTTAAAGTGAAGTTAAAGGCATACAGTATACATAAGAAAAGAGAGGATTGGAATTAGGTGTTTTTAAACTAATACTGGCAAGATTGAGCATATTTTCCTTCAAGGCCTTCTAAAATACATCTTTTGTGTCATGTTTTATCAGTTCTTGTTTTTTTTTTTTAAATAAACTTAACATGTTGAGAATTCCATAAAAGCAATTGGAGAAAGCAATTCTATAACTCTAGAGTTTTCATTATAAATACAGAGTGGTAAAAATTGACAGTTACTCTTCTTATAGCATCACAAAAGACGTTTGAACATTATTCTGTAGTTGCTACTTTTAAAACCAAATACTTGGGAAAAATGGTCCATGTTTTCTCCCATTTGGATTATCCATGTTTGTGAATACAGACATAGTATAAATAAAACATTTTAAATATACACCTAAAATGAGCATGGGAAAAATGGGCCAAACATGACTTTAGTATGCTTTTTAATGTCATACTTCTCCTTCTGCTTCTAAAGGTACACAGTCACAACAAAGTAAAAACATAAGAAACGGTTGTGAGTCTTGACATTTGCCTTTTAGAAAATTTAATTAACAAAAATTTTGTGAATAGACTATAATTTTACAAAAGAATTTACTACAGTATACTCTTTTATTTTTTTTATTTTTTAAATCTTACTTGCAAACATATATGTGAAAAAAAAGAGAGCTGAAACTCACATTTCAGCTATGAGGATAAAGGCAGTATCTTGGATATCTCCAGTTTGTCCCACCCAAGATCCATTTCCACCTTCCCCAATATGCTCTGTGCCCTGGAAAGGGGACCTGTAAGGAATGCATCAGGGGATCCCTGTCCTCTGTGTTCCAAGTGTATATAACCAGTGGAGAACACCAGACGGAGATCAGTGACAGGGAGAAAACTGAGTGGGAGCTATTCATTTTTCTGGCTTTCTCTCTGCAAGGTGGTTATTGAAGTGACATGGTGAGCAGATTTAAAAAAAAAAAAAAAATCTTAGCTCCCGTCAGAAAGCCCTCTCTCCCCAACTTGCTCTCTCTCTCTGGTTCTGATACCTGTTCCATCCTTTGTTTTGTCTTGACAGTGTTTGTATTTGGTTTTCTTTATTAAACTCTCCTCAAATTTTCCAATTCAATTATATTGTTTATTTCCTTGAAACAGGAAAATATCTGGAATCCACTTCTAATTGGCTTTAAAAATCTTAATGACAGTTGGCCCTCAACTCTAAATACATTAAAACTTTAATTTACATATCTATATAATGCCTGTATTCATTTTAATCATAATAAAATGTGTTCCAAGTTGTTGAGGAGTGATATTAAAGGAACACCATTCATTTTTCTGCTTTATAAAATGTTTTGAATGGGTTAGTTCAAAATTTGGAATTTAACCCTGTATGGAACAATTGGTATATGTTTTATGAAAGAGTTATACTCAAATATCTCTCAGGTAAAGATGTGGAAATTACATTCAACATTTGCGAGTTATAAGCAAGATCACTGATAAATTTTCTAATAGAATAAATGGTTATAAACTGGAAAAGCAATGACTACAGAAAGGGAGTTTTAATTTTGGTTATTGGAGGGGAGGGCATTAGATAAATTTTTCTCTGTTCCTGGCAATACTAAATTAAAGATATTAGAGTTATGTTTACTCTATATGTGAAAACAGTTATAGGCACACAAAGACCTCAGAATTGGTTAGCACTTTATAATCTGAGTGTGGAGTATGATGTTCATGTTTAACATTTTTTACATTAATAAATATTGCTAAAATAAGCTTAAAGTAATAATCCAATATTACAGTTAAATGTCTGTTCAAAAATACATTTTTGGAGACAAGCTATCTGACTGTGGTGGAGTATGAAGATTAACAAATACTTTCCACAAAAAAGTTGGACAGAATTGACAGAAGAATCACTTCAGTATTTTGGCAGTTAACCAAAGACGTGCATTAATCTGAGGGATAGTTCATTGTTTTGTAGTCGAAGTTACAACATTTACTAATGTATGGATGATGGGAAGGAATGTATTATGATTAAGAGCTGAAACCATGGGCTCAGATTTCCAGGTTCAAAGCCTGGCTCTGCCACTTAGTTTTGTGGCCATGACAACCTCGTTATTCCTTTAGTTTCCTCATCTGTAATATGGACTCTGTTTTAGTACCTATCATCATGGGGTTATTGTAATTATTTATATGATGTAATATATACTCACCCCTGGAATAGAGGCAGGTACATGGTAAGCACTCAATAAATGTTAATTGCTTTTATTTGTGTACTTAATCTCTTGTGAGAGGAGAGAAAAAATCAGCTTTTATAATTATTTAGCATAGTCAGTTTATGTTCCGGTTCCTATAAAAAGACTTCTTCACATGTAGTATACATTACATAGAGAAGTGATGTTTCTGTCGTCATACATATACATACAGGTCATGCATGTGCCCTCTGACTAAATGAACATACAGCTCACAGGGACCAGCTGCTGAAGGGGGTGTAAAATAGTACGGCCATGTCAGAAATCAGTTCTTGGGAAATTAAAAATGCACTTACCATATGACCCAACGTCTACTTCTAGGTGTTTACTCATGAGAAGTAAAACTATAGGTACATGCAGAGTTGCACATAAATGAGCATAGTAGCTTTGTTTGTAGTAGCTAAACACCGGAACCATACCAAATGTTTATGAACAGGTAAATTGTTTTTCAAAATGGTGATTCATCCATACACTGTAAGATGACTCAGTTATAAAAGGAACGAACTGTTAATGCGTGTAGCAACAGGAAGGGATCCCAAAATGAGCACGCTGACGGAAAGAAGCCAGACACAAAGAGTATGTGCTGCACGCTTGCATTCATAGGAAATTCGAGAAAATGACAACTAATATCTAGTGAAAGACAATAGATTAGTGGTTACTTAAAGACAGCAGACATGGAATGGAAAGGGAGAGATGACAAAGGGGCTTGAGGAAATTTTTGGACGTGATGGATTTGTTCAGTTTTATTGTAGAGTGGTTTCCTGGGTATATATGTACACTAAAACATATCAAGTTCTACCCATTAAATACGTATGGCATTTATATTTGTATGTCAGTTATAGCTCGACAGAGCTATTTTGAAAAATAAATTTCTTCTGTAACTTAATGTAGAAATTTAACATTTTCTGAGGTTGTTTTATTGCTTGTTTTTAATACTGAACACACTCGGAGCTGTCTCACTAAAATCTGAACTTTGGCTTATGTCCACAGTCAAATGATGTCTGACAATCTGTAAAAGATTATTTATACCCAGTAATAAAATAACAACTAGAGAGAGTGTTATTTTATATTACAGCATTTCAATTGAATGTATTGTGTCTGTTTTGTACAGATTTCAGGAAGCCCCATCGAAATACTTATTTATTGGTGTGCGTACACCTCCACCCCCATGTGTACATCTATACTGCTGTTCTTTGGAGAGGGGGACCATTTTAAAAAAAATTTCTAAGAGTGATTGAATTATCCTTGATTTTATATACAATGATCTAGTCATAAAATTTTAATTTATGCATATCACTATAGAGAGACTTAGTTCACTCAAAGGAAGGCATATGCATAGTTACTGTAAGGAGCCATTTCCTTTTTTATTTATTTATCAATTTTCAGATAAAATTGGTTAATAACCTAAGTAAAGTTTGATAGAATATTTTAACAGGTTTCTAAATATTTTTATTTAGAGTATTTAGACTAAGTATTTCAGTCTGCCATACAGTAAATTTACCAAGAATGTAGTGCCTTATCATTATTTTAGGCCACCTACGCGAAATAGGCTACATTTATTCAAAAATGAGAATTACTTTGAGACATCTAATGCTTAGATACTTAAATGCCATGATTATGCTATAATGAATATTTAAATCTTTGGAGTCAGACATAGTTGCTGCTAATGCCAATCAAATCTAAAATGACCAAAGAAACCCTGCTTTCATGAATAAGTAATCTTTCTCCCCATGAGTTTTCTGAATAGTGTAAGGACTCATGTGGGAATAGGAAAAACACTGTTTGAATGACATTTTATCTTAAAAAAATGCAGCAACCACAGAAGGAGATGTAGTATATTAGAATCTGCTTGACCTGTTCACAAGGCTTTGTGAGTTTTGAACTCTAAAAAAAAATGCTTTGTTTGATTCTAAACTACAGCTAACAATCTCAGATCAGTGTCTGAATGTCTGAAGTCTTTATTATTCTGAGGAATTATATATTGATAATTCAATATGAATTCTAAAATAATTTAATGGTTTTTATTATTTTAACTTTATTATGGTAATAATGTTGCTTTATAAATAAGGCTCCTAAGTTTCAAATGTCAGTATGATATTGGAGCTTTGACTCAGAATTTTTATACGGGTCATATTATCCTATTTTAAAACATTTTCTAGGGGCGCCTGGGTGGCTCAGTGGGTTAAAGCCTCTGCCTTCGGCTCGGGTCATGATCTCAGAGTCCTGGGATTGAGCCCCGCGTTGGGTTCTCTGCTCAGCGGGGAGCCTGCTTCCCCCCGCCCCTCTCTACCTGCCTCTCTGCTGGCTTGTGATCTCTCTGTGTCAAATAAATGAATAAAATCTTTAAAAAAAAAACATTTTCTAAATATCACAGTGAATTGTATAAAATTCTGTTTAAAATCTGAACTATATTATAGAAGTACTCTAGTGATACTGGTTCATGCCACAGTGGTACAATTGAAAGGTGTTTTATTAGAAGAAAATTTCTCAGTAGGATAATTAAAGATGAGGACTAAGAAAGACCTTATATTATACATGAATCTGTATTGATACCAAAAGACTTGTAATCTATTTGGGGAATATTCCAGAGGTTTTAAGATAGAGCAGTATCCAGTGTATCTGTAAGGCCTCTTAAATCCATCCTCCAGAGAAAGGACAAAGAATATTATATTTGGAAAGAAGCTCATCTTGGAAACTAGAGCTAAATGTATCAAAAGCCTAATGCTTTTGGGAGGACAGTTTCTTCACTGTAACACAGAAGAAAATAAAGACGAGGGAGTAGTTGTTACTGTCTACAACAGTCATTGAAACACTAGGAAATTTTCTGCTTTGTACTTTTAGTACCTCTAAACTGTACACATCTCTAAAGTCAACTATTTGCCAAACACCTAGTTAATGTACTAGTTGAAAAAAGTTTACCTACATGTATAGAACAGTCGCATAGTTCTCATTTTATTACTTAGTGGGCAGAAAAAGTGGTCATTAGACATGTACATAGCTGATAATAACTGTAGATTATGTAAGTGTACATTTACAGTAGACTGTGATTTATTAGTTCTTTATCATTCATTGATTCAATAAATATTTACATCCAGCTCCTTTGCTGGGAAGATCAAAGAGCCTAAAGTGTGGTCTCTGGTCTCAAAGAGCTCACAGTGTAAAGTGAGAGATAAGCACAAACAATACAGTGTATACCAGAAGGGTCACAAGGAACCTAGAAACGGAATCCCATTCTCTTTGTGAAAAGGTGGCAAGTTTTTGATGAACTTCTAGTGGCTTTGGCTATTGTATAGGGTGTATTTGCAAAGTAAGCAGTAAAATAGAAGAAATAATTAAATATATCCCACATTGTTACATTATAGTTATTTTTTCAAGGAAACATATTTGGCCCGGTGGGATCACATGAGTTAAAAGACCATTAATCAATTTAATAAACATTTTCTTAGAATTTACCAGCATTTGTTACTCTAGAACAGCCCTTACATACTCTTCAAAATAATTAAAAATTAAATGTCTTATTTTAACTGTCATTGTAGGTTGAATTTCTAGGCAAAGTAAGAAGTTTCTATCCTTTCAGCATGCTAGTGTATCATTTGCTATGGAGGTTTTTACCTACCAAGTATTCAGAAAACAGTGTATGTGTGTGCACATTATTATAGCCTCAATATAGAAACTCTGTAATATACTCCAATTATAGCATATTTTATATAATTGTGATATTTAGAAAATGTTTTTGAGCAGAATACTATATAAGTACAGGTTCACATAAGCAGATATATGTGTATTTCCAGTAGGTGTCAAAGTTATGTAATTCCTAGAATCATATATCCATTGTACAAAACCAAGGGTGAGTTGGAAACAAGCAGTAGTATTATATTTTACTTTTTAAAAATTTGGGGATTGTAGATTATATTTGATTGTAAGGCAGTGCTTCATTTTTTTTCCTTTATTTTGAGCATTGGCATTAAGTGAATATGACTCTTCTGCATAAACTGTGACTGAATGATACGATTCAGTGTGACTCTGTTGAAAGCAAATTGAATAATAAAAAAGATAAATTGTTTAGTTGTACCTGGACATTTTTTAAAGATTTTATTTATTTATTTGACACAGAGAGAGATCACAAGTAGGCAGAGAGGCAGGCAGAGAGAGAGGGGGAAGCAGGCTCCCTGCAGAGAGCCCGACATGGGGCTCGATCCCAGGACCCAGAGATCATGACCTGAGCCAAAGGCAGAGGCTTTAACCCACTGAGTCACCCAGGTGCCCCAGTACCAGGACATTTTAAGAATAAAGAAAACATGGAAGAAGCATTCTGAATAAGTGGTGAATTACTACCACACATTGCATGATGCCTTGATGAATTAATTGAATATGGATTTGTGTGCTCTGAATCTGTTTCTATAGCCTACTTATAGGAAATGTGTATCTCTTCGAAACCTTTAATCATGTAAATATCACCAATGCAAAAATGGGACCTGGGTGAATCCAAGAAAATAGTTCTATCAAAATTCTAAGAGCACTTTTCACAGAACTAGAAAAAATGATTTTAAAATTTATATGGAACCACAAAAGATCCCAAACTGCCAAAGCAGTATTGAGAAAGAAGAACAAAGCTGGAGGCATCATGCTCCCTAATTTCAAACTATACTATAAAGCTATAGTAATCAAAGCAATATGGTATTGACATAAAAGCAGACACACAGATCAAGTGGAACAGAGTTAAGATCCCAGCAATAAACCCACAAATATACAGGCATTGGGCAGTTATGGAATAAATAAGTTACATGAATAAAAGGTGCAGCACAGAGACTCTAGTCAATGTTATGGTAATGGTTTTGTATGGTAATAGATGGCAGCAACACTTGTGATAAGCACAGCATAATGTATAGAATTGTTGAATCACTGTTATACACCTGAAACTAATGTAACATTGTGTGTCAACTTTACATACATACATACATACATAATTTTAAATATGGGCAGAGGGTCTGAAGACATTTTTCCAAAGAAGACAAACACACATGCTCAACAGGCACATGAAAAGATGTTTAATATCACTGATTATTAGGAAAATACAAATCAAAACCACAATTAGATATAACCTCACACCCATTATAATGGCTGATATCCCAAAGGCAAGAAATAACAAGTGTTCATGAAAATGTAGAGAAAAGGGAATACTCATACCCTGTTGGTGGGAATATAAATTGGTGCAGTGGCAGCCACTAAAGAAAATTGTGGAGGTTCCCCAAAAAATTAGGCCGTCTGCCATATGATATAATCATTCTTCTTCTGGGTACTGATCGAAAGAATATGAAAACACTAATTGGAAAAGATATATGCACTCATACGCTCATTGCAGCACTTAAAATACAAATTTATAAGCATTATTTATAGTAGCCAAAGTGTGGAAATAACCTAAATGTTCACCAATAGATCTGTGGATAAAGAGGATATGGTGTGTACACACACAGACACACACACACACAGACAAATGCACACACATACAATGGATTATTACTCAGCCATTAGGAGAATGGAATTCTTCCTTGTGTGACAACACGGATGGACCTTGAGGGTATTGTGCTAAATGAAATAAGTCAGAGAAAGACAAATACAGTGTGTTTTTACTCAATTTATGGCCTCTAATAAATAAAACAAATGAATAAGAAAATGATACAAAACCAAACTAATAGAACAGACTGATAGTTATAAAAGGGAAAAGGAGGCTAGTAGGTGGGTGGATGGATGATAACTAAAGTTTGGTGGTAATCACTTTGTAGTGCATTACAGATGTCAAATTATAATGTTTTATATCTGAAACTTATATAATGTTCTATAATGTTTTACCTTGATAAAAGAAAAATAGTTTATTCTTTGAGCCTTTAGCAAGTAGACATTGCCATAACAACATGGGACTTTGTTTTATAAGGTTTTAATACCTCTGCTTTATTTTCTGTCACAACAGAGGTTTACAAAGCCAGGCTTCAGGGCTTTGTTAGGACTTTCTAGAGTGTCACCATAGCCATAGTGGATTTTGAAGTGAAGAAACCTTAAGTTTATGCTGAAAAATAAAAACCTGAGTGTAATAAAAAAGCCAAAGTTTAAAGACAATCTCAATCTGTTTCTTAAGGATAACTACCACTGAATGCATGTAATGGACAGTATTGGATGTTTGAAGAAATGTAGTATTCATACAGAGTTGCAGTTTTCTCTGACATAGTATTATTTGGAGGATTTATGTTATCATCATGTCAATGATGGTAGGTGTGTAGCTCATTTTAAGAACAGTCAGTATATTTTAAAAATTTGTTAGATTTTCTTTCTTCTAGTTATGAATGACCCTGTTGATTGTCTGAATTAGTAATTTGCCTTGACATTCATTAAATTCCATTTTCTCAGTTTAGTGTTGTCTGCATCTACATAGCTATATCATTTGTTGCATAAGAAAATAATAGAATCTTGATTTGCATCATCTTATAAATCATTGAATCTGACTCAAATTTCGGTGTAATTTCCCTTTCTTGGTATCTCCAATTCATGATTATGTACCCTTGCATTGAAATTTTCCGATTAAAGAAAGTTCACAATGTCCTGTTTTCCAAATGTATACTCTAATTGTTTCACTCTTTTCCTCCAGTAATTGACCTGTGTCTTTTGTTTTATTACTTCATGAAACAAACTAGTTTTTCACAGTATGTCCAGTAATGTTTAAGGTCATTCAATTAATCATTCCTCATTGGGTTTATATATTAATTTACGCACTCATTAATTTATACATTTACAAATACTTTTGGAAGGCCTACTATCTTTTAAGAATTCTACAGAGAATTTGGAAAATAGAGATGACTGTGTTGGTCTTATCCTCCCAAAGACCTTACATTTTAGTGCAAGCAAAAGACATTTAGGCAGATAATTATAAAACATTGTGATAAATGCATTATTATGTATCTTCGTGGAATATTATGGAAGTATTCAGGAAGAACTTCTGCTCCTAGAATATCAAGAAAAACGATCATGAGAAATCAGAGGCTAGGTCGTTAAGGACAAGTGAATGTTGGCCAGGTGAGAACAACATTCTGAGATGAATGAACTTGAGCAGATTCCAAGACAGGAAGAGAAACGTTGTGATTGCAGGGAACCATTGGTAATTCGTTGTTGGTAAAGTTTGAAGCATGAGACATTTGATGGCAATAGAGACAAGAGAATTAGGGGTCAGATCATGGAGTAACTTTTAAGCCACATTAAAAAGCTTGGACTTCATCTGTGGGTGATTGTTAATCACTCAGAGGCTTTAAGCAGGGCACTAATCTGGTCATATTTACTTAGAGAAATATACTAGCTATATATCCTTAGGGATATATTAGGAAATCATCAGAATAGTGCAGAGAAGCAGGGATGGATATGAGACTATGAACTCTAGAAATGAGTACTTTTAAAAGGGAGTAAAACACCAAAGACCACACATTGGCCCCAAATCTACAGAGACACAATGTGGAATAGGGATTGCCAGGTGCTGAGAGGAGTAGGGGTTTGGGTGAGATTGGTAATGGGTCCAGGGTTTCTTTTGGGAGTAATGAAAATGTTCTGGAATTTGATAATTGAGATTATTGCACAATATCGTGAATATACTAAAAGCCAGTGAATTGCACTTTCAATGAGTGAATTTTATGGTGTGTGATTTTTAGCTGAAAAAAAGCTGTCATTAAAAAAACCTGAAGAACTTAGTGATGAATGAGACAAGGAGAGAGATGGAGCTACCTAGAGAAACGTCTCAAGTTTCTTGCTTTGGTGACAAGGTTGATGATTGTGCTACCAATATGATGGAAGGCACCAGAGAAGGAGATATTGTGGTATGGGATTGGGGGTGAATGGTGTTGATTTTAGTTTTAGAGAGTTTGAGGTCTGTGTAACATCCACTTGTATTTGATTTAGTAGTCGGTCTACTCTATAGATAGAAATTTAGTAACACATGTCTAGAGTTTTAATGATTCCCCAAATTTTTCTGTCTCCACATATTGCAGAAATACAACAGAATCTTATTAGTGGCATCCCTCTTTACATGCCTGTGGTTCTCATTCCAGAAGTAGGGTATTAGAATCTAACATATGTAGAATTAACATTTTAAAAGGCTAGGCTACCAGAGATGCTAGTTTTTTTCATAGGGAACTTTTATCCATGCTTCTTATATCCTTCATGGGATATTATTATATCATTGATATTTAAAACCATGAGGTTAGGTGCAGTCATCTAGAGTTTTAGGTCAAGTGAGAACTTTCAAGGGGTCAGAGAAGGAAGAGCAGTATCAGAATGTTCAAATAGTGAGGAAAAGCTAATTTTAGTAAAGATTCTTGGCATATCACTGTTTTAAAATCAGTATTTATTGGGGCACCCGGGTGGCTGATTCGTTTTTGGTTCAGGTCATGATCTCAGGGTTGTGGGATTGAACCTCACATTGGGCTCTGTGCCTAGTGAGGAATCTGATTGAGATTCTCTCTCCCTCTCCCCTTGCCTCTGTTTGCATTCTTGCTCTCTAAAATAAATCCTTTAAAAAAATTTAAAATCAGTAATTATTGAGCAAATGGGCAAATAAATGAATGAGTGTGATCTCAAGGAAACAATTGGAAGAATTTCAGGACAGACAGAATGATCGATACTTCACAATCAAGAGGGATGTTCAGTAAGATCACACTGAAATGTGTCCATTGGATTTGGTGATTAGGAGGGACTAGGTAGCCATAGTAAGTTGGATTTCAGAGATGACTAGTGAAATAGAATGGGAGGAGGGGTAATAGGTGTGGACCATACACTTAAGAAATATGGATGATATAGGACAGGGACTGAGAACATGGGAGGACTCTGGAAGAGAGGAGAAATGTCTAACATGACTTTTCTAATAGCAAGTCAGTCTTCCTCTAAATGTTCAGGAATCTTATTTAACTTATTTTTAGTTCTCCTGTAAAACCAGAATGAAACTGCACTCAAGTTTCTGAACATTTGATTTCTTAATTTGTATAATTTAGAGGTAGTTAAGAGGTCATCCACTCAAAATGCCACTCTTCTCCATTTTACATTTTACCCTGTAGTTGGAAGTTAAATTCACAAATCATTGAATTTTTTTTTTTTTTGTAGAATTTACTGATAAAAGCTGGGGCTTTAGTGGTGTCATATCTGTAAGAGACATATCACAGGTTGATGAAATTTCCATTTTTAGTAATTCTGCACTGGTCTGTTTTATTCATCCCATTCATTATTCTTAGTAAATCTCCTTTAAATCGTAGAATAAAAGTTCTATTTTTTAATAAAAGCTGTACATACTAACATTCAAAAACACTTTGTTATACATTGTGTAAGTACACTTATGCTACCAACATTTCTGTTACATAGAGGTCCATTTTCCCTGTTACTACTTTGTGCTTTCATCTTCTTTGATACCTCTGTGGATCCCTCCCTTTTCTCTCTCATTTAAAATTTTATCATACATATTACTCAAAACCTTCTTCGTCTATGACTAAAAGAGGGGGATTCTTGCTGTTTTGTCCAATAATAACCAGCAAGTTTACCTTTCATATGTTTCCAAATTTTCTTTCCTTCCTTTCAGGTGGAGAATTCCAGAATTATGCCTACAATTTTTCTATATATTTATATTTTCAATATGTACTCATTCCTTAACTCATTACCCACAGTTGTTCATTAAACTGTGCTTTTGAAATGCTGTGATCTCTTTATAAGTTGAGTTACATTTTAAAAATCTCATTTCTCTTGAAATTCAGGCAAGAATATAGAGGGTTAATGACCTCTTTCTCCACATCTTGGACTCCCATCTTGGACTTGCTTACCTGTGTGATCTCCTCATTCTTTGTCTGCATTCCATCAGTACCTCTACCAGCTCCTTCAGTGGTTCTTTCGATTCTACCAGTCTTCCAGTGTCTAGGATCCAAAGCTATGGATTTTACCCTCTGCACTTTTCTTCCTTTTCAGTTCAGTCTCCCTCTCCATTCTCAAGGCACTTTTTACCTTCTCTTTGTCATCTGTTTTACAGTGTGAATCCCTACCTAGTCTTTGCCTCCTTCTAGTCCCTGTCTACTCTCTTACTTTTACCTGAATACTTTAACTTATCATTTCTACTATAACTTTAAATTTGAGGTATCCAAAGCTTTATTTGATAAATAAGTAGATTTCTTGACGGATAAAGAGACTCCTTCAATGCAAGTTGTAATGTGTACCAGAAAAATGCAGAATTCAATTGATCAGGATACAGGAAAAGCAGATTAAAGTGAACATTGAGAAAATAAACATTCTTCTGAAATTGTTTTTTAGCTCCAAATATTGCCTAAGTAGTCTTGAAATATCAATGTACCACACTGATATTAAAAATTTATCATTGTTTATTATTATCAGAGTCCTAAATAGTGGATGGGTAGCTTAGAAATTCCATGTTGAAGTTAAAAAACAAAAATGAAATTTCCTTTTAAAGGGCTTAAAGCTGCTATTATTCTTTCTTACCTGGCACCCCAAACTCCCCCTCATTTGATTACTTGTTTCCTTACTGAGGAGTAATTTACTGTAGCAGTCTTGCTTAAACAAGTATTACAAAACAGAATAGATGATGTTTAACTCTTTATCACAAATCTTCAGGCTTCCTAGGAATATTAAACAACGATTGATTTTAATGTATAACTTTGTTATCATTCCTTTCATTTAGAAACTAGCTACAATCTCCAGTAAACCACTCATTGCAGCCCACACTTGTTAGCTAGCATAATCAATTTATCACATTCGTTTTATAAAGTTGTAAGAGAACTGCACTGTAAGGTGTTACTAGAAATTACAGCTGATATAAGCTTTTCATGTCATGCCAAAGGAAGGGCAGTTGACACTACTAAGAAATAAACTCTAGTGCAGCCTCTTTAATCAGTTGTCAAGATATATTATGTCCTTGTCAATATCAAGGGGTAAACACTGTCATTAATCTGCACATGAAGAAATAAATAACCATGTCAACGTTCGGGTTTTTCGCTGTTAATGGAAATTCATCTTTATTGCATTTTTCTCCTTTTTAAAATTTCTCCTCTTAGTCCCTTTCTATAAAATGTGCAGTTACATTGTAATATTTGGAAAATATATATAATGCATTATTTCGATGTTGGCCATTGTGAAATTCACTGGGTGTGATTAGCAAGACAGGCACTGACAATGCAGTAGTTAAGCTGAGCCAGCATAGATTAGTCTAAATGAGAACACACCAGCTATAAATTTAACCAAGTGTTCATTTTCTAAAGTGATTGCTTTATGCATCTGCAAATAGGAAATAACAGAACATCCAACTCTTTTTTTTTCTAGACGAATATAAAACTTGAATCTTGGAAAGCTTTCTTTAGAACTGTTAAACAGTTATTTTAATTTTAGATGCTGTCGCTGATGTGTTATGCAAAAGAGGGCTATTACTTACAGTGGATAGACAATGGAGTCACATTTATAGCATCTATTATTTGACTTAAATTGCCTCTTAAAGTCTTGATACCTTCCTATGGAAAATCTGCGGACTTATCTATATTAATTAGATGAATATTCAAATTAAACCTTGATATAATAGTGTGTTGTGTCCACCAGATAATCCTACAAAATTCAGTGGACTAGATTTCTTCTTTACAGGATTTTAGTTAAAATCAGTACATTAGCAATGTTTATCCAGCACTTCAGTACAGTTACCCTCAATAAGCAAATCAGAAGCTTAGCCATGAAAATAGTTATATTCCAGAGGATACAAATGTTGATTGCCCAAATAATAATATTAGATCATTTTTATTGCATTTATGCTGGCACAAGATAGTGTATGTTACCCTATGTAATCTACTGAAGAACACTAAGAATTATGTATTATCGTACTGTTAAATTAAATGCCCTTCTAAAGACAACAGTCTTAAGACTTTGAACCCAAGTGTGTTTGGCTCAGAAATCTCCACTGTTAGGCAGTGCGTTGCACTGCCTCTCCTAGTATTTGCTCAAAGAAAATCTTTAGATTTTACTTTGAAAGAGGTCAGGTAGTCTATGGCTATACCGCCCTGAACGTGCCCTAATTCATCTGAGAGACATCAGCTATATTTACGTTTGTCACTAAAGCTGTTTGATTAGGAATGAGGCATCTACTTATGTGAAATCCCATACTTATTTTTTAGAGCTGTGATAAGCATTTCTTTTACACGGACCATGATAGGTGGAATCTCACAGTAACTAATAGCACAGCTTCTGGACTTCACCTGCTCTGGTTCGGGTTATGGCTCTGACACTTTCTAGTTGTGTGATGACAGGCAAGTTACTTAACTGCTCTGTGCCCCAGTTTAATGACCCATGAAATAGGTATAATTCTGTTGGGTTAATGTGAATATTAAATGGAGTAATAAATGTAAAGTAGTTGAAACGAGGCCTGCAATATAGTAACTGCTTAGTAAACAGCAGTTATCTCTGACCATTTTCAAAAGCAATGTCTCCAGCTCATATATTTCTTAACATGAATGGGAATAAATGTCCCATTTAGTTCCGTAACATATTTAACATCAATACCTACTTTTCATTGCCTACACATTCCTACCTTTTTGGCCTTGATTAACACTCAGTCTCTCCTTCTCCTTCTCCTTCCCCCCCACCCCGCCCACATTCTCAGCAGTTTTATTATGATAAAATTTAAATAGCATACACTTCACCTATTTAGACTGTACAATTCATTGGTTTTTAATATACTCACAGGGTTGTGCAACCATTGCCACAATCTAATCTTAGAGCACTTTTGTTCTTCCTAAAAGAAACACCGTACCCATTAGGAGTCACACTGAATCCCCTACCCTTCTCTCCCCGCCTAGCCCTAGGTGACCACTCATCTATATTCAGTCTGTATAGATTTGCCTATTCTGGACATTTCATACTGATGGAATTATGCAACATGTAGTCTTTGTGCCTGGATTCCTTCATCTAGGATAATGTCTTCAGAGTTCCCCGTGATAGCATGTGTCAGCTCTTGATTGATTTTCTTGCTGAAAAATATTATATTATGTGAATATACAGATTTTATTTATCAGTTGATGTTCATTTAGCTTGTTTACAGCTTTGGGCTATTATTAATAATGTTGCTGTAAAAAAAAAGAAAAAAGAATGTTGCTGTGAACATTAATGTGCAATTATGGACCTATGTTTTCCTTTTTCTTGAGTGTATACATAAGAGTGGAATTGTTGGGTTCTTAGCCTTGATTATGTTTTATGAGATGTATGATAGCTTTCATCCTGTGAATGTTTTTACATTGCTGTCAAGGAGGTCTTTTGGTATCTTAAATATGATTGTGTTAATCCCATGTTCATGGCATTCAGTGGCTCTTCTTTTGTTTGGGGAATAAACTACAAACACCTTAACTTGACATGCATTTGATCACTCAATGTTTATTGAGTTCCTACTAGATCTTGGGCTCTGCTCTAGATGTTCGAGTATATATTAACAGTCAAAGCAAACATTTCAGCTTTGGTGTGGGCCATATTCTCGTAAATGGAACTTAAAATTATGTCCTCATTTTGCCTCAACTTTTTACCATTTTGTCACTTGTAGTTTCCGTTCTCACTGTGCCTTTGCCCTTTTTTCCTACCTTCAGTGTGCTAACTCCTCGTTTTTCAAATTTTATCTCAAGCATTAGCCCCTGTGAAAAGTCTTCTCAAAGATTCCTCCCCCCCCCAGTCCTCATCCCTTTCAGAATTCGATGTGTCTCCTAAATAGACTCATAACATGTTCTTCAAACACCCATCATAGCCCACAATGTATTCCATTATAATAGATGATTTATTTGTCTTTGCCAGACTGCGAGCACCTATAGCAAGAATGTTAACTTACTCTATAGTGTGTGTTGCCAGCACAAGAAGGGACTCATTCCTGGAAGAATGAATTCAAAGTATAATATCTCAACATTGAAATATTGGACAATTACAAATAGCACCACCATGCATCACCCTTGAAATCAGGCCCCATTGGAATAAATTACTTCTAAAATCAAAATCAAAATTCTGTATGTGCTTTGGTAATAAAAAATACACTCCTACTTTAATCTATTTTTCATTATACCAAGGTGCCTAGGAATAAAGATAAACATGAAAAGCTATTCAATTAGATTACTTTCCAATTTGCATTTTGGGGAAGTTATTCTAAATCATGGGATAAGAGTAATGTGTTAAGCATATCTCTTTACAGAGATATTTTATATGAACTTCCAACACCCCTGTAAAATGGGCCTGGTAAATTACTCATTTCTATCTTACTTGTAGAAATGTGGAAACTCAGTAAGTAACGAAAAGCACAGTACTTGCTCTCCTAAAACTGATAAGTGTCTACTAAAGTTAAGTCCTAACTTACTAGAAACATCACTGGAAAATTCATGAACTAATTTTTAATGTTTTTTTTTTTTTTTTTTTTTAAAGATTTTATTTATTAGACAGAGAGAAACACAGCGAGAGAGGGAACACAAGCAGAGGGAATGGTAGCGGGAGAAGCAGGCTTCCTGCCGAGCAGGGAGCCCTAATTTTTAATGTTTTAATGTTCACTTTACCAAAGGGAAGGAAAAGTCAAAAATGGGTGAATGAAGGCCTAGAAGACTCTATGATCATATTTGGGTCTTAGTTTCCTAATTTTTCATCCTCTCTCATATTTTTGGTTAAAACATATGCTCTAATGTTATTGATAGCTCTACTACTTTAATTTTAAATAAATGGAATCAAATGATAGTGTGACTACTGAAATTATCAGAGGACATGATAAATTTTTTCTTAATTATTAATTAATAAGCCATTAATCCCCAGCAAGACTTGTTTTTCAAAGCTTATCTAAAATTACAGTACTACGGTTTTATTCATGTAATTATTATAGATTATAAATTTCATCAAATACTCATTTTTTGTTTTGATCATATATGGCTATTTGTTTATATTAATTAAACATTTCTGGGTGAGATAATTATATAATGGTTATGTTTAAAAACGGCCTCCTTAATTTTTAGAAATATAAATTGAAAGTTTATGGATAAAAGAGATATATGTGTGTGTGTGTGTCCACACACACACACACACACACACACACACACACACACACACAAAGCATTTGTATCAAAATAATATGAGGGGAGGGTGATGGGAATGGAGAGGCAAGGTTGTGAATATGTTATTTTTTGAAGCCATGTGATAGGTATGTGGTTGTTCATTTTACTCCTTTCTCTAAGTTTATATTTTTGTATACATTTTACTTTTTCCATAATAAAGTGTTAAAGTACTTTGTATTTTTGCCTTTGTGATGTTATTATTTTTTTTTTGGCAAGGACAGGGCAAAAATCAAACAGAACATTGATATTTTAAATTTTCAATTCCAAAACTCCTACCAGGTGGATTGAATATAAACGTTGCATGTGGTAGTTTGGTGATAAAAGGCTTTGGCAGAGACACCAGATTGAGCTTATTTCCCTTTTCATTACCTTGCATGACTTTTTGCTAAGTGCTAGGTTTTTAAATGATGTATGTAAAGCTGGTAATTATTTTACTTTGGTTTTGCAGGAAGAACACTTCCTGATGTCCTTTTTGGAGACTTTAGAATATATGTATGTTCTTCTTTATATCCTGGTTATTAATGGTTTACTTTAAATGAAGGTAGCCACAGAGTCTTTATGAAAACAGGAAAATACTATAAAGCTTGGGAAACCAAAGAAAAACTATGCTTTCTTGTTTTCTATGATAGTGCCCCTTGCATATAAGAATTAAATTACTTATTTTGCATTTCCAATTTTACTAACCATTTCAGAGAATTGATTCAACATAAACATTGTCAGCTTTACTCCAAATCAAGAAATCTTCTAAGTATCCTTAAAAGCTACCATCCTAAGCCAGTGACAGCATTTATCCTTAGAGGATTTTTTTTGGTGGGGGAAATATTATATTTCCTTAATGACATAAAGAATAAGTGAAGGAGAAGGCAAAATCTTCTCCCAGGAAAATAGAAAAGAGTGGTCATTCTGGGTCAATAGTGAAAATGAACATTTAATGGCCTTGTGATTTTTATCAAACTATTTATAAGGCTACCTTAATTTACAAATGGGCTTTTTTGAGGTTGCATCAAAAGTACGGAGCTCTTCTTATCTTTATCAGAGGTTTGACACACAGTATTTGCTGTGAAAGTGAAAGTTTGTCGGTTTAAAAAATTGAAATTCTGTTTGATGACTGTCTTGGTCATTGCTACAGGAAGTTGATATTTTTGGTGAGAGTGTACTGTAATACATTCATATGCATTCTTTCATGATAGTTTTGCTTCTAGTATCAGTACAAAGCACCACCTGACTTATTGTGACTGTATCCCATATACAATAAAAGGCTGGAATTCCCTCTGTGGTATCTTTGCTTTAATAAAATTTTCTTCAGCTACTTGGTTTTACTTCCCTTGGTGCCAGGCCTACGGTTGACATTAATTGCTATTTATAAGTCAAATGAATGAAGGAATTCTTTCTAGCTGTGAAATGTGGGGAATGTAATTAAAGTACTCTGAATGTAAGTTTCTTCATATGTACAACAAAGATGATAGTATATAGCATTAAATGTTGTTGATAAGATTGATAAATAATTTATTTAAGCTTATTCTGCCGACTGACCGACCAACTGACCAACCTACCTAGCTGACTACATATTGTGCCTCGCATAGTAACTACCAGATTGCAGGTGCTGAGGGAATGTCAGTCCTCCCTCCTCCCATCATACCATGTATTTTTATAGGGCTTTTGCTCGCATCTGTACAGGTTGTTCATTGCACAACTTCAGAGAGTGACGTTCTTGAAGTGTATAATACAAATGGCACCACAGGAGATGTGCAGTATGTGATCTGAAAAACTAAACATAATGCCTCTGCATTTTCAGCAGTCTATGCCAGGGATACCCAAAATAGGAGCAGTTAAACTCATCAATCAGAATGAGCTAGAAGTGATTTCTACAAATGCAGAGTCCTGTGTCCTTCTCCCCATCTGACTAAGCAGAATTCCTTGAGGTAGAGCACATAGATCTCCATTTTTAAAAAGCTCCTCAAGTAATTATTTGTTAATAGTTGTGATATATTTTACATGCTACACAATTCACTTATTTTGCCTAAGTCTTAAGCACACTGAACCATTGCTCAATGATTCCGTAGTTTAGTGCCCTCTTCCAGAAACAAAGTATCTCCTCACTTTTTCCTTCTTTGTGACTCTTTATGGCTCCACAATAGCAGATGTGTATATCCTATATTGTACATATGTCTTCTATAACTTTAATCATAACCTTTCATTCTTAGGGCTTAAGCTGTATCTTCTAGTTTGTGTGTGTGTGCATGTGAGGACACACACACACACACACACACACACACACAGAGGCTTACAGTTAGATTGAATTAGGTTTGAACTGTGGGTCTGCCACCTTTGGTGAAAATATACTCTCCTGGTTAACTGAAAAATGAGACCACTAAATACCTAGTTCACAGAGTTGTATGAGATTAAAATGGAATGAAATGTAATGTGCTTAGTATATCATGTGACAAATGAGGCTAGTAATACCTATTTTATCAAGCTGTGTGAGAATAAAAGGGAAGCTGTTTAGTATATATATTTTTAAGGTTTTATTTATTAACTTGACAGAGAGAAACACAGCAAGAGAGGGAACACAAGCAGAGGGAGTGGGAGAGGGAGAAACAGGCTTCCTGCCGAGCAGGGAGCCCAATGCGGGGCTCGATCCCAGGACCCTGGGATCATGACCTGAGCTGAAAGCAGACACTTAAAGACTGAGCCACCCAGGTGCCCCTGCTTAGCATATTCTGTGGAACATGCTGAATATATGAAAATGATAGCTATAATTAAATTGAAGAGAGAAACATGTACCCCCTTATGTTCCATAAAGTTACTAATTTTAATAAATTCATCAAACATTTATCAATTACTTACTAAATACAAGATACTGTGCCTGTGGTGCAGTAGGGAACATAAGTATAAATATTACATGAGCTCTGCCCTGAAGGACGTTACCATTTATACAGTACACAAATAACCACATAGAATGAATATTTCATAACAGAATAACAGAATAAATGCTAGTGTAGATTTGCAAAAAAAAAAAAATTGTTATCAGAATACAGAGGAGAAAGAACGTTAATTTCAGACTGGCATGAAGTCCGATTTGACAAAGGAGGTAAGAAGAATTTGGTCTGTGACTTTAAGGATGGTTAAAATATGAGCATGGAGAAAGGAGAGAGTAGTTTGCCTGGGGAGTAGATGCAAGATGGAAAGTTTAGAAAAGATTGGATCTTGACATTAGAAGGTATCAAGTGATAACCCAAAGACTTTGAATGATATGCAATAGGCATTTGGGAACCATTAAAGATATTTGAAAAAGGCAGCAACATCAGTTGATCTATGTCTTAGAAAAGTTATTTTAGCGGTAGAAAGAATATATTCAAGGTGTAAGAGATAGGAAATATCTTTCCTATGGATAAACTCCATTTATGGAGTTATTCAGACTATTAGCAAGATTGTGAAATAGAGATTGGGCAAAGGAGATGCAAAAATGTCCTTCTCAACTCAGGACATAAACAATATGTCGCAGCTCCTCCTGAAGTCATGTGGAAAAGTTAGGTGTTGAACAAGGGCAGTACCACTTAGAAAGGAAGGGAACAAAAGGCTGGAGGGGTGGGATACAGACACACTGGAGATCACTGGACTAATGGCCATACAACATAAAAACAAATGAAAGCACCTGCAAAAATAATGTAAATTTACTCAGAATAAATCAAGCGTGTCTATTTTGGAAACTGCAGCAAATTTTTGTATTATTCTCTAAAACACTTTTTGACAAAAATGAACACACATGTCAAAATATTGGCTCTTTTCACTTGAAAATTTAGCCTGTTTTTCTATCTATTCTTGTCATCTTTTGTTTCTCAAACTATTTTGTTACATTTGTATATAGATTTTTAATTATTTATGGATTTTTCTTTCTTTTTTTTACTAATGCTAATACAAATGAATTGGATTTAATATTTTTATTTTGTGACTGAGTTCTCTAGTTACAGTTGTTTTGAAGTTTATAGTTCATATTTTTTCGGACAGACATTCATCTTTCCAGGGTTTATATACCTGATTTTTCTTGTGTCATGTCATTAGCTGGGATTTCCAAAGCAATATTAAATAAGAGCTATAATATGTGGTTACTTGTTTTTAAATTAATCTTTTACCGTATGGGGGATATTTATTTATTTTTCAAAACATAATTAACATATAGCATAGTATAAGTTTAAGGTGTACAGTGTATTGATTGAATACACTTTGTTTTGCAAACTGATTACCACCATAGTGTTAGCTAATATCTCCCTCGTATCATATAATTACCATTTTTTTTTTGTGGTGAGAACATTTGAGATCTATTAGCAGTTTTTTAGAATACAGTACATTATTATTCACTATCGTCTCCATGTTGTACATTAGATAACCAGAATGCATTCATCTTATAAGTGGAAATTTGTGCCCTTTGACCAACCTCTCCCTAGTTGCCACCCAGCCCCTGGTAATCAACACCCTACTCTGCTCTGTTTCTGTGGAGTTCAGCTTTTTTAGATTCCACACATAAGTACATACAGTATTTGTCTTTCTCTAAGCAAAATATTTTAGATTATCTTTATTTGATAAGAAATTGATACCTGTACTCTTAGTTTGCTTTGATTCCTCAGAAGAGACATTGAATTTTGTCAAATGCTTGAAATAGATTTCTATTTAATATTTTTGACATAAGACTCATCTGTTTTTCATTTTAATCTTCAATACAAAATTTATAGTTTTTCACAGCTATAAATATAAAATTACTGATTTTTCAAAATAAGTTGGGAGTTCATCTTTTTAGTGCTTTGCAATAATTTCCTTGTCTTTGGAATCTTTTGTTTCTGGAAACTTTCCAAGTGCTTGCTGCTAAAATTACTGAAGCCCGGGCTTCACCAGTGATTCTAATCCCCAAGATGTGGTTAAAAAAAAAAAAGCCTAGAAAAAATGTATGCAAAATGTTCAATTTTTGAAGAATAAAATGATCAATTTTATATTCCAATATTAAAATACATATTAAAGCTCCAGTACATTTTTAAGACATTAATTACTGTTATAGGGATAGAAATATCAAATAAAACTGTGAAGCAGAACAATGAATATAGAAACTAAAACAAGATTAAATAGAGATATAGGTTTTATTAGATTTATTTCAAATAATGGCAAAAGATGTTTATTTTTCGAATGACATTTAGACAGATATTGGCATTTGGAAGGAAAAAAAATTGGGTCCCTACTACATGTATCGGACACCAACAGAAGCTTCAAAAGTACTAGTAAAACCTTTAGGTGAATATTCTTATAGTATTAGTGTGGATAATTGCTTTTATTTTATTTTTTTTTTTTTAAAGATTTTATTTATTTGACAGAGAGAAACACAGCGAGAGAGGGAACACAAGCAGAGGGAGTGGTAGCGGGAGAAGCAGGCTTCCTGCTGAGCAAGGAGCCCGATGCGGGGCTCAATCCCAGGACTCTGGGATCATGACCTGAGCCGAAGGCAGACGCTTAACGACTGAGCCACCCAGGCGCCCCGGATAATTGCTTTTAAAAAAAAACAAACAAGCGTAGTAGAAGAAAGCCATACTGGAAAAAGACAAATGGATTTACCTGTATCATAAGCTTCAAAGATTGTTCTTAAACATCGGAACGTTAAATCCAACAATGCCAGCAGTTCATGGTGGAAATTCTAATCTTTATTGTAATATACCTGTCATATTTAAATGGCACGTTTTTAACAGTTCAAAATGCAACTCCTTTTTTTGCCTTTGATTGCTTTCTGTGGAAGTTCCCCCAGCTGCCAGACCAAATTTCTCACCCAGACTCGGGGGCTGTCGTTGCCTATCCAACAGGGTACTGATGCTGCCAAGCTGGCATCAACTCTCTGATTAGCTTCAGGAAGACTTGAGACAGAAGCTGTCAACACTTCATCTTTGGCATCTAAGTGGCTGTGAAAGATGATCAAAAGTTAGTCAAAAGACATAATTTTGTCCGGTTACACGTGAGGAAAATCGTGTTTAACTAAAGAACACATACTGTTTTCCTCTCCTGTTTAAATAGTGTTCACAAACATCATGAGATTGATGAATAACTTTTTATAACCTTTCTTCCTACAATTTAAAGAAGTAATTCTGCAAAAATTAAGAAAGAGGGCGAAACACTAATTTTCTGAGAGAATTTAAAATATTTAGGGATCTGCTGCCAATAATAATTTAATTCACAAAAGCAGAGCAATTGAAGCCATTTCCAGCCACCAATATACAAACAGAAAGCAAAATCTGGTAATTCTTTTGTTTAAAGGCAACTGAATTTAGATGAATAATAAATTAATAAAATTTAAGGAAATGAGCAAAAACCAAAAAAGGAAAAAAAAGACAAGAGATATTTAAAGCAGTTTGTTTTTACTTGTAGTTTTTCTTAAATCTTTTAATTACTGATAGAAAATATTGTCAAGGTTGGAAAGTCCTTTTAATCAAATTTTAGCATGTTAGATTTTGGCATCTATAGATGTAGAAATAGAGCAATCATCTATTTTTTTACTCTTTGAATAAGCATTGAGAATTAATAAATCCCTTAATTTTCTTACCTACAGAACTGTGAATGCTCTTATCTAATTCACCAAAGTTTGATTAAAGACAAATGTCTTTATGGCAGTGGACCAAGCTATATAGTAGATCAGTTTTCTTTGAGATATTAATAAGTGTTTTTTGGAAAATAGTTCTGTGGTCAAACAATTTGAGGAAGAATTGGAATCAAGGTTAATGAATGCCTGCAGGACTTCTCAGCACTTTACATTTGCTAATGTGCATTCTGATACTCCAAGGGTTGTTCATAGCATCCAGCATGTCCTATAAGTGTTTGAACACAGAAACTTTTCGCAAGCAATATCTAGTGTTATATTTTGAGAAACTTGTGTTACGTGCAATATAATTTGGAATCTGCTACTGCAAGATTTTATAGAATATGCAGTATAAAAATCAGTATATCATATTATATATCGTCTTATAATAGCTGTTGCTATTAATTCCTCTAAATAATATTTACTGAGGATGTTCCCTTTTAGGCACCATGCTGAATGGCTCTGTAACTAGAATTCTTTTCTATTTCATCTTTATAGTATGGCTTAGATCCAGTGCTTCATGTAGGAACACAAGTAAATATGACCAGGTAAAGCAATTTCATGCCATCTGAAAGAGGGTATTTTATTTGTTTGATTGTTTAAGTAAAAAGATGGTTCACTAGTCTTAACTCATTTACCATTGTACTTGTGGCTAAAAATTAAAGTGTGAATTCCTCCCTATGTTTTTCATATTAATATGTTTTGATTATTGTGACTTTTAAAACTTGATATGGAAAAGGTTAGTCTCTAGATGAAGGGTAACACAGAAATTTTCTGTTGCTTAACTTGTTTCTAATTTCTTAAAAGTTTCTTTTATGTGAGTTTCATTGTACTAGAAATGCAGTCAGGTAAAAAAAAATTACATGATCTTCTCTATTTTGGGAATCAGTTCACCTCTGAATCACATAGTGATTTCTGTGAACTGCGAAGCGGTTACTATGTTTTTTGAATTATATTTTGTATGTGTTCAAAATCAGGGGTACTATTGATGTTTTAATAGTATGACATATAGGCTGCAAGGAAGAGGAGTGTACAAATTAATTTTAAGACCATTTATTTTGAGGATTGTGATCCAAAGGCATATAGTCTTTCTCAGACAGGAATGTACATCACCTGTCAGTGTGAACTAGAAATTATAGCTCTGCCTTATTGGGATATAACACGAGCTCAAGTGACCCCTGTTCTCATTGTTCACCTATCTCTGACACTTTCCATTAAGAAGACATGATTGGGTCAGTTCTCTGTGATCCAGTATGGAACACCTCTGATAAACAAGGTTTCAAATCAAGGTATCTCAGAAAGGCAATTGGCCTTCTGGTGCCCTGACTTCCCTTTGGCTTGTGCACAAATTCAGCCCACGTCCAGGCAGCAGGGGAAAGAGAGCCGCTAGGATAGTTTCTCTCTGTTCACGTTCAACATGATCCAGGCAGAGCTGCTCTACAAAAAGCTTTTTACATGGTGCCTTTTTTCTCAGAGGGGCAATGTTTCAGATACTTGGAGACTTCGTAGCTGTCAAGTACATGCATTTCAAAGTAATGTAGGTGAGAGATTCTTTTGACAACTTATGGAAGATAATGTTTTAATCTAGAGCTCTGCATTTGTGAGAAGCATGAGACACGTCTAGATCAAAAGCTTTTAGTTTGTGTGGTTACTCTTTGCTGGTTTTTGTAATTTGCTGAGTATGCCCTCAGAAATATGCCCTCAGAAATATGTCCTCTTAAGTTAGTACCTGCATCTAGAAAACATATTCTGGATATATATCTTAAGTAAATGGCAAATTACATATTCAGTCACTTAAATTTGCTATAAATAGTAATAGGATACTTAAAAATAAATGAATGAAATAAGCATGTATTTATCTTGAAATTAGTGATTCTTAAAATTGTTTTATTCCTCATTACCATACCATGACCCAGCACATTCTCATCTCAACACACTGTCCTTCTGTAGTGAGGGCCACTGGCATCAGTCTTCATGGGTGACAGTGGAAAAAGTTTGAAAATCTGTTGTTGAACCTTTTTTAGAATGGAGTTGACATATCTGACATAATCAAGACCAATGGCTGTTAGGCTAAAGCTGGGAATCATAAAAACAGTTTATGTGCTTTAAATGAACATTTTACTTAATAAAAAATGCAAATACATTGATTTATTAATCGTTTTATGTAGGCCCAAGACCTTTCCCCTTAAATATTGGTTTCTATATTGAGGTTCTAAGTAATTTTTGCAAAAACTTCATTCTTTGGTTTTTTAAATAGATTTATTTATTTGAGAGAATTAGAGAAAGAAAGAGAGAGCAAGCGAGCATGTGCAGGAGGAGCAGAGAGAGAGAGAGAGAATCTCATGCAGACTCTGAGCTGAGCGTGGAGACAGAGCCTGTGGGGCCAGATCTCATGACCACAAGATCATGACCTGAGCCAAAACCAAGAGTTGGATGCTTAACCGACTGAGCCATCCAGGCGCCCCAAAACTCTATTCTTAATGCATCATTACAGTTTGCGATTTCACTTTAATTACAATGGAATATAACATAAATATGTTACTCTTTTAGCACTATGATCCAGCAATCCCACTTCCGGGTATTTATCCAAAGGAATTTAAATTGGAGTCTTGCAGAGACACTTGCAGTCTCATGTTAATTGCAGGATTAATCACAGTCACCATACTTAGAAGCAACTTAATGTCCATCACCAGATGAATGGATGATGAAACTCTCATATATACCTGCCATAGACTATTATTCACCCTTAAAAAGTAAGGAAGTCTTGCATTTGTGACAAAATGAAGACATGCTAAGTGAAATAAGCCAAAACAGAAAGACAAATATTGTATTGCCTCCCTTATATGTAGTGACTCACTTTAATTCAGCCGTTTCAAAACTTTAAACTTTGTTTTTATAGAAATAGCCTCTTTTTTTTTTGCACTTAAACTTCATCCTTTTGCATGAGTTACAATTGCATAATCACATTCTACAGTAAACTAGCAATCACAGGTTCTGAAACAAATACAGCAGACTGTTACTCAGTAGACAGCTCTCTCTGCTCAAGGAAGCATGCAGAGTGTTGAGGGAATAGAGATAGCCTTTAATCCAGCAAATATTAAAAAATATATATACTACTCATAAAACCTCCTTGCTGGAGTTTATGAGAAGTCCTTCCTAGTTCTGTACTTGCCTGCCTTCTGCTCTTCTTTTCCTACTCACCTCCTTCCTTGAGAACAAGCACTTTAAAATCAGTTGATACCATCTGTTGAATACCGACATCTTCTTGAATGAATTATTTTCTTCTTCCTATGAAAATGGAATTCATGGGTATTTTTTAGTCTTCTGATGTGCCCTTTTTATTAAGGAGCAGGATCATTTCCCACTCGCCCAGTAGTTTATTAGACAGGCATTGCCCAGGCAAGGCTGAAGAAGAAACTCACTTCAGTATCTCTCTTCTTTACCCGCTTTACTGCTCTAGTTTTTCAGTGATATAAATGGTCTGGTCTATCACAGAATGTTTTCAGAGGCTGCAGCTCAACTTAAGCAGAATTAGCTGTGAGCATCTTGAATTTAGACAAAGCCTCAGAAGTCATAATCCTTATAGAAAAATCCTTGAACATTCTAATGGACACTGCCCAAGGACCAGATCAGGAGACTGAAGTTTCCAGGTTAGCATCCCTCAGGAGGCACCCCTCCACCATACCCTGCATGCATATTAACATCCAAAGAATAAAGCCATAAATCCTCATCCTAACTGTACATCAAAATCATTTGTGGAGTTTTAAAAATACAGAAACCTGAATCCCCTCAGTCACCAAATTAGAATATTGCAGAGCCGGGGCCAGATTAAAGGAATTAGTTTTTAAAACATTATAGGTGATTATAGTCTCCATCCAAGTTTTTGAAAACCACTGGAATAAATATATGAAACATAGTTGTATGTTTGGAAAAGCGAGTTTCTAAATGATAAATGTTTTGCTCCTTACTTATGGCAAATAGAGTAATTGCAGAAACTGAAAAACTCACCTTCTGATGTAAATAGTGGGGGGAAAGGCATTGGCTTAGCGAATGGGTGCCAAGTAGGCAGCTTGGCCACCAAGGTTCTTCTCTCTTCCCTCTGAACCCAAAGGAGTGCACTTTCTTAAATCAGCTGCTTCTCAAAATACTTACCTGCATCAGGGTTAACTGGGGGCAGGTAGGGGTGGGGAGAACCAGGTTGGGTTGAGGTAGGGCCTGAGGTTGTGTATTCCCAATGAGCTTCCTGGAGCTGCTGCTGCTACTGCTGCTGGTCCAGGGATCACACTCTGTAGTCAGGGTTTAAGCAACATGAACCCATGAGTTTTCACCAGCTGCACCTTCTTGATATTCAAAATTTATGTCTGCATTCTCTGATACTTCCTTTACATTTAAAACTGCTAAAGTTCATTTGCTCCTATTCAATAATTAAATCCCTGGAAAAGAAAAGAATAAATAAAGAGAAGAGAAGAAAAGAAAGCCTCCTTTATCAGTTTAAATGGAGAGCTGAAGTGGGGCATGTATTCATGCTGGACCGTTGGTGGTATCAGCTCTTGCCTGTGGATACCAGGAACTGGGTCAGCTCACTGTAATTGAGAAGATCAGATCAGTTAATCTCCTAACGGAGCTAACCACCTGAGTCCCCCCTCAGGCTCACATCACTAAATGCCAGTGACTTACTTGTTGTAGATGATTGGACAGTATGAATGGACAAACATTGTGGATATACTGGGGGCTTTTTTTCCCTTCTTTCAGTATGTTATCATTGGTGTAGCATTTCTAGTGTGATAGCAATTTTCCTTTTATAGTGCAATGTGAGTTTTGGACTGAATTCTGACAGAGTGTCTGAATCCTTCTTAGAGATAACTGTGTTCCCATATTTCTTCAAAGAGCATGAATATTTTAGTGACTCTTGTCACTGTATTTGTCTTCATACAGCCCAGTGAATGTCTGCACCCTTGAATACCGAGGAAAAACTGTGTTTCACTTATAATAAAGCATATAATGCAGTGAAGGTTGTAAACCTTTCCCAAATCCTAATCTGCTTTCCTTGAGGTTCTGTGGGAAATATCTCCTGGGGAGAATTTACTCTCATCTTCATTGCTACTTTCTGCTCTTCTTTGTATGCATGTAGATACCAACCTTCATTAATCAATATTTGCTCAACTTTACTCATGCTAGTTGGTGTGCTATGCCCACGAATACAGGATTAAAGACCCAAGAAAGACACCCTGTCCCTAAGGGGCTTACAGTCTGGTTTGTCTCATTTTACACAAACATCTGAGCAGAAAATTATCTGATTGAAGTATAATATGTATAGTGTTAAAGTGCTTTCAAGTTTCATTGTCATTTCTATCTTCATTAACATTTCTGGGGGGAAAAGAAAGCAACAGTATACTTAGGCACTAAGGAAGAGAGGATGCACTGAAAGATGTGAAATATCCAGGGATAGAAGTGATGGGAATTCTATTAACCTACGCAGTGTGTATCATTTCTTCCTTCCACACACATTCACTGAGCACCTACTAGGTGCACTCAAAAAGATCATAGTTTTCTGATAACAGTATATTTTGGATAGAGTGTAAGAATTTTGTCTCAGTAAGTACTCATGTAGACACAGAGATCCTCTTGCCTCATCTGTGAAAACAGATAATATCCTATTTGTTTAAAGGCAGTGAGATGACCTTGATGTTTATAGCAACATTATCAACAATAGCCTACTTATGGAAAGAGCCCAAATATCCATCGCCTGATGAATAGATAAAAAAGAAGTGGTGTACATATACAATCAGCCATCAAAAAGAATGAAATCTTGGGGCACCTGGGTGGCTCAGTGGGTTAAAGCCTCTGCCTTCAGCTCAGGTCATGATCTCAGGGTCCTGGGATCGAGCCCCACATCGGGATCCCTGCTCAGTGGGGAGCCTGCTTCCCCCTCTCTCTGCCTGCCTCTCTGCCTACCTGGGAGCTCTCTCTGTCAAATAAATAAATAAAATCTTAAAAACAAAAAGGAGAGAATGAAATCTTGTGGATGGAGCTAGAGGGTATTATGCTAAGTGAGGTAAGCCAGAGAAAGACGAATATCATATAATTCCACTCATATGTGGAATTTAAGAAACAAAACAGATGAACTTAGGTGAAAGAAAGAAGAGAGAAAAACCATAAAATAGGGTTGCTGGAGGGCATGGGCAGGAGGATGGGTTAAATGGGTGATGAGTACTTGTGATGAGCACTGGGTGTTGTATGTAAGTGATGAATCACTAAATTCTACTCCTGAAACTAATATTACACTATGTGTTAACTAATTAGAATTTAAATAAAAACTTGAAAATTAAAAAAAAAATAGAGGCCGTGTGCTGAAACAAGTGATTTCTGGTTTTGTCTCTCTTCAGTAATACCTAAGAAAGAGAGAATGCAGATGGAGAATACTATGAGCTGGACCTAAAATGACTTTCTGGGACAGTATTAGAAGTGAAAGCCAACTTCGAG
>CM053612.1:82339688-82357458 GCA_028646535.1 Procyon lotor | reverse complement strand
GTTGGATATTCATCCTTTCTGATGGAGTTTTTTTCTTGAGTGTGAGGTTCATCCTCACCTCCTCCTCCCAAAAGATACCAATTTTCCTTTTACCAGTTAAGCAGTAATAGCTGGGGCTGGAACACAAACACACATGCCCATTTCTTCCATGGACAAAAAACTATATATAAATGTTTCTAGCATGTTCTTACTCCATAAAAACCCAATAGTTTGCAGACTACAGCTGTAGGGGACTTGATGTCTCCTATGCCTCTCAAAAAGTCCTTCCATTGGTTATTATAGGAAGACAACTAGTAGTTTATGCACGCAGCTGTTTTAACTGTGAGTAGACTCCGCTCTCTAATTCCCACGGGAATTTCAATTGTAAGACTAACTCTAAAGAGCACTGAAGACATTTTACCATTGAGTCTGAAGTTAAATATAAATGTGTTCAATGACTTTGGGCAAGATTCTTTAACTCCCTTTCACTACAACACGGGAATAGACCAATTTCGGGATTTAATGAGCTCATGTATATTAAGCGCCTAGTAAAGTGACCAGTATATTTTCAGCCCTCATTATATGTGTAATTATGATATTATTGGGTTTTACTATAAAAAAAATTTACTGAACTGGGGAACAACAAAAGAGACATAAGATTTTTTCTTTTCCCTTTCTACATTTGTATAAATTAAAGAAGATACTTAAAATAGATTATTTCTCTGCAGATTATCTTCCTGTTAGGTATAAAAAAATAATTAGAAAGAAAATTCATAACCACTTGAACTTTCTGTGAAAATGTAGTGAAATAATATATTTTAATTGGTGTTTTGTTTCCAAGCAAGAGCAAAAAAGGAAAAAAAACTCTTAGAAATAATTGAATGTAAAAGTTGCCTCAGGATGTACTTCTTACCTGGTAGAATTATGGGTGTCACACACCTGTTCTCCTAAAGCAGTTCAGTAGGGGGCATGTCATTGAAAGGAAGTAGAGGTGGTCACCAAGTACTATTAAAATCTTTGTTCTAGGAAATTAGTACTGTTGGTGACAATGTGTAAAAGTAATTAAGCTATGGGGCGCCTGGGTGGCTCAGTCAGTTAAATGTCTGCCTTCAGCTCAGGTCATGATCCCAGGATCCTGGGATTGAGCCCCACATTGAGCTCCCTGCTCACTGGAGAGTCTGCTTCTCCCTCTCCCTTTGCCTGCTACTCTGCCTACTTGTGCTCTCTCTCTCTCTCTCTCTCTCTGTCAAATAAATAAATAAAATCTTACAAAAAAAAAAGTGCTTGAGCTTCTCTGTGGCTGCCATGGCACCTTACATTGACTTTGGATCTCTTTACCCCTTTGATCTCTTTCTCTATAAAATCAATTTCATTTGCCCTCTTCTGAAAAGTCTTTTAATTTTCATTTTCAGACTTCATCCATTCTTTTTCTTATCCAGAGTAATCTATCTTTCTTACCAGTGGTCTGGCCAGATATGCTCTTCTTTCAAGTCCTTAAACCCAGCAAATTATGTATTGAAAGGTCAACAAATCATGTTGATACTTACTTTTTTTCTTAATCCACCTGTTTTCTTGAATATTTTTACCTGTTTAATAAAGGCTTCAAAACTCTGACCAGAATCTATACCTGGAGGTGCTGAGGTTCATCAGTATTTTAAAAATCTTTCTCTCTTAATGGCATGTAATCTTTTGGGTGTGAGATGCTAATTCACCCTGAGTGTTGTCCTTTACCTCATGAAAACATGACTCTGCCAGAAAATCAGTGGCCTTTATTAGCCTGCCTAGTCTATGAATTTCAACCCTCCTGAAATTCATTAGAGGAAAAATAGCTAATTGAAAATGAATGTGGGGCACCTGGGTGGCTCAGTGGGTTGAAGCCTCTGCTTTCCTCTCAGGTCATGGTCTCGGGGTCCTGGGATCAGGCCCCGCATTGGGCTCTCTGCTCAGCGGGGAAACTGCTTCCGCCTCTCTCTGCCTGCCTCTCTGCCTACTTGTGATCTCTTTCTCTCTGTCAAATAAATAAATAAAATCTTTAAAAAAATTAAATAAGATAATAAATAAATAAAATCTTTAAAAAAATGTAAAACTACCCAATGGGATCTTAAAATCTAATCTTTGAAAATGATGTGCTTTGGCTTTAATAGGGCTTTTATTTATTTAATTTCAGGCTTCCCTTGGTTTTTGTGACAGGGTTAGTGGAGGAAACAAACCCAAACGTCTTGTAAACTGTCAAGCTGGATGCTCATCTCGGGGGAGCTCAGAGGGTATCATGTTTTAAGTGTTATCTTTCTGGAGCTTGGAGTGTATCTGCTGACAGACAGTTCCCCTGGGTTATAGCAGTGCAACATTGTTAAGACAATTGCAGAAGCTGAATTAGATGAAGTATTTTCATTAAAAATCAGATGGAACTTTGAAAGAATTTTCTTGTTTTTGTTTTTGTTTTTTTAAGGACTTCGAAGTTAAGTTTTGTTACAGAAACCATTTAAAAGATACTAAGGATGAATTTTTCTTATTTCAAGTTAAAAAAACAAAAAGATGTCATTGCTATTTTGAACCTTCAAGAGTAATATGTGGCCAATAACAGAGTATCTTTCAGCCAAACCTTGTATTGTAATTGCAATTATAATGCCTTTTGTAATTGCAATTGTATAAATTGTAATTCAATTACAATGCCTTTTGTAATTGCAGGTCTTATTTGTTCAAAGTAATGGACAGTGCTATACAGTGTTGTCTAATTGGTCTTCATAACAAATGTGAGGGGGGCACATAGACAGTATTTGTCATTTTGTCACTCATTTAGATTTTGTCACTCATAATAGATTTTTTTAAAAAATGGGACAGTGAAAGCAAAATAAAACTAGCAACTTCTTTATACTCACAGGGGAAGTTTAGCCCTGGAAGTGAACTAATGTTACCAGCAAATCTCTTACTCTAAATGGCTTTTATAATGATTAGGTAGAACATTTATTATTTTTTTCTCATGAATGACAAGATTGCCTATACTGTATTTGACATGTGGTGATTTTCCATTTTGCCACAGGCTGTGCGTGTGGATCTGTATATATGGTGAAAAAAAAAAAAAAAGAAATTGGATACCTGATAGATTGGGACTATCTTGCCCTCTAGAGGCAGTTTAATAGAAGAGGCAGGAACTATCATTCACTGTTAAGGATTGAAAGATGGTAGATAAACTGGGCCCTCAAATTTGAATGGTTCAAAGTACCTCATTTGGCTTAGTTTCACAGTGGACCAGATTATAGTGGGACAGACGGGGCTCAAAGCTTTTGCCATATCCACGTTCAGTTGACATCAATAAAAAACAGAAGCTAAAGCTTTGTTTTAACTTGAACACTTCAACTACTTGGCTCTATGGGCCTTCCATGCAGTACAGAATTCACTATACTTTTTAGTTCACTGTAGACTCTCAAATAGGGTAACTGAATGGGTAAATGAAAAAGCAGTAATACAAACAAACACAAGTTATTTGTTAGCAGAGTGTGTGATTGCCAAGTAAAAATTTTATTCTTTATTAAATTCCTTTTTGTTTTACATGCACTTATTCGTATATAAACATATTTTAAAACCATAGGCCAGCTGAATCCCCCCCCCCTTTTTTAAAAGCTGGCTTTCAGCGCAATACTTATTACATACTATTAGTCTAGCATGTTCTTAAAATCCAGTTACTCCTATGGTCATTTTTAAAAATTTGTTCCCAAGTGGTATGTCATTAGATTTACTGTCTTATCTTTGGAGTGTAATGTATTTTTGGAACAAGGTGTGAGCAGGGGAAGAAGCTTATTAGAAGCCAAAGCACTTTGTCACTTAATTCTCATAAGAGTCCAAAGAGGGCCCCCCTCCCCCACCATTTTCTATATGACAAAAGCAAGCCTTTGAAAAGCAAAAGCCAAGTAACTTCCTCTGGATTCCATAGCCACAGAACTGAAATATGAATTTGTGCTCTATGATGAAAGAGAATTGGATCAGTCAGCAACCCTGTTCCCCACTTACCCTTACAGGAGTAATGATTGATCTCAGCTTCACTCAGCCCTCTCTGATAGAGAAGTTGGGGTCATCAGATTTCCCATCTCACCATCACCTTCAGAGCAAGGAAATTACAGCACTGGTTATTTTTATTGTCCTAAAATAGAGGAGAGGGAATGGAGGAGCTGGTGGGAGAGGGAAGACCCAATTTCATTCGCAGACTTACTAGGCTTGCATGGATGAAGTGGTCACGGCCATCATCCTGTCTTGCTAATTGCTGCCATTTGGAGATAAGGGGAGGAAAGTACCTGTCACTTTACAGTTTATAAAACCCACTGGAGTTAAGAGATAACAAGGAGTGTGTCCAAGCACATACAACTTTGGCATGGCAGAGTCTGGAATCAAATCCACCTGTCATGGTGGTAACTGCAGTGTAATCTCCACCCAGCCACGTCACCTGACCTCTGGTAGTTGTTGCTTAGCTGTTGATACCTTTGAATAGGAGATAAAAACTGCCTGTATGTTTTCCAGAATGTCTTTCACTTCAGATACATTCTTAATCCATCAAAAGGGTCATTCTACATAAAGGATTGCATCTACATGATGTGTTAATGAAGAATGACAGGAGAAAACAAATCGAAAAACAAAAAAGTCTTGTAGTGAAGTTTTTCAAGCCATACCACAGCTATTTGAAAAATGACAATACGATGTCACAGAACTGCTACTACTCCCAGTTAATTGACTTCACAGGTTTTGAGATATTCACTGGCATGTCTTATACTTATGACTAAAAATGCAGACTAACAATCTATAGCAGTGTTACAAACATAGATAGCACATTGTCAAATGCTGCCATGGATGAAAAACTTCTCATTTGTTCTTGATCTGTTAAGATGAACCACTTGAGAGTTACAGATGCATTTATTACCAGCATTTTCCAAATGGCAAGGACATTTGTTGCTAACACTCTCTGATGGGAAGGAGGAATTTGGGAATAAGGCTGAAGTTAGCTAATACTCCTTGAGCTAGAAACAGGGTGTGTAGAGTGAACAGTGAACACCTTACGCTACCTGTGACCTTCAAACCTGAATAATGTTTAATGAACACACCATCTTTCAACGTATTCAGTGTAAATTCAACTTTCTCTTAAAGCTTCCTCCATTTACTGAACTGGATTCCTCTTTTCTTTTTCTTTCTCTAATCTCTCACGTGTCTTGCACCTTTTTACATATTCATATCCTACCCTTGTACTGGAACTGGAACTATTTGTGTCTCAAGCTTCCACATTCAATTCACTGTCATCCCCTTACCCAGTTCCTTAAGAAAACTGTATTTTCTTTTCTTTTTTTTTTTTTTAAAGATTTTATTTATTCATTTGTCAGAGAGACAGAGAGCACACACACAAGCAGGGGAGCAGCAGACAGAGGAAGAGGGAGAAGCAGGCTCCCCGCTGAGCAGGGAGCCCAATGCAGGACTCAATCCCAGGACCCTGGGATCGTGACCTGCGCCGAAGGCAGACACCCAAATAACTGAGCCATCCAGGCATCCCAAGAAAAATCTATTTTCTGTTAGGGAGGGTCTCATCTAAATTGTGTGTGTGTGTGTGTGTGTGTGTGTCTGTGTGTGTGTGTGTGAGAGTGAGAAATCAGCCTCTACTGCATATTATTGTCACATATTAACAAGCCTGTCTTATATTAGTATCTCTTTATATGAATGAAGAAATGAATTAGGAATGAATTAAATGGGCAGTGTAGCCTAACGTACTATGGGACTCCAAGTAAATTGGGCCATGCAACCCAAGTTTTATAGTTTGAATCAGAACCACCATCCTACTAACCAATATGGATTTTTTTTACATAAAGGTGCTAGAATTCCTAGCCAAATGTTTTGTTAGCATCCTATGCCAAAAATTCCACTCATCAATGATTTATTTTAATGATAATTACCACGAATCTCTGAGTGTTGGTATCAGATGTTGAATATTAGTGTCCTGGTGCTCAGTGAGCCTTTCCCAGGCTTTTACATATGCTTCTCAATGTGATTCCATTTTTATCATACAAATCTTCTATTTACTATCAACCCACTTAGCCTATTTGTAAAGAAAATAGAGTATTCTTTGTATTTCTTGAGTATTCAATATAATACCAATTCCAACTTTGCTGATCTATTAATGTTCAAGTAGAGAGGAAAAGTAGGAAAGGAAGCCAATCCTGTGTGTAACAAAAGTGGAAGTCATTCACAGGTATAATTGGCATCAATCATTTTCTCTTAAGTGCTTCTGTATTAGTGCTGAGTATAATATAACCAACTTACATGTGAAAAGCATAAAGAATTGGTCACCAAATGTTTTCAAATGTAAAAATGCATCAGTTTCAAAATGTGCACTATTTTACACACCATGGAGGAAGACAATAATGCTGCCAAGTTAAACAATGATGTTGTTTATTATAAGCTTAGAGATACTAAAATAGATTAAGGGTTTGAGTCTTAGAGTAAATGGAGTGCAGTATTTGTTCAATAAGTATTTATGTAGTGCATATTCACTGCTTTGTACTTTCAACATTGATACCGTTTTTGAAGGGTGGAGATATACAGGGTGTTCATGACACATCCTCTTCTAGGAATCTATGTAGAGCTTCATGTGCTTTGTAAGACCTGTCACTGCACTTCTAATTTCTGAATGTGTGCAGATCTGTTCATTGTCTCAATTCTTACATACAAGCATAAAGCATGTGCTGCCACGCCTTTGCAAAGAATAACATCTATTTCACAAAGCTTTCAAAGTCTTCTTCATGTACTTTTCATAGCATTCTTTGGCCTATCCTGTGGCAGGCTAACTCAAAGCAGCTTGCTCCGCACAGGAAGTTATATATTCTTAAACATTAAAAGCAGTCACCAACATTAGTATAATATTTTCTTCTGTTCTTTCTGGGAAGTCATAATTTTGCCTTTAAAACTTCTCCATTGTCAAGGGTTTTAAAACATTTGACTTCCAATTAGCTAGCAACAAAACAAATACTTTTATATCTTGGCTAATATGTACAGACCTGGAGGGTATAATGCTAAGTGAAATACGTGAGACAGAGAAAGACAAATACCATATGATTTCACTTATATGTGGAATCTAGAAAACAAATCTAATAAACAAACAAACAACCCTCCCCACTCCCAACTCTTAAATACAGAAAACACACTGGTGGTCCCCAGAGGGGAGTTGTGTGTGGGGGGGGATGGGTAAAACGGATAAAGGGGATTAAAAGGTACAAACTTCCACTTATAAAATAAACAATTCTTCAGAGATGAAAAGTACAGCCTAGAGAATATAGTCAATAATATTGTAATAATGTGTGATAACAGAGGGTGACTGTACTTACTGTGGTGAGCACTGAGTCATGAATAGAATTCTTAAGACAAATTGTTCTATACCTGAAACTAAGATATCATTGTATCTCAATTATTTCAATAATAAAAAATAGATTTTTACAATTCCCTGTAAGTTTTAATGGCTGTCAAAGAGCATGTCTTTGGAGATAATGGGACAAAGATTAGTAGTAGGAAGGGTTTGGGGCAATGGGCAGTGAAGATGGGGAGTTTAAGCCCTGCGATTTTCGGTTCTACACATACTTGACATTTAAGTCCTTCAGTTGCAGGACAGCAAACTGCCGAGGCTTACCGCTGTGATCCTTTGTATTTACTTTCTTGTCTCCTTTCTCTCTCATATTTAACTTAATTACTGCTATGGGTGCAATGTCTAGCATATACTACTTTTAACTACAAAGAGCTAATATTTATTTAGCATTTATTATGGGCATGGCATTATTCTGTGTCACATATATTAATCAATTCAACTGATTTACTTTAGAAAATAACCTTTATGTTTTGAATTAATTTTAGCTTGACAGCGAAGTTGAAATTACATGAGAGTTCTCATGTATCTTTTATCCAGTTTCCCCAAACGTTGACATCTTATATAACTATCACACAGTTTGTTGAAACTAAGAAATTAACCTTGGTACCTTACTGTTAACTAAGCTCAAGACTTCATTTGGATTTATCAGTTTATTCACTAATGTTCTTTTTCCATTCCAGGATTCAATCCTGGATACTATATTGTATTTCATTGTCACATCTCCTCAACCTCCTCTGATCAGTGATTCTTTCTTAGCCTTTCCGTGTTTTCTATGACTATGACATTTTGGAACAGTACTCATTGGATATTTTGTAAAATGTTCTTCACTTTGGGTTTTTCTGCTGTTCTTTGCATAATTAGACTGGGATTATGAATAACTAATGCACTTTTCTCAACTTATTAGGATGATACTGTTAGGATTCTCGTTTATGGATGAGGTTACTGGGGCAGAGAACAGTTGAATTATTTGAGAGCTTGGGTTGGAATCCAGAATGTCTGGTTATAAACCCTGAGCTCACAAACACTATGTTATGTTGATTCAGAATTCCTAGGTTTGAATTCTTACTTACTATATTTGTACTATCTGTTGGCTTCAGATTACTCACCATACAATAATAATAATTTGATTTACCAGATATGGTGATGCTTTCTGCAGTACCTGGGTATACGAAGTTTCTGGGAAAATATTTGCTGTTAGAATTGGCATTATTTTTCAGGAGGCCAGCTATATCTATCTTGTTAGCTGCACAATCACAATTCTGTAAACCTGAAAGAGACATGAAATCATAGATTTTGTTGATTCTTCCCCTTATTTTGCTTCCCATAGGGGGTGTGCTGGTGCTCTGTTTAAGTGTCTTGTTTGTAGGAAGAAAGTGTTCTGTGAATTCTGTGAAGCAATCCATGTATAGAAGAAAAGATGGATACCCTGATGGTTCCTGCAAGTTTGGGAATCTATTAAAAAAGTGAGGCCATTTTCCAAGTGAACTTACAGAATTTCTAGAAAACAGCTTTGAAAGTGAGTTTAGAAGATGCTGTTTGGACATATGTTTATGCATGTTCTTTGGAAGCTCATATTCTGGCATTTAGCAGTACCAGGATTTCTGTGCCAATAATGTTAAATGGTAATTCCTCTCTCTCACACTGGAAAATGTTTCATAGGTTAGCATGTGCATGAAAGTGTGGATGTCTTTTCCTGAAAAAAGAATTGAGGGAAAATAAAATAACTATGAAATGTGTTCATTTCATTAAAAAAAAACATGAAAAATTACTCCTAAATGGTGTTATCAACTCAACATTGACCATCTTTTTTTCTAATCTCACTTAGTTCCTACTATAGGCAGGGTACTTTTCTTGGGACTGTGCTCTAGATAATACTTTGCAGTTAATATAAAATTTCATTCCAAAAGGCTACAATGCTTAAAAAAGTGTTTCTCAGATATAATGAAAAAATTTCATTTATGTGACTATTGATATTCTTAAGGTAAAATGTTGGTAAGTAAGCTTTATAAACCATAAGAAAATGCCCAGATTGGAGATCAGCTTGGCCAGAGATCACATAGCAGATGTCCTCATTGGGTGAGATATTGATGTTGGCTGGTTTTTGGTGCTTTTCAACCTTAAAACCCTAAGTTTCTCTGATGTTAAGTTACATGGTTGTAATTACAAAGCTCTGCCATCATTTAAAGATTTGGAAGTCAGACTTCCTGCTGGTGCTTAACACTTTGGAATGATCAATAAGTTGGGTTTATTCAGATTTTCCAATTCATGTGGTAGTACATCTGTGGCCTGTAGTTGCGAATAACCAACCTTGTCCAGCAGTTCATATTTTTAGGTTTCTCTTAGTAGTGCCGAGCAGTGGGAAACATCATTTCTGCCCTTGGATTTTTTATGACATATGTATAAAATGGTCTTGGGATTCCATGTCTGTAAATGAATGAGGGTCTGTGGATTTTGCTCTGCATTCCTTCCATGTCAGGGGGAATGAAATGTATGTTCACTTTTAAATGTGATTCTAGTCCCTTTATTAATCTTTCACAGGGCTTTTATTTTGTGTCTTTGATGGATTATATTAAATCGAGCATGTTTATCTTTCTGCTTCTCCTAGAGTCTGCTCCAAGCCAGTGAAGGCTATTCCATTCCCTCAGCTACCCAGAGCAAAAACCTTGGGGTTATTCTTGAGTCCTCTCTTCCTCTCATTCCCCCCTATCCAAACCATCAGCAGTTTGCTTACTTCTATGAGGTCCGAAGTGTATCTTGAGGCAATTTTTAGCTTTAAATTATTCCTCACAGGCTTTTTCGTTTGTTTGTTTTTTTGCTTCTGCTTGGAATCAAACACCAGTTAAAATATATTATTTCTATTTGTTTTTAAAGAAAGTTCAAGTAGTTATGAATTTTCTCCCTAATTAAATTTTTATACATAACAAGATAGTCTGCAGAGAAATATCCATTTGAAGTGTCTTCTATAATACATACAAAGGCTATGTTCACATCATTGTGGATGTAATGCAAAGCTTAGAACTGAAAATATAGCTATGTTCCTATTACTTCAATCATCATTGTCAAATGCACTATTAATAAAACTTGCAAAAATATATAATAGCATTAGATTGATACTTAGATTCTTTCACAATATAGTATTGAGTATGCTAAGCTAAAAATAGTCACTTGATTCAATAGGAGAAATAAACATGGCCTAGATGAGTGTGAAAATAAAGATATGCCCTTGCCTATTTTGAGCAGCAAAATAGAGTTTTCATGTTTGTTTGTTTTTTTTAACATTTCTCAAAGCAAGTAAAATGTGTAAGGGGTGATTTTTTCAAGTTGCCTACATGATTAGAGTTATAAAAATAACAAGAGTGACATGGCTCATACTTTAAAGACTCATACTTTTGTGTACACATATGTGGCTTATAAATTATTGTGCTGTTGGATTAACTTTTTTAACTTACTGGAAATTGATCTTCTAATTTAGATGCATGAATCTGACTCCCCATGTCTATTTTAAGATAGATTTAATCAAATGATTTACCCTAGGCAAATTAGAATAAACTCACTAGAGTAATTAATTTAAGTGTTTTAAGGAGTTACTTTAGTTCACATAAATAGGATCTTTGTCTCAAGGAATCATTTAATGCTCTGTATTGCCATTTGACCTAGACATGTTTTTTTTTTACCCACAAGGCAATATGTTGATAAGCTGTTTTTCATACTTTATGTTGAGGTCTTTAGTGTATTGGATACTGTGTTAGAGTCAGTAGAAACTGATGCTTCAATATGGGGATAAACTCATTAGAAATAGGATTTTGATCAGTCTCTAATCAGAATCATTGCTTTTATATGTGTATTTTTCAAGCTCATGGCTAAGGATAATGTTATTGAAGATTTGAGTCAATTTACAATTGATCTTGAATCACAGAGTGACCGAAAGGGAGACATCCTGTCACTAATATGTACATACAGACATATATATTCATATATATAATATTAGCAGTAGAGATTTGTGTATTTTCATGTACTTTCTTCTACAGCTTACAGTTACCACAGCACTTCACATCAATTAAACACTAGTTTAAATCTCTAAGGTAAGTTTTTATTCCAATTTTTTGAGTAATACTAGGCACTGGTATTCATAAAAGAGTAACTGTTTATATCCTCTGTTAATAAAATGTACATTACTTCCACTTAGTAATTTCTCTTCATTTATGAACCTGTTATTCATTATCAGACACAGGGAAACATTACTTAATGGTTATGAAAGTTTAATTATTCTCAAGTTTAAAGATAATTTATTACATTTTAGGCTGTGAGAGTATTTCAAAATCCCATACACATGAGTAGAAAGTTTTTTTTCTCCACTTTTAAAAATAAATTAGATGAAATTATCACTTTAACTCTTTCAAGTCAATAGAATTCACTTACATAAATGACCATGTTGATATAAGTAGTAGTACCCTACTGATCTGAAAATGTTAATTGAAGTTCCAAAAATTAGTTCCAGGGGGTAATTCCTATCCTGGCAGCTGTATGCACATTAGGGCAATTAAAGTGTCTAAGGATTCTCATTTTATTTCTTAGTTATTACGTCTAAGTAAATTGATGGCACATTACTGAGATCTGTTCAGGACCCAATGATTAACATAAAAATAATGATCTCATCTTGATATTCACATAGCACATTTATCCATTTCTCTTTTGATTTATAGCTTATTTTTTACCTAATGCAGTTTAGTCAAGTCTCCTGGGCTTAGGAATTTTTTTAGTTTTTGATAATCTATACTAATGGACTGCAAGGGTAGCAATGTTATCTAATGAAGTGGCTAACCCAGAGTCTTGGGAATGAGTTGTGATACTCTGAAGCAGATTGTGTTTTGTTAGTCTACTTTTATTATTGATTCACATTTATTAAGCAGTTTTAGCTGGATGGATAGTTCAGAATGGCTTAGGATTGAGTAGAGAGTTGGAGGATCACCAGAGCCAGCTTCTAGGACTAGAAGTAGAAGCCGAACAGATATTTAAAATAAACACTGTGAATCAACATTTGGTGTTACCTGGTTATTCTTAAAACTCTATTCTCTATTTAGCTTTGATCTGATACATATTAGTTACATTTAAGTTCATTATATGTATGTCCGGGACTTACAAATTATGTTTATTATTATCTTCTTCAATGTAACTATAAAAAATGTTCTGTCTCTAAAGAATGACCAAAATGTTAATGTTAAAAGTATGAAAGAAAAATACTCTTAAATCATCCCTATGTAAAATGTATAAAATGTTGTATCTCATCTCTAACTGAAATGCCAATTTGGATGACAGCATTATGAATTGCAGTTTCTGATTATAGCAATCTTTTTTTAAAAAGATTTTTATTTATTTATTGGACACAGAGAGAGATCACAAGTAGGCAGAGAGGCAGGCAGAGGGAGAGGGAGAAGCAGGCTCCCCGCTGAGCAGAGAGCCCGATGCGGGGCTCGATCCCAGGACCCTGAAATCATCACCTGAGCCGAAGGCAGAGGCTTTAACCCACTGAGCCACCCAGGCGCCCCTGATTATAGCAATCTTAAATCATTTTTTTGATTTATATTTAGTACTAGAAAACTAGTACTAGAAAAAAGTGATTTGAGGCTAATACAACATTCAGGTAAAATTAATATTTATCCTAAGGGCATTCAGGTACTACATACAGTCTGTCTCATTCATTAGAACAGTGTACTTATCTGCAGAGAGACTCTCTTCAGAAGAGAATCTGCCGAATTTCTGCATCTTACCCAGCATCAATCACTTTGATTGGGGTCTCATTCCACGAACCAAGCAGCTTCTCTTCCACAGCAGCTCCATATGTCTCCTACAGCTGTTCCACTTTCTAGGCAGAGTGTGACTCTCTTTGACTCATTGTTTGTGTCTCTGTCAAAAAGACAGTCGATAGCTCCTTTATTTTTGATTGGCCTACCTCTTTCAGGGCTTGGAATATTATTTGTAGTCTGTCCTATATTTGCAAACTGTAGAATAAGGGAAATTGTGTCCATAAACATTCTTAGAAGTGAAATAGTTGCATCAATGATCATTCTAAGGAATGTTTTGAAGTGCAGGGGTAGGGTAGAAACTTTGCTCATGAGAAAACTCTCCAGGGAAATTTTCACTGTACAACCCAGTGATGAAAGTCTACCATCATTTTGTTTTATATTAGTGAAGATTATATTGACTCTTCTTTTTCTCTGTGGTTGGTTTATGCAGATTTTGCCTGGAAAACCTATTTTTCCCAGGTGAATATATGTATGTATTTTGCTCTGGAAACCATAACAACTATTATACATTAACTCTCCAGCCAACAGAATTTTCTGTTTTAGAACTTCCTGTCAACCTTCTCATTGCTCTAAATGGTAACTGCAATAGCTTCACTACATGAAAACATGTGGAATAAATAAAATGGGTACAAAACAGGTTCAGAATAAAAGAAACTATCATTTCTATACTAGGGCCACCTTTCTATACATGATTCACTCATATCTAAAAGTACAGAGTTTTCATAGAGCTTAATGTAAAAAGATAAAGAAAGCAAAAAGTCTTTGAGAAAATAGTAGAGTATTACCTGAAGCTTGCTGAACAAACATTTTTGGGGAAAGACAATAAAGCTTTTGAACCTGAACTTCTGGGATTTCAACTGAAATATCAAGCATTAAGAAACTTGATTTCCTGTTGAAAGGGTGATGTTGGGATGCCTTTGCTTTATTCAGTAAGACTTTTAGTATTGAGGTTAGTTAGAAAAGCTACCAAAATCAAGACAGTAATTACCATACCGTGAAGGGTCTAAATGAAATCTCACTGTACCTACTGATAGATTTGGGATGGTTATATGAGCATTTATTATCACCAACAGCATCCATGGTCTTCAAAAAACAGTAACAGGGTGTAACAAACGGGTTTAGTTGATTTCTGATTAAAGTATGCTGTACCCTTGAGTTTCAAATGGCTCTGTGGGTCATAACTTTCCTTGCTTGTGGAAATCTGGAAGTGGTCTAAATGTTACTTGATAATATTTGTTTTATCTCAAAGGCAAAAAAACTAGAATACTTCAACTTCCCACACAGATTTACACATTCAAACTAAAATCTAGTTGTTTAAATGGAAGAAGGAGGAGGCAGACGAAGTAATATAATTAAAGACTTGATAGGAGGTTGCAAATGAATAAGCAGTTGGTAATTTGAGTAGTTAAGAACCATTGCACATTTTATTGTAGCTCTAATATTTTGAGTTCATAAAGCATATTCGCATAAGAATATAAATACACTCATTTTTAGTAAGTATAACAATCAGGTCATTTTGTGACTGAGGGCTGATTTTTCCATAACTAGCCCACAGTTATATAAACTAATTCGACTGATCCAGTCCAGTTGTACCTGCCAAAGTACTCTGTGGATTAAATTCCCTGTGTTCCTATTTTTCTGATCAAAATGTTCATGTCCACAATTTAGCTGATGAATTAAGTCTGGGAGGAAGGTTTTGGTTAGAACTGTCATTCCACTGACTCAATCATTAGAAATCCTCAGATTACTTGAAGTTATTGGCATAGTTTTAAAGATATCAGATAGTACAAGACAAAATTATTGTAGCTAGAAGTAGGCAGGGATTTTAGGTGTGTGTATGTGTGTGTAAGAAAAATGACTTTAGTGTTGGATCTGCCTGCTAAGGAGTCCCATACCTGCTCTTGACTTCAGTGAGCCTGCTTTACTTCAGCTGTTCATGAATTCCCCTGATTCATTGATTGTTTCATCCCTATGTTACTGAATCACAAGATTAGAAGATTTACTGTTACTTTAATAATTTTTACTTCGTTTTTTCTTTCTAAATATTATACTCAGAGATTTTTAGTGACCAGAGAAGGTAAATAGAAGGGTTGGACCAGGAGTAGCTGTATACCAAGGAGAAATATGTCATTAAAATGATAAAACATCATCTACTGCCAACACAATTTGTAGTGTATTGAGACGCATGGATCCACTGTTTTACAAATGGTTAATATCTTGTTTGCATAAACTGCTTTTAAAACCAATCCACAAGCCTATATACTATAAAGTATAAAGCTATCGTGGAACCCCAGATGGTTGAGCATCGGACTCTTGGTTTCAGCTCAGGTCGTGATCTCAGGGTCATGGGATCAAGCCCTGCTCATGCTCCATCCCTCACGCCCCTCCAAAATAAATAAATAAATAATCATGCTCCATCCCTCACACCCCCTCCAAAATAAATAAATAAATAAATAAATAAATAAATAAATAAATAAATAAATAAATTTTTAAAAAATCAAATACAAAGCTGTAGAGAAAGGACATCAAGAGGTAGTTAACACACACCAAAAAAAGTAATACAACTTTGGTCATTTTGAAAGCCCAGATAGTAAACTATAATATCAAAAGAAAGAAGACACCAAAATGTACTGTTATTAAATATGTTTTACTTATGTTTAGCAAATATATATTAAAAGTCCAGTGAAAAATTTCAAACATATTCACACTTGATCTTTTCAAGATGCTTGCAATGTAGTGAGAGAAAGGTAAAAATTTATTTATTGAACTGTTGTTTACCAAGTGCTTCCTGAGTGTTAGAAACAAATATCCAGAGTTACGAAGATATATATAATACATGACCCCTTCACTAAAAACGTTTTCTACATCTGTAATCCTGTGTACATTTTAATACTCTTTTTACCCTTATTCTTCCTTCCATCACCAGTGACCTTTTAATTGGGCACCAGATCCTAAGATCTCATCTTCTAATTTGTTCACATAATTAATTGCATTTACTTGTTTATTCACATAACTTTTCCACTACCATTAGAGTTACATATGACTCATACTCCACAGTGGTGTCAGCTCTTAGCACTTAAATGTTTGTCAAATTAATGAACAAATGAAGGCATGGAACAATGCAAAAGAACGATTTATAAATATAGAGTAGGGGAAGGAAATTTCACATCGGTAGTAGCATTGAGACCTTTGTGATTGACATGAGCTAAGTTTTAAAAGACAGTTTACTTTTTTTTTTTTAAGATTTTATTTATTTATTTGACAGAGAGTAGAGAGATCACAAGTGGGCAGAGAGGCAGGCAGAGAGAGAGGGGGAAGCAGACTCCCCACCAAGCAGAGAGCTTAATGTGGGGCTCCATCCCAGGACCCTGAGATCATGACCTGAGCCAGGGGCAGAGGCTTTAACCCACTGAGCCACCCAGGCACCCCGACATGAGCAAAGTTTCAACCTCTTAGAAGTTAGGAATTCTAAACATGAGGGGTTGAGACATACAGATAACCTGCATGCTAATGTTAGTTCTACTTTAAAAGGCTGAAATCTGCATCTAGATTTAAGGTTTCAACCTATAAATTCAATCTATAATCCAAGCACTATTAATGGAAGTTAATATTTATATTTAATTTTTCAAAAGCAAGAATCTACATTTTCACGTCAGGAAATGCTGCAAAAAAATAAAGTAACATTATTGAATTGTCTTTATGAGAAAATACAGAGTTTGTTTTGAGGAAGACCTAGTGGACAAACACTCAATTTGAAGAGTAATATTTTCATATATATTTATGGCTAATAACTTCCCAAGATAATTTTTTGATGTTTGGTCATCCAGCATGAACTGTACTCAGCTGGAGAAACAGAAATAGTCATTTTTTCATTTTCCTCTCTTTCTCATCAAATAATCTTACCTCTTGCTGTAATCAGTTGTTTGTATCTTCAAAATATATCTGGAAGCATTACCACCTTTTATTTCTAGTATTTACCTCCCTGACCTTTATCATCTTTTTTATTTCTGTAGTTTCCCACACACTGCTGCTTGATTTCTCTTTTTAAAACATATACCTGGCCACATGCTGAGATATTTTTTCATGATTTCCCATTGCCTATAGAAAATAAGCTTTTTGAAGTGGCATTCAGAATTATATAGTCTGTCCCACACATGTTCATCCTTTTGCCTGTCACACCCTATTGTAGCCCCTCCAGTCTTGTGTAACCTCAGTGATCCCCAGGCTTCATGAGACCCAGTCTTTGAATGATGTCAAGGTTAAGGAAGCAGTCTAATATTCAAAGGGTGAATTGCCAGTGTCTCAGTTTCTCTTGCACAGCAGCGTTCATTTTTCTACCGTATCCCCCATAACTTCTTACTTGTAAATCAACTTAGCTGATTTTTTTTCTTTCCACTTCACTCATTACTCAGTTTTTTGTTTTGTTGTTTACAGTAAAGAAAAGCTCAGAAGCTAATATTATAAGCAAGAACTCTTTTCCGTCAAAGTCAAGGAAATGGGAGAAAGCTTAAAATACTCATTGTAAAATAACTTGTTCTCGTTACAAATCTATCCTATGTCACAGTTATTCAGCATATGCTACTGAATGAGATTCCTT
>CM053612.1:82321170-82339188 GCA_028646535.1 Procyon lotor | reverse complement strand
TTTTTTATTTATTTGACAGAGAGAAACACAGCGAGAGAGGGAATACAAGCAGAGGGAATGGTAGTGGGAGAAGCAGGTTTCCCACAGAGCAGGGAGCCTGATGCGGGGCTCGATCCCAGGACTCCGGGATCATGACCTGAGCCGGAGGCAGCCGCTTAACGACTGAGCCACCCAGGTGCCCCTGTAGTGCTTTTTGTTGGTAGTATTATGTGGTTGTTCTTCAGCTATCATTTCAAAACCAAAGCTAAATTGTATACTAGAAAAAAAATCTAATCAAATTAACCTGTGCATAGAACTTAGCTTTATGGATTCAGAAATAGACAGGTACTAGAACTTTTTTAGTTAAAAAATTGTGCCCCTTTGAAGTTTAAATAAACAATAATAGAACTCTGAATACAAGTGATATGTGACATATGGAGAAAATTATTTCCATCACATTATCTGTATTGTGTATGTTTTTATATATAATTCGTATTGACTTAATATAGTATGTTTTCAGATAAGATAATGGTATTGTACTAGAGTTAGTTAAATGCAGTGATATGGAACTGAATTTCAAGATCAAAAGGAAACTTAAGTTTACCTAATTGGATAGGTAATTTGAATATTTTTTTTACTATGCCAGTAACAGTGTAAAATTAAACACAGGTATATTTTCCTACAAACTTAAATAATCCTTGGCTTGTAAAGTGACATAGAACAGCCATGCCTGCATTTGATTTTCTTGCAAAGATCGTATTTCCAAGTGTTAGATCATTTTTCTTAACACTGAAGAGTGCCATAATGAAATATCAATGAAATTTGCTCCGGAAAAATTATGTATAATGATACACATAAATCAGTTAAAGATTCATACAAGAGAGTATATAATTAAGCATTAATGTCTGAGACCAGGTAAATGGTTGCCTCACTGATTTAGTTATGAGATGGTAAAATTCTAGAATAAGGATATTACAATGGAAATTGAACATAAAATATGTAGAGACATTTTCTTAAAGTTAATAATTAACAGTACTTGGAAGTGTGCTTAATGTGAAAAAATAATAAAATCAATAAAATTTCAAACAATAAAATTTTATACTGGATTTGATTTAATGTCGTATATATTCTCTTTACAGCTCTGTGATGTGTTTTCATCCATCCATTACATTTTGAGATTTTATCATATTCTTATTTTACTTCATTAAGCTTCCCTTTTAATTTTTGCCTTCCTTTCATCATCTTGTCTATGGTTTTCTTGACCCTAGAATTTTTTATCAAGGCCATGCAGTTTAGTATTTCATGGATGACATCAGGACATTCTCTAAAATTCTCTCTGGTTTCTGTAGAAAAAATTCAGACTCAGTTTTCTAAGACTGGAGATCATTGTATGCATATAAATTCAGAAAGACAACTTGTTCTGCTCCCTGAGCCTTAACTTAAAAAAGCTCTGTGCAGACCCAGTGTTTGGTAGTAGCTTGTATGCATGGGCGTTACTCTCTGTTTTGTCTTCATGAGTGGAGATTGAGCTTTACAATCTAAACCAATTTCTGGTGTGTCATCAGCCTTTACCCAGTACTGCTTTCCTGATGGATGTGGAGGGTTTTTGTTTTTGTTTTTTAAATAAAACTACCGTATCTTCTAAGCACACTAGGAAGAAGCATTCTGCTTATAGATTTTTTTTTTTACTTTAAACTTCTGTTATGGAAATTTCTAAATACATACAAAGTAGAGAATAATAAATGAAGACTTATATACCCATTAAGAAATCTCAATAACCATTTATAACCATTTAACCAATTTTTGTACTTTCTGTACAGGTGCTACAAAGGTAAGTATATATCCCCATTAGGCACTGTTCTAGATTATTCTTTCTATATATACTTAATAGTGCTTTTTCTGAAGTGCCTACCTATCTACCTATCTGAGCATGCCATATGATCAAGTATCCACTTCTGGTTCCCAACTGTATTTTGATCTCTGAATTAGAATATTGGAGTCAATGTAGAAAGAGAGAAACTAATGCAGAAAGACAAAGGGGGTGTTGCCTGGGTGGCTCAGTCAGTTAAGTGCCTGCCTTTGGCTAACTAAGGTCATGATCTCCAGATCCTGAGATTGAGTTCCACACTGGGCTCCCTGCTCAGCGGGGAGCCTGCTTCTCCCTCTCCCTCTGCTGCTCCCCTTGCTTGTGTTCTCTCGCTCAAATAAATATATACATTCTTTAAAAAAAAAAAAAGAAAGAGAAAAGGAAGAGAGGGAAAAGAAATTGAAGTGAGACTACAGTAGTTCTAATGAATCAGGCGAGTAAATGGCTGATTTGTGCTTAGTGTAGTGTGGTATACCATGTATACTAAAGTAATGGAGACTTATGTTCTTGACAGTATCCTGGTAGTTGCTATCCAGAGGGCAAGTTATGCATAATCCAGAATTGTTCTTTCATTTTAACTCTAAATACTTGAGTAATGAAAATTCTTCCTCAATTTGTCATTTGCCTTACTGACTGTATTTTTGAAGTCCAGTGTTTTTCTTTTTTTAATGTATATTTTAGTAGGTAGTTGGGGATAGCTTTGTAGGTATTGTTATTTATCTATCTATCTATCTATCTATCTATCTATCTATTTATTTATTTATTACCATGTAAACATTGAAGTTACTATATGGGCCTGTTTTCCTGTGGGAACTACTACCACAATATGGCTTTCCATGACCTGCCCCATTGATCCTTGAGATCCAGTCATAGAAAAGATGAATATGTGGGGAAGGCATATACCCAGCCAGCTGAATGGGCAATCATTGCCTCACATCCAAGAATAGGGCAGAGAAAAGAAAGCACAATTGCTCGGTCATGAAACAGAGTTAACTGAATGTTAGAATTTTACCATCTTACCAGTCAGATCAATCCATTCTTCTTTTGCAAGAAAGATTGAGTTAGTGGTGGGAAAAAAGGCTGAAAGTATTTTTTCTAGTACACCATTCCAAGAAAATATTAGGAGAAAGAATACATTCCCTTCTGATCACTCTTTGCCAAGGTTTGACTGGTCGTCTCTTTTCTTACTCTCTGCTCCCTGAGGTTCTATTACAAAGAGCAGAGAGGGAGCTGAGGTTTATGACAGGTTTATGACAAAAATTTATGCTGTATTTTAAAGAAGCTGATAGAAGAAAGTAGAGGAAGTATATATTTATAGAGTTTATTACATGAACGTTCTTATTTACCATTTCTTGTTCTCTCTATTTTGGTCCCACAGGTACCATTTATCCTTTGGTGTCATTTTCTTATTCCATTTTCTTATTCCTTATTCCAGCTTTGCTCCCATCTATCTTCTTTGTGTTATTGTCAAATATATTATGTAATATATATATTAGAGGACTTACAGTACAATTATATAATGTGTTGTTTTCTTCAATTGCCTTGAAATCAGTTTTAAGAAAGGAGAAGGATTTTGCCTTTTTACTGTCTTTTATAATTACAGTATTGCCTTTATGGTAGCCATTATTTTTTCTGTGAGAAATTTAGCTTCTCGTCTGGGGTCACTTACTTTCAGCCTGAACAATTTCCTCTTGTATTTTTTTGTTAAGGCAGTTCTGCTAGCAACAGATTGTTTCTGATTTTGTTTGTCCGGGAATGTCTTTATGTCTTTACTTCAACTTAATTTTCAAAAGATTTTTTTTTTTTCTGAATGTAAGGTTCTTAGTTGGTAGTTTGTTTCTGTCAGCACTTTGAATATGTTATCCCACTGCCTTCTGGCCTCCTTAGTGTCTGATGAGATGTGAACTGTTAATGTTATTGGAATTTCCTCCAGGTGATAAGTTATTTTCCTTTTGCTACTTTCAAAAAATCTCTCAGAATTTTTGTGTGTCTGTGCATGGATGTCTCTGTGTTTATCATGCTTGGAGTTTGGTGAGCTTCTTGGATGTATAGATGAATGGTTTTCCTTTAAAAAAATCAAATTTTGGAAGTTTTCAGCTATTGTTTCCTTGGGAATATGTTTTCTGCTCTTTTCTTCTCTTTCTTGTGTCTCTATTACATGTGTGTTGTGTGCTAAATGGTGCCCCAACTTTCTCTAAGGCTTTGTTAATTTTTCTTTATTCTTTTTTCACTCTTTTCCTGGGATTGCATATTCTCTATTGGACTACTTAAGTTTATTGATTTTTTTGTTCTGCTTGCTCAAATGTACTCTCGAGGCACGCTAGCCAATTTTTTTTTTTAGTTACAGTAATTTTTACCTCCATAATTTTCATTTGTTTGTTTTTACTAATTCCTTTTTATTGATATCTTTAATTGATGCAACACTGTTATCATATATTTCTGCATTTTTAAAACATGTTTTCCTTGATTGTTGTTAACATCTTTACAGTGGCTGCTTTGAGTACTTTGTTAAATCTGACATCTCATCCCTCTCATAGGCGTTTTTGTTTCCTGCTTAGTTTTCTGTGTGTGGGACAGATTTTCCTGTTTCTTTGAATGTCTTGTAATTTTCTTGGAGAAAATTGGACATTTCAGATAATATGTTATAGCAACTCTAGATAGTGAGTGATACCCCTCAAACACCCTCTGGCGGTTGCTTTTGTTTGTTTATTTGTTCTGTTATTGGCTGAATTAAAAATGCATTTCTCCCACGGTATGAAGCCTCTTATGCCACTCCTCAGAGGGTACAGCTTTTTAGGCATGTGATAGTCACTCTGGGTTGACAGAGTTTTAGGAAGTCTTTCTTTGTCTCTTTCCCTGGTCTCTGTTAAACTGTCTGCCTTTGCTGGTGTTAGACCCAGTTTTTAGGCTCCATTAATTGTCTGCTAATCGCTCTGTTGTTTTGGATGATACCTGAAGGTATAAATCAGTCTACATTCTGTTTCAGTTAAACTCTGTCCCTTTGCAATGAAGCTTTTGAGGCAAGTCTTTCTGAGTTTTTTCCTGGACTCAGAAGGGCTCTTCATAGTTCTCTCTTCCTTGGTTCTCTGTAGTAAACTAGCTACCCTATGGTTTAGCTTTTTGCTTATAATGCTTACCCCCCAAACATCCATTGTTTTCTAGAGTACCCTTAGGCTTGAACACCCCTCTACTCTGTTTCAAATAAAGTCAGTTATCTGAAGAATGTTTCAGGTGTCTCTTATTGATTGATTCTGCTCTTGGGCAAAATCTGTGAGCTGATGCTCTCACACTGGGGACCGGACAAATAGGCTGCTTCTCATGGACTGGCATATCTGCTTTATGAGCTGTATGTTGGATAGGGCCTATAGTTTGGTCTTTTTAGCTTACCTCTCCTAGAATGGAACTTCTGCCCTGTGGATGAGATGGGGTGAGGGTGATCAGGGCCCAGCTCCAGGATTCGCAGCATGTCAAAGCTGCAGTAGAGCCTCTCTCCTGTGAGTGTGAGAGTGTGTGTGTGTGTGTGTGTGTGTGTGTGTGTGTGTGTGTGTTGGGGGGGTGAATGGAAGAAGAAGAGAACCCCTGTTCTCTCAGCTGCACTCATCAGGAATTTAGCCTCTGTAACATGCACCGTGGAACTGCAGGGGCTGAGAATTTCTGGTGTCCTACTGATCTTGGGAAGGCCCTTGACTAGGACATGGGGAGTGAAGTTGCCCCACTTTATTGGCCATACCTGCTTAGATTCACGCTGCCATCATTATGCTGAGATGTGAAAGGGGGAGGGCGGGAGTAGGTAATTACTCAAGGGCCACAGACTCTCCTTGTTCTTACTGAAATTTAATGGAATTTCTTGAATAAATGTTTCTGCATTTGCTCTATCTTCTTAGGATAATTTGCTATATGCCCTTAGGGCAATTTAAATAGTTGTTTTTGTGTATGTGTTTTAATAATTTTTACCAGCTATGGTTCTTTCCTGGGGACTAGAACTACAGAGCTCCTCATTCTGGAGGTGGAAATCTTCCATGCCATATTTTAATAGTCTTTTAGAATTGCTGTTGAATAAATATTAAAAACACCTAAATGTTAAATATTTCTGTATGTTTATGCTACTAGTAAGAAAAAGAAGATTTTCCAAACATCCTCGACTCATATTAAGAACTAATAAGCACTCAAGACACAAGGTCTTGGTGAAATGAGGGAAATGCTAGCTTCTCAGTCACCATTGGATATGGAGTTGGTTGTTGAAGTTAAGTGACAGAAAATAGGCCTTCATTTATAAGCTGGAACTCTTTCATCATTGAAATGTTCCACTAATTCATTTCATAGCACTTAAGAGCCTAGCTAGAATTTAAGATGAATGCAAATATCAGTGTTTATGAATCAGGGTGGGAAGGACAGTTGCTCATATGATTTTCTCCCCCTCATTACTTTTCATTCTTAGACAATGCCATAATGTTGGCATCAGACTGCTTGGGTTTGGATTCTTGTTTCACCACTATGTCATGTGGACTTGGAAACAGTTACTCCAAACTTCAGTTTCTCGTTTTTTGTTTTTTTTTTTAATTTTTAAAGGTTTTTGAAAGATTTATTTACTTTTAATTAAACAATGTATTTTATTTTTAATAGGTCAGGATAATAATTCAGCTTTTATAGATGCATGCAATTTGGCACAGAGGAATCACTAAATCATTTAAATATATTATTTGTGCTTTCCTTATATCATGTGTGTTAATTATCTGTAAGTCATCCTTCCTAAAGATAAAAATGTGAGACTTCAGCATTAAAATGAGCACAGTCTCCATAATAAATTTCTGATAAGCCTGCAGTGGTAAAAACATTTAATTCTTGAACATTAGATATGCTATATTAGATGTAGTCACTATTATTTTTGGCTAAGATAATAGGCCATCAGTTTTGCAAAACTGTATCCTTTTAGATAACATTCAAAATTTTATAGATTTTTTTAAGATTTAAATTCATTTTTCCATTCCTTCTCCTAATGTCCTCCATGCAGAGGGGAAGATGAACCATGAGAGACTATGGACTCCAGGAAACAAACTGAGGATTTTAGAGGGGAGGGGGTGGGAGGGATGGGTGAGCCTGGTGATGGGTATTAAGGAGGGCACGTATTGCATGGAGTACTGTGTGTTAGATGCAAACAATGAATCCTGGAACGCTACATCAAAAACTAATGATGTACTGTATGGTGACTAATGTAACATAATAAAAAAAATATATAAAAAATAAATTTAAATTTAGTTGTTTAACATGTAATGTATTATTTGTTTTAGCGATACAGATCTGTGATTCATCACTCTTATGTAATACCCAGTGCTCATTACAACACATACCCTCCCTAATGTCCTTCACCCAGTTAACCCATCCCTCCACCCCACTCCCCTCCAGCAACCCTCAGTTTGTTTCCTAAGGTTAAGAGTCTCTTAAGGTTTGAAAGGAAAAAATGAAACCAGAGAGGGAGACAGACTGAAAGATTTATTTTAGAGAGAGTGTGTGTGTGCGCGCATGTAAGCAAATGGGTGGGTGGGTGGGGAGGAGCAGAGGGAAAGAATCTCAGACTTTGAGCTGAGCAAAGGGAGGGGAGCTCTATCCCTTGACCCTGAAATCATGAATGGAGCTGAAATCAAGTGTCAGATGCTTAACTGACTGACTGGGTGCCCCTGTTATGAAAATTATAGGTAATGGGTCATTTTTAAAAAGTATTAAGCAATTCCTAGTATATAATAATACATGTATGTAATAATAATCCCTAATGTGTAATAAGTTTAACATGGTAATAAAAATAAGGAACATAAAATCATTAATTGAATATATCTCTTCAGCTGCTTGACATAATCAATAGAGCATTAAAGGATACAGACCTTATTGTTTAACGAATTATAGCTTTGAGTAATAGATAAGAATTTTCTAACTGTTCTCATATTCAGTGATTGTAATTTATTGGATTTTCTTAAACCCTATACATTTTTTTGATATTTTTTTATTAATTTTTATTAACATATAATGTATTATTTGCCCCAGGGTACATGTCAACCCTATACATTTTTAATACCCTCTCTATGAGAATACATAATGCTTTTTATTAGGCTAGTCCATTTAACATTGTTCTATCAATGTAGATAAACTATGTAATGAAACTGTTAATGTCAGAATTCTGTATATCCTTCATTCTTATCAATCATGTAATTTTTTTTTAGGAACTCAGAATTGTTTTGTCTATGTCTCCAGTGTAGTACCTGAAAGCAGACAAACTTTAATGCAGGACATTCTTTCACCTGCTAGTCTTTGAGTAGTTTTGACCCAGTCTCTTTCTATTGTGCCAGGTGTTTGGAATTCATAAATAGGTGAGAAATGTGTTCTTCAGTCGAAGGAGTAAGATAGCCATGAAAGCAGACTGCTAGGGTAAGTTTTCATAAGTACTTGTGGAGAGAGAGCTCCAAGGTACTGTAGCAACACTAAGATCAAGGACTGCCTGGAAAAGCTTCAAAGAAAAAAGGAAGGAGAAGTCATTTGAGGTAGTTTATAAAAGCCAGTGAAGGATTTTCCAGGTATGGTGATGAGATATAAGGCCATTTCTGACACAGAAAACAACAGATTTTTTTTAAAAAATGAAATAATTAAAGTGCTTATGTTTTTCAAGAGATGCTGAAGACATCAGCCATTTGGAAAGTTTAGTGAATGGGATGGGGAAGGATAATTTCAAAAGTTTGGACTTCATTCTGTAGACAAAGGGAAGCCAGAGAGGATTTTAACCAGTAGGAATGACTGGTTCAATAACTGTGGCTGTATCTTCAATGATCGGAGGGCACAGTGCTTAAATTTTTATTGTAATGGTTTGTGTCAAGGTAGGTCAGAGCTGGGTAAAAATAGCTAGATAGAAGACAGATTTTTTTCTTCCACACAATAGCATGTTTCCTCCTTAATCTCCCTACTTCCCCAACAAATATGTTTAGTTTTGTTTTATGAAACTAGTAAAGCTGTTAAGATTTAGCCACCCACCCAGCTTTCTTTGCTTAGCCAGCTCAGGTAAATTGCTTTAATGATGTCCATGTTGTAAGGGAAGCATATTCTAATTTGGAAAATATATATAAGATGCCTTTGAAATTGTACATTTTAATGCAATGAGGAAATTGAAGTACATAGAGAACTGTTTGAGATGTTGTTACTAGTGACATTATCTATAGTTACGTAATGTAATGTACATTTAGAAGAAATAAAGTTAATTTTGTGTTTCTTCTGCCCTAATGATGAGAGTATTGTGGTAAATATCTGGGGGCTTAATGTAATGTGTAGGTTGTTTTAAAGAGAGCACTTGTCTTCCAAAGAAATTTAATGAGAAAAATATATTGATGTGTACATATGGTAATAATTCAATTTGATAGTTGAGATTTATATACATCTTTTATAAATGATTTCCAGTGGCTATTCTAGTCCATTCTCTTGCTATCCTCAGCAGCAGATTTTTTCCAGGGTCACTAAATGGCACATTAAACACATTCACCCACCATGCCCTTCTTTCTTCAGATTTTTCTTGCAGAATACACATAAAATACACACACAGACGTACATTCACACACACACACACACACACACACACACACACACACACACCCCTCTTTGCCATTGTTGATATTTTCTTCAGAGAAACCTGTGATTTTCTGTCATGCAGTTTTATCATTACATGTATTTCTTATAGCAACTAATTTTCATTTCTTACCTTTGTTCTTGTGCTAGAGAGTGCTTTTAAAATTGTTCCCTTTTCCTGAATATTATCAGTAACAGCACTACTATCCATCATGGATGGTACCATCGAATTAACACATGACGCGTGTAGATTTACAAGTAAGAGTGAAATTTTATTAGAGATAATAGCTCTTGCATTGCTCTAGACCAGATCACCCCATGACCATCTGGTCCTATATCAATTCATTTCTCTTATAATTCAGTAATTAGTTAGTGTTTTTGGAATGCACAGGGTGTAAACCATGCCTAGAAGCTTAGCCATATATTGGATTGTTTTGAAATGTATGAATTCTTCTTTTATATTTGGGGGAAAATAATTTTGAATGCTTAATAGTACAAAACACATTTCTTTATATTTTTAAGTAGCCTTTCAAATAGTCTCAAGACTGTTAGAATCTACCCTCCAAAAAAAGAGACATCTTTCATTTTGACATCCTACTTTTAATTATCAAAAGCACTATGTGATAAAGATTGTTTCCAGAATGAGTAGACTACTTACACTATGGTTGTAGACCCATAATTTTTTTCTTTATTGTATAAGCCTTCGGATGTATATAATTTTCTTCGAAGCAGCAGAACTCAGCACCCTAATTAACACCTTCTACCATTCCTATTCTGGTACCTGAGAAGTTGGCAGCCCTGCAAATGGAAGAGAGGCTAAAGTACTAAACATGGCCCCAACACAGATGGACATCAGTTGTCTTACATGACCTTGGGGTGCTTTCAGATTTATTTTGTGCACCAATTCTTCTGGATCCTGCTTCCCTTTTCCCAATGCCATGTTTTCCCATGTTCATTCCTCAAGCCTGAGATCTCATGCACCAATGTGACAAGTGGTCACATAAGTCCGGCCCTCCTGGTACATTTAATGAAGACTGAGGATGTGATTGGTAGAAGCAAGTATGAAAAGGTATGTGAATACTTCAGGGTTATTCATATTTTTGCTGGATGCTTAGTACTTACTCTGGAAAATAGGTGGTTGATAATTTGTAAAAATAGTGGAAAATATGTGATACATGATTTCAGTATAGAAAAAATTTTAAAACACTCATGAAATTAATAATACCGTAATGCTGGGGCACCTGAGTGGCTCAATGGGTTAAAGCCTCTGCCTTCGGCTCAGGTCATGATCTCAGGGTCCTGGGATCCAGCCCCTCATCGGGCTCTCTGCTCAGCAGGGAGCCTGTTTCCCCCTCTCTCTCTGCCTGCCTCTCTGCCTACTTGTGATTACTCGTTCTCTGTCAAATAAATAAATAAAATCTTTAAAAAAAATAATAGCTTAATGTTAATTAGAGCTTTTACTTCTTTTTACCTATCTAACCACATATCAGAGAAACTCAGGATTTTACAATTTTGTGGCGAATATTGCTTATTTTTAGCAGATATAATCAGAAATCAGTATCAGTCTCTAAAATATTTTTTATATTATTTACACAAATGAAAAAATTAAAAATTACATCAATATGTATTGAAACATTACATCAATATGCACCTCATCACATTTGAGGTGCATGATATAGAAAAAGAAGTTCTAAATCTTTTCAGATCTTCCATACTCCTACAAGGTAATTCTGTTGAAATGGCTCTATCATAAGTGAGTTCTTCATTTATATTATTAGTGTTTGTATTTGGGTTATAGAAAAGAGAACCTGGGTCTGCCTACTTAATGGAGAGGACAGACTATAACATGAAGGACATTGGTTCAGTCATAGACTTGTTCGCCATTTATCACAGGCCTCAAGGATGAGTCAGAAAAGAACATTTTTGGAACATGCAATAACACAGTTTTATGAATAGTCTCTCTAAGATATTCTAGTCACTGTTCTAACCATTTCCCTCCAAATTCCCAGAGGAGCGTCTGATTGGCTGAGCTTCATTCTTAGGCTCACCCCATGTCCTGATGTGGGGAGGATGACGTTGTGATTGACAGTGCCTTCAGGATCCCATTAATCGAGGAATGCCATTACTTGTGTTTGCTTATTTGTTTTTCCAACTCTATAGAATTGCATTTGTGCCCAAGTCTTTTTTCTCTGTAACCTCAAATGGAGCAGGATACAGAACTTCTTCCCTGCTGAAATTGAGTGCTTAATCTTTTTTATATTTTTAAGATTTTATAAACTGAAGCAAATAACAAAAAAAAAAAAAAGTAAGGGATGCTAAATACAGTCTGTCATCTCAGTTATGTGCAAGTTTTGTTATTCTCACTGGAATTGCTAGTTTTTTTGTCATAGGAATCCACTTTCATTTAGATGGTTAAATCTAAATAATTTAGCTAGAGGTTTGGCTTGGGTCGGTATCAGGTTTAGAAATGACTGGGTATGTGTTCTATTTCTGAATCTGATTCCTCGCTCTCATTAAGAATTTCTTTTCATGCATCCCCCATTCCACTTTTAGGTCTTTGTGGTATTTCAATGAACACTGAGTTAGGCCTATTATGTGTCAGTCCAGAAGTGGTAAATATTTTCTATCATGTTTAACAACCCTGATAAATCAGTGAAGGCTTATAGTGTGCTGTGCTGAAGAACATTGGAATCACTTATCTGTGAAGAATGAAGAAAGGGGGTGTGGGTACAGCTCTCACACACTTACATAAACCTAATGTAGTCCAGTCCTTGTGGATATTATCATAATTTGGTTAGAAAGCCTGGAGCTTAGTATCCCAATTCAGAAGTTCCCATAGTATTGTAGGTGAAGGGAGATGAAACCCTAGACAGGATAGTGATACTAGAAATGGAAAGAATGATATGGATTAATGAAATAGTTTGGTTGTTTGATCTGAAAAGATGCTGTAAATCCCCTAGCACTGTAGGCACATTTTTTGGTAACTTTAACACTGAAGGGAAGCTATGTCTTTTTGCAGTTTTGTTTGTCTGTAGTACTTTTTACCAATTTTTCTAATTCTTTCCTCAGCCGACACTCTCCCTTTTCTTTCTGCTGTCTTCAGAATAGTCTTAGAACATTCATATGCTGGGTCTCACCAATTTGAGAGTCTGTTCATTAGTCATCTCTCCTCTATTCCCAGCCAACTTCTGTTGAAATGTATGACTCCCATCCAGCAACCTACAACAGCAAAATTAACTCCAGAAGCTATTATGGACCAAAAGTGATAAAACTGTACCTGGCTCAAGGACCAACCTTTTCCTCCACTTACGTGGATTCTCTGACTCCATGACTCTCTGACTCTCTCCAGGAAAGAAAATTGTTCTGTAGAGTTTTAACATCTTTGATATATGATACCAGCGGGTGGTAACCATAAAAGGAAAACTGTAGTTATAGGTTTAGTAATACGGTCTCAAATTACTGCCACTTCACTCTTAAATGAGGAAAGCAGAGTGGAGTACTTGATTCTCACAAATTGTTCTGATCTCCTTTCCTCTGGGTATGAGATAAACTAATTTTGATCTTACCTGATCTAAGCTCATTCTAATCCTTTAGTTTAATCAGACTCTTTAGCTTTAACTTAGGCTCATTTGAAGACTGCTTTTTATTGGATATTCCTTTTCTTCTCTCTAAAATATCATCTGAAGTATAGAGAAGTGGCTTTCACGACACCATGCAGTTGAGAGAAAATGGATCCCCTCACCTTATGCTGGTTCTTGGGGATTAATGGCAGAATCCACCCAATGGGCGTTCTGCTAGGTTATTGAAAATGACAATCAGTAAAATTCAGAGTTCAGATTCTCTCAGTTTGGTTAAGACCATCTAAATATCCCTGGATTACCCAGCCAATGAGAACCCATCCCTGAAAGTGTCCACCTTGTCTTCCTTTTTTTGTTCCAAGTACATGCTATTTTTCTATTGTAAGGTGACCAGGCCCTCTTTAGGGTGGGCCTGGTGGCTAGCCTATAAAAATGGAGGAAGGCCTGGGAGAGTAAACGAAGTTGTCTCTGTGCTTAGTCACATCAGTCTGCTTTGTAAGCTGTTATAAGCTCTGCTGTTTCCACACTCATCCTGCACAGCTCTTTCCTTTTAGTTTTCACAGTGGAGACAGATATGTCCTCACTGCTTCTCACAGTTTATGCAACATACTATTTCTGAACTGAAGCGTAAGTAAGGGAAACAGATGTGTCTTCCTCACCTATATCTGTCTCCTGTCCTCTTCCCACAAGCATTCAGTATAAAAAAAAAATCACACTTTTAGTTTTCAAAACTCTTATTCTTACTACATATCAATAGATCATAGGAATTATAGAAATGTTATTAATCACTCTCCCTAAGGCTTTAGTCTGTTAGGTTTGATTTATTGCAATAATTTTTAACATGTCTCTTGACTCTTTTTCTCTTCATACTCCAGGCTATTTTGCATTGTGTTACCGAACTATTCTTTTTATCACTCTGCTTTGATTATACCATTTTTCCCCTTTCAGAGATTCTAGAATTATATCTCATCATTTATCCAGTATTCTGTTTTGATGCTACTCCTGCTGAGTCTAAAGATTCTTTTCTCCTACTTCTAATTTCCTTAGGATCTACTTCTAATTTTATTCCTTCCTCCTGTCTTCGTTTGTCATATTACCCCTTGTTGATGAGACATCCATACACCATCTTTCTTCAGAGCATAGCCTTAGACCCATCTGAGTGAAACTGACTACTTCTATAACTGTACTTCCTTCTGTAGGTTCACTAGGGAATTTTCTCTGTAGAATGTGTCTTGAAGTTACATTATAAGTTTTGGGATTCCTTTTCCTTTGTATCTTTCCTCCTAACTCATTTGTAAGCATCTTAAACAAAAAATCATATTTACTCTTTTTCTTCAGATTTCATAATGTCTAGTAGGCTGTATTGAGCTCTAAATATTTACTTTTTTAAGCAAAATTGAATAGGATTATAAAAAATAGAAACACCTACAGAAAAACATGGGCATGGATGATAGTATTTTAATGCTATTCTTTAGATTTATTTTGTATGTTTTCATTAATAAGCATGTACTGTTCTTATAATTTAAAATTCTGTGAGTTTAACAGTTCTATAATTTAATTATGTTGTGATTCAAACAATTAGACTGTGTAGTTTTATATATGATACACAAGTAAGTCTGTAGTTAATCAAAAAGCAGCATTTTTGGTGTTTATTTCCAAACATTTTTATCTACGTTATTAACTTGGAATATTTGCATTACGTTGCTTTTCAACTGTGACCATGATATATTCACTCATATTTATACTTCATCATTGAAGAGAGGTTCTCAATTTCTCATTGAAACTAAATCTCAAACTAAATCTACCTGACATGATTCTAATAAAATCGGAGATTTTTAGAACAGATGGATCATCGGAGATTTGAATCCAGGCAAACAGGATCTGGTAGTTTCTGTGCATTATTGGGCTTTTTATTTTACTCAGTGGCAAAGTCATAGTTCTCTTGCAAAAAATGTGAGGATTTAGACATAACACTACCTTTAGGTTTTATCTATATAGAATGAGAGGATTGATTTGGAGGATGTCTTGTTTCTAGTTGTTACATTTTGTGGCTATATGATCAGTCTGCCAGATTCTTTAGGGAAATTCATCTACGAGTTAATGGGGACTCACAGATACCAGGTTTCTGTGTAACAATCCAAACATGCTTAGATGTGGAAAGCACTTCACCTCTTGGACAGTAAAGGTATTGCATAATCTCTTTCTTATCAGAAAGTTATGTGATTATAAATAGAAACAGCTCACAAACTAGGATGAAGAAAATGAGAAATGTACCTATTTAATTGAAGGGTTTAACTACTGTACTCAAAAATTACTTTGGTGGTGGGGCACCTGGGTGGCTCAGTCGTTAAGCGTCTGCCTTTGGCCCAGGTCATGATCCCAGAGTCCTGGGATCGAGCCCCGCATCGGGCTCCTTGCTCGGCAGGAAGCCTGCTTCTCCCGCTACCATTCCCTCTGCTTGTGTTCCCTCTCTCGCTGTGTTTCTCTGTCAAATAAATAAAATCTTAAAAAAAAAAATTACTTTGGTGGAAAAAGAGCAATGATACATTTTTATGAAGCGAGTATTTAACTATCCAGTTTTGGAATAAGATGTTCTCTAGCTCTGAACTGAACAGAAAATTCTGAAGAATACTTCAGAAAAAAGACACTTAAGTAGGTGTTGAGTTTATGGCACAGGCTTGCCGTTTTCTTCTCAAATTTAGGCCAACCTTGAAAATATTTTTCAAGAGTAATATTTTCTCAAAGATGAAGTGTTTTTGCTCAACTTTACATAGGAAGTGATGTAAATGAACCCATTGATTGAATATTTGGATACATAGGTCATCTTCGAAATGTGTTCCACTCTTATTAAAAAGAAAAAATAAGTGCACTTATCCTTGTGTTGGGCAATGCCCAGAACGGATGCACAGAAGAAAAAGTTACCTGAAGTATATATACTAGCCACTGCAGTAAAGTAAATATTGCAAGTAAATGTAGCAAGTATCACAATACAGCAAATATCACAGTACAGTGAATATCAGAATAAAGCAAGTCAAGTGAATTTTTGTTTCCCAGTGCGTGAAAGTACTGTTTATACTATTATCTATAGTCTCTTAAAGTATATACTAGTGTTATGTCTAAAATAGCATACATTGCTTAATTTAAAATACTTGATAGCTAAAACGTGCTACCCATTATCTGAGCTTTCAGTAAGTCATAATGTTTTTGCCAGTGGAGGGTCTTGCTTCCATTTTGATGGCTGCTGACTGATCAGGGTGGTGGCTGCTGAAGGTCAGGGAGGCTGTGGCCATTCCTTACAATATGACCACACTGAAGTTTGCCACAGTGATAGACTTGGCCTTTCACGAACAAATTCTCTGTATTTGATATTGTTTGATAGCATTTTACCCACAGTAGAACTTCTTTCAAACTCAGAGTCAATCCTCTCAAACCTGCCACGGTTTTATAAGCTCAATTTATGTAATTGTCTAAATCCTTTGTTGTCATTTCAACAGTCTTTACAGCCTCTTTACCAGGAGTAGATTCCACCTCAAGAAATCACTTTCTCTGCTCACTTGTTTGATGCAAGTCCTCATCTAGGAAAGTTTTGTCATGAGATTGCAGCACTGCAATCACATCTTCAGGGTCCACTTCTAATTCTTGTTTCTCTTGCTGCTTCTACCAGTATCAGTTACTTCTTTCACTGAAGTCTTGAACTCTTCAAATTCACCTGTAAGGGTTAAAATCAACTTTTTCTAAATTCTTGTTAATGTTATTATTTTGAGCTTTTCCCATAATTCTTGAATGTTCTTACTGGTATCTGGACTGGTGAATTCTATTCAGAAGGTTTTCTTTTCTTTTCTTTTTTTAAGATTTTTTATTTATTTGACAGAGAGAGAGAGATCACAAGTGGGCAGAGAGGCAGGCAGAGGAGGGGGGAAGCAGGCTCCCTGCTGAGCAGAGAGCCCGATGTGGGGCTCGATCCCAGGACCCTGAGATCATGACCTAAAGCTGGAGGCAGAGGCTTTAACCCACTGAGCCACCCAGGTGCCCCCAGAATGTTTTCAATTGACTTTGCCCAGATCCCTCAGTAGAATCACTATGTATGGCAGCCCTAACCTTATGAAATCTTTTTCTTAAATAATGAATCTTAGAAGTTGAAATGACTCCTTGGTCCGTGAGCAGCAGAATGGATGTTGTGTTAGCAGGCATGAACGGAACATTAATCACATTGTCCGTCTCCATCAGTACTCTTGGCTGAGCAGGGGCATAGTAAATGTGCAGTCATATTTTGAAAGAAGTCTTCTGGCAGTAGGTCTCAATGGTAGGCTTAAAATACTCAGTAAACTATGTTTTAAACACATGTTCTATCATCCTAGTATCATTTCATTTTTAAAGCACGGGCAAAAGAGATTTAGCCTAATTCTTAAGGGCTCTTAGGTTGTCAGAATGGTAAATAAGGACTGGCTTCGACTTCCAGTCACCAGCTGCATTAGCCCCTCACGAGAGAGTCGGCCTGTCCTTTGAAACTTTGAAGCCAGACATTGACTTCTCTTTTCCAGCTATGAAAGAAGACAGCTGGTGTCTTCTTCCAGTATAAAGCTGCTTTCGTCTACGCTGAAAATGCGGCTGAGTGCAGCCCCCTTCCCCAGTGATCCGGGCTGGATTTTCTGGAGAACTTGCTTCAGCTTCTCCATCAGCACCTGCTGCTTCACTGTGTGTGATGATGTTATGGAAACAACGTTTTCCTTAAACCTCATGAACCAACATCTGCTGGCTTCAAGCTCTTCTTACATGGCTTCCTCACCTCTCTCAGCCTTCATAGAATTGAGAGTCAGGGCCTTGCTCTGCATTAGCCTTTGGCTTAAGGGAATGTTGTAGTTGGTTTCATCTTCTGTCCAGACAGCTAATACTTTCTCCATATCAGCAAGAAGGCCGTTTTGCTTTCTTATCATTAGGATGTTCACTGGAGGAGCACTTTCAATTTCCTTCAAGAACTCTTCCTTTGTGTTCACA
>CM053612.1:82249498-82320670 GCA_028646535.1 Procyon lotor | reverse complement strand
ATTGCTGCTATAAACATTCGGGTGCACGTGCCTGTTCGGATCACATTTGTATCTTTAGGGTAAATACCCAGTAGTGCGATTGCTGGATCGTAGGGTAGCTCTATTTTCAACTTTTTGAGGAACCTCCATACTGTTCTCCAGAGTGATAATACCTCTTAATATATGACATAGGATAACCATATAATGTACCAAGGTATAATATTGTCTTCTATAGAACGTGGAGGAATTTCAGAATCAATTTAGATAAGCCAGATGTGTTTTGGTAATTTGTACAGAAGGGTGGAATTACAAGTGGGCAGCTGGCAATTGTTCATGTTAAAGAGCTATGGAAGTAGTGGTGAGGATGATGAGAAAAGTGAGAATGAGAAGAAAAAGGAGGGAAAAAGGAGAAGAACATTAGCTAACACAGTAGAAGTTACTGTGTGCTAGACATTTTTCTAAAAGTTTTTGCATCTATAAAATGTTCTTTGAAATATGTGCTCTTATTATTCCAGTTTTGCAGTTAGGGAAATCCAGTATCAGAGAAGTTTGTCTGCCCAAGGCCGCACAGTCAGTGTATGGTTGCTATTAAAACTAGGGAATGCCCGGGGGTACTTGGGTGGCTCAGTTGGTTAAGTGGTTTCAGCTCCGGTCATGGTCTCATGGGTCCAGAGGTTGAGCACCACCTCAGACCCTGTGCTCAGGGGGGAATCTCCCTGGCATTCTGTCCCTCTGCCCCTCCTCCTGCTCTCTCTCTTGTGCAGGCTTTCTCTCACTCTCCCTCTTTCTCTAAAATAAATTTAAAAATCTTTAAAAAAAAAATTGGAGTATGCCCATGGAATGTGAATACTGAATGTTCCAGAGAAAGACTGAGAAGTGTTGATGGTTTACATCACTGAAATATCTATGTTGGCGAAATAGTAATGTGTATAATAAAGTGCACGGCAAGGATGGGCAGACAATGTGGCAAACTGGGGGCCCATGTCCCCATGTCCATGTGGCAGCTAAACTCCAACTGTCTGTGGCTCTCTAGCAGTGCTCTCCCAATGTTATCAGATCATCCTAATTTGTAAAGAATCTGAAATAAGGATTCATAAGTGAAACCTCCAGATTATGAGGTATATGGCAAATGAAACCTCCAAGTTATTAAACATTTGACAGTTTTTAAAGATAAAATGTTAGGCTCCAGAGAACACATCAGTCACTGAGTCTGATGTGGGACAGGAGCCCTCAGAGCATCATTCCATCATTATCTAGAAGCATTTACTCGTTCTCCAGTTTTTAGTAATCTAAACTCAGAACAAAATACATAGAGATTTAAAGTCACTTTTACTCACCATTGATATTCCTAATTGCTTAGTGAATTGATTTCATTGCTTAAATATTTGTTTTAAGAACACAGGGGCATGTAAAATCAAAGTTCAGCAATATATTTTTAGTGTGTTGCCTTAGCTTTTATGCTCCAAAATTGTGAGCATCCCAGTCCACATCTGACTAACTTCTCATGAGCTATCGCTTTCTTAGTCCATTTCTCTTATACCAGATTATGAAAATTATTGGTAACAAAGAAGTCTGATATCTAAAGAATAAGTATGAAGCCCTGTTCGAACCCTATATGACAATACTAACTCCTTTTCTTTGGCAATCTCAAAGTAGAATTTGGCTCTTATTTTTGATAATGGCAAATGTTGGGAAATGTGTCAAAAGAGACTTGACACATACACCAAGTGTTTTCTTACTTGCTGTCTTGATTCCTTCTTCCTTTCTCCTTTTCATCCTTTTCCCTTTTATCCTTACCCAATTTGCTCATAATCCATGTTTTCTGGGTTCTTAATATTATTCTCCTTGGTCTCTAATCCAGTTATAACTGGATTGTCGTGGCACCAGATCCTACTTTACAACATGAGGGATTGAAATTATAAAGACATTGACTAAATATCATTTAGGTACTAAATGTCCTGAGTAGAGTGACGTAAATGGTAAAGACTGTCAGCACCTTACCATATGAAGAATACATAAACAAGGGCAAGAAAAAGAATGTTTAGGGGAAATATGATAGCTATTATGAAATATTCAGCAGGTTGGCAGTGAAAAAGCTCTAGTATTTTAGCTAGATTGAAAGGCTTACTCTGACTTGGATGATATGGAAGCTGTGAGAAGTAGATTTTAATTAAATGAGAATATTAAGAAGGAGTACTAACTATGACTAGCGTGGTGAATAACTCAAAAAGTAGTTAAGACAGTGGTATGAAGTTTCTAAATTACCAGGCAGAAGTTTTTGACCTCTAACTGTATGCTATGGCTCAAGAAGCCTACAGAAAATATTAATATGAGCTAATGCTGTCACTCAAGATGATTTTGATGGTATTACAGAGGATATCATTTTATCTAAACTAAGTATAAACGTTAAAACAGACTACATCATAAAGTGACATTGCTAGAGACCCAGGGATCATTGCTATAAAAATATGAATAAATGCCACATTCTCTTTTCATACTGAGATTATTTTCTTAATATACTTGTGAATAACAGTTCAACAACCAAACCAACACATCGAGAAAAAAATTTAAGAAGTGATCACAATATATCCGTAATTATTCCCCTGCAGTATATATTTTCACACATTGTAATTGACCAGGTACAACAGATGATCTTGTTTTTAAGTTCGGAGAGTTTTCATAGCTCTTTCTCCTTGCTTGGCTCTGTCATAAAGCTATTAAAATGCATGCACATTAAGTCTCCTTTTCAGCACTCTGTATCTAGTAATAATCTGTCTAAAATATACTGGCTTCACTATTTTAATCTTTGTTATCCAAAGGTCATGACAGTTTTCTAGGAAAGTCAGAGAATTTGAGATTATTCAAGAAAAAAATGATTTTTTATTTTAAATTATGTGGGTAATGTTAAATCATTTCTTTGCTTTCACTATATAGGTCTGGCTTGGGGTGTATTACAAAGTGACTGGGACATAAATGTTTTTGTTGCACAATTACATGAAGAAAATAGTAGGCTATTGTAGAAAACCCTAATAATTGTCTTCAGAAGACATAGCTTTTAAATAACTATAAACTAACACATAGTGCTTTGCTTATGAAATCAAAATAAACAAGCAATTATAGTTAATGTAACAAAGGGTTATAGAATATCCTCATGGAAAAATAACTGGCTGCATTGTAGTCTTAGTCTGTGGCCCTGAAAATTTTAGTCACTACTGTTATTCTCTACAGACTTCAGCATGTCATGCTTCAGTATTCAGCGGTTGTCAGGGAAAAATGTTTGTTCCCTGGAGAAAATGAGATCAGTCCTACCTGTAAGCAAATTGATATTGATACCTTTTGTCCTAGAAATGCACCTGCATTTTATTAATGTTCTTATTTGGATCATTTTCTTGTAACTGGTTATTTTCCCCATGTCATTCTGTATGGGTAGGAAGCAGCCAAGAGGAGAGCTGTGGAAAAAGGTAGAATTAAACACTACTGGATTTAGAGTAGGTAGACAGAGCCTGGATTGCTCGGATGTGTGTTTTAAGTGAAATTTGAAATCTTTTCCTGTAGTTTCTTCATAGTCATTACTAGTTTTCCTACTTACAAGTCCCAAAATATGAAGGGCAACTGCTCTCCGCTTCTCTGCATTTTCTGTTTGGCCCTAGTGGATAGTGAACTGCTGTGCTAGAAAATGATTGGAGACCTGGAAGAGTCCATTGAGCATGCTCAAAACAGATTGTGTGGCTTTGTTTGCTGAGGTCTTTGTCTTCCTCATCTCATCCCAGGGAGATGGAAGCCTTTGTGTCACTTGGGTTTTGAGGCTAGGAGTCAACAGGAGCAGTTACTGTGACGAAAGTACAACTGTAATTAAGTGGCCTGCAGGTGATCTCGACGCTGCTTTCTGTAACATTCTGGAATGTGTATCTCAATTGCTTTACTTCGTTGGTTTTTTTCCTTTACCTATTTTCGCTCTTTAACTGTTCAGTAACACCTCCTATTAATCAGGTAACTAAATGGTTTGATACATGATTTTCTTAAAGCTGATTTGAAAGTTTAGAACAAATAGGCAGATTTGTGAAACATACTTGAATTCTGTACGTTTTCTTCATATTTTCTTTGCCTGTCCCCCACTACCCTAGATTATTGCAAACTGTCCCCTAAGGTATGCCCATTAGAAGAAAGCAGTGCAAGTAGGAGGAGCCCTTAAATGTTTTTTTTAATAAAGCTCAAACTGAGAGGAAAACTTCCCTCTTGAATTAATGAGAATTTAGCCGTTTTAAAAGTTTGATGACTTTTGGAACTTAGATGCTTATATAATCTGACTCCATCTCTAGGGAGGAAAAAAAGACATTTTGCTTTTATTAAAGAAAAAGTGTCCAAAAATGTTGACCATACATTTGCAGTTAATGATAACTATATTTAATTCAACAGAAATGGGTTTTTCACTGAATCTAAATGACCTGCAGCATTATAGAATTGGCTGCTGTTCTCTCAGTTAGAAACCAGGCTGTAGAAAGCCAAACCTCTCCTCTAGAGCTGGTACAAAGATTGTGGCTAGGGTTTAAATAAAATGAAAAGAATAAGGTGGAAAATTAGAATATGTTGAAGGTTGAAAGATTTGATCCGGTGACTTTTACATAACTCAGGAAGGAAATAACCCAATTTCTCTCCACTTTTAGTGGAAAAGCAAGTCAAAATCATAGAGGCTGAGAACTTTATATGGATTTTCAAATGATTTATATAAAGTTCTTGGGGAAATTCACAGAGACCTGGATAATGTTGGAAAATCTTGTGTTTTGAAAGCAGGACAGAGCTGCCTGATACAACAATGCCACCTATTGGCTTCCAAAGAATGACAATGGCCACAGCTTGTTTGGAATGTCTTAAAAGGGGAGAGTTTAGTAGTTTGGAACATGTAAATAGAAGCTCATTAAAGGAGCAGATGCTATTTCTCATGTGCTTTACTCTTGAATGCGGTACTATATATGATGCACATCCTGTACGTGTATAAATGTAATGCATGTAGATATGCTTACACACATTGTCAGTCACAGTGTATGCTAGATGATGAGATTTTCTTATATTTTCACAGTAATTGGGTTTTATCTACTTACAGACTAGTAGTTGTCTTACAAGATGATGAGTTTCTATCAGAACAGACACCAGTCTCTTTTTTTCAGTATGTTGTTTATTTCTTAATTCTCCCTTATGTCCTTTCCCCCATAGTTACTGTGATCCCCAAGGAGACTTAGAATAGGAAAAGCAGGCAGGACAGGAACTCCTCTCAATTGAGCTGAATCATTTCTTCATCCAGATAAAGCACAGCTTGTGAAAGAGAAATTTTGGCTGCTTAGAAGAAAGAATAACACAAGTGATTGCGGTGGTCTTGCTCTCTTTGCCTTTAAAGCTTACTAAAAGATGATTTGTCCTATAAAATCAGTTGTAAAAGCATGGAGATTTTGAAAGGTAGATTCTAAATCATAAACGCATGCCTAATATTTATATTTGAGTCAAAATATACAGAGAGGACACACATTATTTCAAATAATATTAATACTAAGGGGCTTGGAAGTACAATAACCTGAAAACAATGAAGATGTCAAAATTGTCCACTTAAAATGGAGCTTGAAGTTAATGAAGTAATCAGTTCCCACTACTTTTTGTTCTTGAATACTGAGAAAGTGCAAATGAATAACGATCTTGACTTGCAGGAAATTGGGGTGTGTTTTTCCTAGAGTTGCTCAAAGATGGTAAAAAACTTTATAACAAAATAATTAGTTCAAGGAATTCTTATGATATATGTAATTATATATTGTTAGTTAGATTTGCATGGCATAGTTTTTAAACATTCATTGCAAATAGAAAAATCTGTGCTAAAGTAACAATTTAAATAACTGCCTTTCCCTCACTTTCATCAATTTGAGCATTTTAATTTGGGGGGTTCTACTGATTAGTAATTCGGCTAGTTGATTGTCAAATTGTAATTATTGCTATGCAACATAAGTGTTTACTTGAGGATAGTAAAGAATGTCTAAGTTGTTCTCATTTAAAACACACTAATAAGACTTTTTCAAACAAACATGTTTATTTGAAAACCATGGCTCATTTGAAAGAAGAATCAAGTTATAAAATAAGAACCTGTTTTATTGTTTCTATCGCCTCAGTAAAAATACAAAATAGCACATTGTTTCCCAAACAGAAGTTCTATAAGCCTCAGCTTCTTTATGTCTGCCACGTTGATTACCACCTGTGCTTTATATATAGGATATCTGTCTTTAAATTAACTTTTATTTTTTAAAAACATATTTTGAAAGAAAGGTTTATAACACTTATGTAAATAAAAACTCAAATTTTCCTAAATAGTAGATCATTTTTAAAAATTGAAAAAATATTACAATTTTGTTTTATTCATATAGTAAGTAAACCATTGTTGCATCTGATTTACCAAAAATAAGATAATCTTTAGGAAGAAAAATTGAACTGTATTTCATCAGCCAGCAATAATGGCATATTTGACTTAATTCATGTTAAAGTATAGTTCTTGGGGGATGCCTGGGTGACTTAGTTGGTTAAGCATCCAACTCCTGATTTTGGCTCAGGTCACAATCTCAGGGTCACGGGATCCAGCCCTGCATTGGGCTCCACACTGGGTGTGGAGCCTGGTTAAGATTCTCTCTCTCCCCTTCCTTTTCCCCTCCCTTCATAAAAATAAAAATAAAAATAAAAATAAATAATGTACAGTTCATGGTCAATGGAAGTTTATAGTGTTCAGTTCTAATGTGAACTAGTAGTGAGAAGCACAATTTGCATATGTAAGTCCTAGGAAAAGGCAAAAAGGTAAAATCATTTAACTTGTTTTCCAGACAGTGTTCAACACTGACATCAATCCTAAACACATTGTGAGTGACTTTGGTTCAACAAACCTTTGTGCCAAGCTTCTGTGTTAAGAAACTATTTGAAGAGCATCTGCTCTTTGGAAAGAATCTGGATTAACCACTCATTGCTGCCATGTTTCCATACTGTACAGAATATTTTCAGTAGTCTTCGCATGTTTCCATAACCAGATAGATTAAGTAACCTTGGCTGTCTATAGTTGTTGGTCTATTGAATATGTGAAAGTAATGAAGACATGTTCTTAAGATTCTGGCTGGGACTTTACAGAACGATCACCTTCTAGAAGGGAACATTTATTATGTATCAGGCATTACAGTAAATGTCTCATATTAGTTTTCATGTAATTTAACCCTCACTGCAACCTTCTTATGTGGCTGCAATTATTACTCCCATTTTGTAGGTAACAGGCTGAGGATTAGACAGGTGAAGTGATTTGACCAAAGTCTCTTAGCTAAACTTGCTACCTTGATGGGCAATGACACTATACTGCATGCTACAGTTCTGTCTTATGCTTAAAGGACTTGGTCTCTGGCTTTGGGCTTGGCCTATGGTTACTCCCCAGAAGACACAGTGCCTAGCAGTGTGCCTAGCCCAACTCTGAGGAATCATTCCCAACGATTCACCCAAACTTGCCTGCCCAGCCCATCCTTGGAAACCCAATGGCAAGAGAGTCTGATTAGAATATTTAAGTGTGATTTAGAGGAGGAAGGGAAGGAAATGACAGAAGTTCTCTAATGTTTGCTTGATGTCTTTTTCACCTGGGCCAGTCTTTTCCCTTTGTCCCACCCTCATACTTCAGTCTGGATAACTTCAAGAACTATTTCTTGTACCATGACTACACACAGCCACTTCAGAGACACTGACCGGTAAAACCAGTTCTAAATTTACAGGTCTTCTGGGAAATCTTTAACAAATGTACATATTTTATATATTTTTGTCTATATATACTTATTTTAAAATATGATAGAAATGAGTTCTCTTAAAATATGTAATTCATTTCTGAAACTTAAAATGCCTATCAATTTACTATGGAATTTTCGTGTTATCAGGTGACTTCTAAGTTGTATCTTAGAGAATAGCTTTTTGGTTTTCTTTTACATTTCTAGATTTTTTTTGTTTTATTTAAGAGAAATACCTATTTATTTAAGAAATTTTAGAAAATATATCTATTATAAAATGGAAAAAAAATCACTGTTAATCCCCCTGCCTACAGATAGCCACTTTTAAGATTTTTTTTGTGTATATCCTTTTCCATTTACATTGATTTTTAATTTCAGTTAAGTGAAAACTCCATTTCCTTTTCATGGTTTTGCTTTAAGGGAGCAATTTCCTATATCTTGGTTGAGAATTTCATATTCATTCCTCTTAAAGTCTTTATTTTTTATGGGTCATGCTATTATTGTTTTATTTTAAGAATGGAAAAAGTATTCTTACTATCCTAAGAAAATATGGAAGTCATATTTTGACAATATATGATGCTGTTTCTATGCAAAGGTTGTAAATGTTTTATTTCTTTGTTTTCAAAGACTTGTTTGTTTCTCTTTTCTCTTTCCCTAAATTTTAGGAGTTTGCTAGTCTTGCCTTTCTCGCTAGGCTGCTCTTAACAGCTGTGGTCACAGTAAGGAAGGCAGCTGTCACCCTATCAGTTGCTTGATGATAGTCTGTGAATCCAGAGGCCCTTTCTTAGTGGTTTTGCACTGGTATAATTCAGTGGTTTTCCAGACTGGCTGAATAAGTGAATTACTAAAATGTTTAGCTCTACCGGGTGTTATACAAAACTAATGAATCGTTGAACACAACACCAAAAACTAATGATGTACTATCTGTTGGCTAACTGAACATAATTTAAAAAAATAAGTAAATAAATAAAATATTTAGCTTTTACAGCAAATGGTCCAGTTCCACCTCAACCATAGTCCATAAGATATTCCCACTGGTTCATGCCTGAGAACACCTTGATTGAACCAATCCTAGTAACCCACATCATATCATAGTACCTGGCACATGATAGGATCCATAAATACATACATTTGAAAATGAATAGAATGAAATCCTGCCATTTGCAAGGATGTGGATGGAATTAGAGGGTATTATGCTAAGCAAAATAAGTCAGAGAAAGACAAATATATGATTTCCCTCATATGTGGAATTTAAGAAACAAAACAGATGAACATAGGGAAAGGGAAGGAAAAATAAGGTGAAAACAGAGAGGGAAAAAAACCATAAAAGACTTTTAACTGTAGGAAACAAACTCAGGGTTGCTAGAGGGGAGGGGTGTGGAGGGGGGATGGGGTCATTGATTCAGAGGAATTAAGGAGGGCACTTGATGGAATGAGCACTGGGTATTCTATGCAAGTGGTGAATTACTGAATTCTACCTGGGAAACTAATAATACAGTATATGTTAATTAAATTGAACTTATATGAAAAGGGAAATTAAAATGAATAGAGTTCTGGCAAGATTTACCCATGGAAAGCATGAATGGAAAGCATATAGAACATTACTATTTGGTGACTTTGCTTTTGTACGGAAATAAATTATGCATTTGCTTACAGTTTTCTCAAAGACTAATAGTCCCTCTCTAAAAGAATTGGTTTTACACTGTGAGCTTCTAGTTGTAATTTGAATTCAGGGCAATAGTGCATTTACCATTTCTTTTAGTATCTTTTTGAAGACTGCCTGTACATAAGAACTTAAGTGGGATGTTTTGTATTTTTTCCAGTTCCTTGAGAACAGTTTTTGTTGTGTTTTAAATGACAATATAAATAAAATCCAAAAGTTCTGGATATATCTGATAAAAGTTTGGTTGTTTATTTAATAAGTAAATGCCTCATGCAGTTTTTTTCCACTTCAAAATGGGGTTGATTGATTGATAAACACAAACTTTAATTCTTTTATGTTTAAAGAGGTATCAGTGCCCTTTGAATGTTTAATTCCCCTTGATAATCACTGTGATCCTTTTTAGAATTCACTGGAAAAATACTGAAGTCTATTTGAAACTAGAATGCCAGACAATACCTATTAATATAGTGTTTAGTTCAGTACTATACAAAAAACAGTCCTCTTTATGCTTTATACCCATGTTCTCTGGTAAGAGATTTTTTTTCCAAGTTGGAAAGAAAAAAACAGAAAGAGTTTAATGAAACACATTCAAATATGGCCATTGTTCTTACAGTCCTGGAGCTCATGTAAGCCTTCTGCTTCAGAGGGAGTATGGGTAAGGCCAAGGTAGCTGTAATATTAGTCTGTTATATTAATGTAAATAATGTATAGTAATGTAAATATAATTTCCTTTTGGATATCCCTATCCATAAAGAACCTAATCTTCGTGTAATTTTTTTTTTTTTCAAATAGTGGCCGGTCCTTGGGGGAAAATACCTATAACGTAAGGACAGTTGACAATTATAAAAAACATTGTTTAGATGAAAACCCAGAGTAAGTCACCCAATGAGGTTATTACTTAGGGTTACACAGTGACATTTGATCAAATTATTTTTTAATAATTTTTTCAGAGGGCGCCTGGGTGGCTCAGTGGGTTAAAGCCTCTGCCTTCAGCTCAGGTCATGATCTCAGGGTCCTGGGATTGAGCCCCACATCAGGCTCTCTGCTCAGCGAGGAGCCTGCTTCCCTTTCTCTCTCTGCCTGCCTCTCTGCCTACTTGTGATCTCTTTCTCTCTCTTTCTCTGTCAAATAAATAAAATCTTTAAAAAAAATTTTTTTCAGGTGGTAGTATTCAATTAAAAATATTCCTATCTTGAAAATAAATGCTTACTTGAAAAAAGTAAGTGATTGGAACAAAAAATATATAAGAAACGTGTGCATATAATATACATAGGATAACATATATTGTATTATAATAGATAAAGGTTTTAAGGTGTTAGAGTGAAAGAGATTAATCCAACAGCACTTTACATGAGCTGAAGGGTTGAGATAGTTCGGTATTTAACTTCAAAAACATGCGCTTCAGTCCTCTCACAATTGTTTGAGCCCATTGAGAGACTAAGTAAAGTGTCTATGGTGAGAAAGATTCAATCTAGACTAACATTGGTTCTGATCAAGAAAAGAAAAGGAAAAAAAAAAAAGAGAAAAGAAAGAAAGAAAGGAAGGAAAGGAAAGGGTTGATAGGGCACATCTTTTCATTTCAGGACTTCCATGTCAAGAAGAATCAGCACAATTTAAATATGAAACAGTCATTTAAGCCATAAACTTTGTCAATAAGCTCATCTTTACATGTAACTTTGATATGTTAATTTATTCATTCAGAGCGTCAGTAATAAATACACTTTATAACTTATGCATAAGACTGGGAAAGTACTGGAATACCCACACTTTCACTAATTATCATAAATGTGTCATGGGACACAGACGAGGAATAGAAAGTCACCCTGGTAATCCTGCACTGCATGCCAAAGTTTGTGGTGGTTTTGCTTTTGTTTTTTTTTCACATTCACTTTGGTTATTCTTCATAATGTTATTCTAAACCCATAGGATTATTAGATGGACTCTTGGAATTAAAAGAAAGGTTTTCATTTTTATACTCCAATAACTGTAGATACATTTGAGTACCGTAAATACATGTGTAAGAAAATGTCTCTAGGTACCTGAGTGGCTCAGTCAGTTAAGCGTCTGCCTTTGGCTCAGGTCATGATCTTAGGGTCCTGGGACTGAGGCCCACGTTGGGCTTCCTGCTCAGCGGGCAGCCTGCTTCTCCCTCTCCCTCTGCATCTTCACCCCAGTTCATGCTCTCTCTCTCACTCTGTCTCATAGATACAATTCTTAAAAAAAGAGAAAAAGGAAAGTTCTCTTCTCCAAAAGTGTAGAGCAAGTACTAAAGCTTTTCCACTTAGGAACAAGAGAAAAAAAAATCTGTTATTAAGGCTATTTGTTCATCCTCCCGAAGTGTCCGAGGAGTTGTTAGAGCTTTCAGCGCTTTATATATTTCCATCAAATATGAATACGAATTTATCCTTCCAGTGGTTTGGACCAGTCATCCCCATTTCTCGCCCATTGGTCTGTATTTTATTGGATATTTAGTTCCCGATTATTTTCATCTACACTGAACATCACCTGATTTGCGTTAAGCATCGTATCTCACAACACTCAGAGGCTGATTCCAACAATTACTGTATAGCTTCACATACATGCATTTCAGCTCATCTGTCACTTTGGTGTTAGACAAACTGAATGAGTCTTAAACAAGACCTGTAGCAAATTTCGGCAAAATTACTCTCACCAAAAAACTAGATACATAGCAGTCATTTTCCCCACTATTTTCATTATTTTTTAAATCCCTACCGATTATACACCATCTCTTACACATAATTGCCTTTGAACCGATTACATGTGATGGACTTAACCATGTTCTTAAAACGTCTCAGGCCTGAGATGCACAATTGTATAGACATGGATAGAGATGAATGGCCTGGTTTTAAATGATCTTGCTGACCTCTAAACTCCTCTTGTGATACTGGGCAGAGTTGTGATGGTCTTGCTCTGGGATATAACCATGTATGCATTTATAAGAGTTTATCAAATGTAAGTTGAAACTTCTGTGTCCGATTTACTAGAAAGGACACCAATTTTCTGGTTAATTATAGTCTGTTAGAAAGGCTTGAAAGATTTAATGCAGCTTCACAACTGTCCGTCTAGTATTTAGTGAGGAACTTACCATCTATGGAGAAGAGTTAAGTCTATAGTTCTTTAGTCTTTTCCTTCTCTTTTTCCCCATGCTCTCTTTTCCCTTTCTCATAACCTGCTTTATTCCCTTTGAATCCAGTTACACATCCACATTTCCTGCCACCACTCCCTCTCTGCCTTTTTCTGTTCCCCTCCTTTTCTTGTCTTATATCTTCCACTTACTCACTGTGTCCCCTACATTTTTGTTGTTGTTGTTGTTGTAGTTTAAATAGGTATTCTCCATGGTGATCCTATTTATTTTTGGTATAAATTCATCACTTCTACATTCTTATAGTGTATCGTTACTTAAGCATTTCATTACCAAGTTTCATATTAGAGCCTTGCCATTCAAAGTATGGTCCATGGGTCAGCAGCTTGGACGTAACCTAGGGACTTAATAGAAACAGAAACCTCAGGACCTACCCCAGACTTTGATTTAGAATCTGCGGCTCAACAAGATGACTAGGTCACTGGAATATGCCTGGAAGTTTGAGATACTTTATTTTTATTGTTATTTTAATTAATTTATTATTTTGTTTATCTGTATTTATTATTTTATTTATATATTTATTTATTGAGATGTGCTGTACTAGAATACATTTCCCATGTGCTAAAGTAGCATTAAAAAACAGATTTACACAGGGTGCCTGGGTGGGTCAGTGGGTTAAAGCCTCTGCCTTCGGCTCAGGTCATGATCTCAGGGTCCTGGGATGGAGCCCCGCATCAGGCTCTCTGCTCTGCAGGGAACCTGCTTCCCCCTCTCTCTCTGCCTGCCTCTCTGCCTACTTGTGATCTCTCTCCTCGCTGTCAAATAAATAAATGAAATCTTAAAAAAAATAAAAATAAAAAACAAATTTACAAAATAGTACTAGTTATTTGTAATTTTAAGGGAAAAAAGGCTAATAGAGTATAGTTTCTTTTTCTTTTACAATGGAAGCTTTGTAAGGATAGAGATACTCTTCTTAAGTATTTACTACTGTTCTTGAAACTTTAAAACGTTCTGGTATTAGCTGTTATGCTGGGAAGATTTTCAATCAGTAAATATTGAAAATATTAAGATTTGTCACATACATAAACTAAGGTCACAGGTAAAAACTAACGTTCACTTATATCCTTCAAAATGTACAGGCCATAAATTTTATTATGTTTATGTTTGATAAAACAATATAATAATTATTACTAGAGGTAGTGATTATGGAAAATATGCAATCTGAGCAGCATTGTGCAGAATACTTTATGGAAGTTAACTTATTTGGTGCTTACATCAACACAACTAGATAATAAAGCTATAATCCTCATTTTCAGAAGAAGAAACTGAACCTGTCTTTCATAGGCTCATCAGTGGCAGAGTTCAGATTGAAACCCAAGTCCATCTGATGGTAGAACTTCAGTTTATAAAACTTCATGTTATATGGCGTCCCTTAGTGGATAAGGCACAAATTGGTTCCTCAGTTGAGCTAGCAGTAAGAAAAAAAAAATTTATCTTATTAACAAACCTTAGATATCTGTAAAGTTTTCATAATGAAAAGGTTGATATTCTTTGAATAATCACAGTGAAACCAATAATCTCCCTTTATTGATGTCTTTTTACATCAGTTAGAATCCCTTCATACTTTGTAAAATCCTCAAGACATTTAATGCATGTATTATTTTTATTAGTGTATTTTATTTCATAAACTTTTAACTACTTGTAAAGGAGTTTCTTTCCTTCTACATTTCTTTTCCTTTAACATGATAGTTAAACCCTTAGTTCTGGAGTACATTTCTCTGGGTTCTCATCTGGCTTCAGTGTTTTTATAAGGTACGACAAGGCATATTAGCCTTCTCTACTTCAAAGAGCTCATTTTTTGGTTATAAAAGAGCATCTATCTCACAGTTTTACTTTGAGGCTTATGTTGGGTAATTTATGTAAATAACACATTGCCTTATAAGAATTAAGCACTCAATAAATAGTATCTGTTAATATTATAAGATTTTCATGGCTTGAGAATACAAATTCTGTCATACATACCTCTGTATATGTGAGTTCTGAGATATGATGGGCAATTTTGGGAATGTGTTCTGCTGAAAGCATTTAAAAAACTATCAGCTTAAACAAAGAAAGATACATTTCTCTCATATGAAAAGAAATCCGGAAGTAGGAATTTAAGCAGTGATGTGCTAGTAAGAAATCAAGTTTCTTCCATCTTTCTGTCTACTGATTTTTAGTTTGTGAGTTCATCTCATGTTCACATAATTGCTGCAATAAACTAGATACTGTATTTACATTCCAGAAAGATATCAGGGGAAAGGGTAAAAGAGGAAAGGAAAAGGCTAGAGATGCTGGTAGAGAAAGAATGTCAAAGGACTTCTACTTATATCTTCTTAGCAAAAAATTGGGTATGTCTATGTTTAGCTGTAGGAAAGTCTAGGAAGGTAAATATTTAGCTTTTAGCCTCTATATAAAGGAAAACAATAGAAAAGAGGGGTCCTGAATGCCTTTGGGGTAACTGACCCAAAATATCACTCTAGTATTCATTAATCAGTCATTCAATGAACCAAAGAAAAAGTCAACATGAAACCCTTTAAACAGAAAGCATCAAGCGTTTTTATACAAAATGAAATCTATACATATTTAAATATAATGATTCCCTTTATCCAGTATTTTGCCGCTAAAGTATTTGAAGTAAGGAATGAAACTTTACACAGATAATTTATTTTGGCAGTGTTGCCATGGTGACAGGGAAAAAATTGTCCCTAAAACAGACCCTGGAAAAAACTGCTCTTAGCAAATACTCGGAGGTGTTTCTGCTGCTACAGATAATCACAGGAGTTGCCAGAAATTAAAATGTGTAAAGGATAAATACAAAGTTTTCTCTTTCTTTACTGTGTTGGAGAGATCTTATTTCTTTTTTAACCTCTGTAGTCTTTCTGTCACGTTTTGTAGCTTCTTTCTTTGCATTGTCTTTCTGACAGCTCACTTATCACTTTTTCCATCTCAGTAACCACTCAAACTTTGTATCAGTTGTGGATATGTGATCTCAGGAAATTCTTACCTGGCTTCTTTGTCTCTGACCAATTCCCCTTGAACCCATCATTTTATGATCCCCTCCCCCCAGCAAAGCTCACTTAATCTTCTGTGGCTTTTTGTAATCCCAAAAGTCATCAACAGACAGCCTGCACAGGTGCTGTTCGTCCTCTTGCCACACCCTGGTAGCCTCACATTCATGAAGACCCCCCCATTAGGACACAATATTAGGTCCTAATAAAAATTACCTTTTCTAAAATATTCTGCAGAAGCGCCTAAAAAAAAAGGGTGGGAAAAGGATGAACTATTTTCTTGACTTGTAAGAAGATAACGCAACAAACTATCATGCAGTGTGATTCAATGAAGATACATGAAAAAATACAACTTTAATCTTCAGAAATTAAAAATAATAGACATTATTAATAATCATATGCTGTGTGTGTATGTAGTATGGTGTTGTTACACTGCTGGGTTAGCAGAATAAAAATTTGGGTGTAATGTAAATAGAGATAAAAGATTGTTATTTCCACTTCTGTGTTTTTCCAAACTCTGTTCTTCAAAATCTATCGAAATTAAAAATAATGAAATTTTGTTTGTACAAAATTTTATTCCATATTTTCTTATTTTTCTTGTAACATCTTGGATTTTTTGTTTGAAACACATATTTGCCACTGTTCAATTATGCCTACATTATATTTTACTCATGGAAGATTATTAGGTCCCATAAGAAAGACGTAGCTCCGTATTTAAGTTCTCTGTCAAACAGCACCCCCCTTTACAAACTTGGGTGAAGACTGAATGCTCAGGATGTATTCTTTTATGTGAATATCTAGTTGATCAAGTAAAATGCTAAAATAATTTTTTTCATCTTAAGAATTAGTCGTTTTTCTTCCGTGGTAACATAATCTTTTCCTGTGATCTGTAATATTTCCCAAGAAGTTAGACTCTGCAAATGTTTGAATCTTTATTTTTTGTTCTGCATTGGCTCAAAGATCTCACTCATTGGAATTACAAAACCCTTTCTCTTATTGCTGAAAGAATTTAATGTATGCAAACTTACATTTGGCTTGAGAGCATTTTTAAAAATAAACTTTTCGAGTTGGAATGTTCTTACTGAATTCAAGCTTTTATGATGCTGTTTGATTTGGCATATGTTCCTTGTGATATCTGCATTGAAAACACTTTGCATTTGAGAGACTTTCCTTGCCTTATTGGGACATTTCAACTCAATTTATAGTTATCAGTAGGAAAAGAAAGAAAACATTTTCATCCAAAAGAGGTTTCAGTAGGATTTAGCAGCAAGTACTCTAAAAAGAACAACAGGAGCAACCTTGAACTTTTGCCCACTTCTTTAAGACAAAGAAACATAATAAGATTATCTCTTCCTTTTTTAAGTATCCACAGAAAGAAGATTCTTTCTAGTCTACTTGAAAATGTAGCAATCTTCTTCAAGAAACTTTTTTTTTTTTTTTGTATGTTGCTGGATCCATTTTCACTCAGAATGGGACTGAACTTATTACATGATGTTACCTTTAACGCTAGGGTATTGGCCATTTCCTGAATGAATGGATCTTTCGCAGAGAATGTGTATTAGGATGTTTTTGCCCTCACATAATCGCCAGTTCTTGGGAGTTTTAGACCATGAATATGGTCGCTATTTACTTAAAAGAGACCTAGGAGTAGGTGTTTCCTTTGTTACAAAGGCACACGTATGGTAAGGGGACAGCTCCCTGATTCTTCACACGTGGAACCCTCCCAGGAAATGAGCTTTTATTTCTGAAACTCCCTCTTTGCTCTGTGGTAGTCCTTACTCTCCAAAGACAACCACTGTTGAGACTTCTGACAGCACAGGTTATTTTTCTTATTTTTGTAACTTTTATAAATGGAATCATATGTGATGTACTCCTAAGTGTCTGGCTTCTTTTGGTCAACATTTTGCCTGTGAGATTTGTGCACGTTATTTCATGTAATTGAAGATTGTACTCATGACTGTGTAGTATTACAGTGTGGGAAGTATGCTGTAATTTTTATATATGCTCTCCTGTTTGAGTTGTTTTCAGTTTATAGATGTTAATAATGTTGCTATTAGCATTCACTATATCATCATTTAATATATGTTTTTACGTGAACATCTGTATGGAACTGTATTTGGTAAGTATTAAGAGAGGAATTACTTAGTTATAAGGCATATATATGTTGAGCTTCAATTGAGACAACCAGTTTTCCAGCTCAAGACCTCTTTTTCTTTGTTCTGAGGATCCTGTTTTGAGTTTTGTAAATATATTTCCCAATCATTAGAAAAAAATAGAATATGTAAGCTAAAAGCACATGGGCATCGAATTGCATTTAATTAAAAATGAAGATGTGGGACTGTGAGGGGAAAGAGTAGATTCTTATTATTTTTGAACATATTCTTATATGTTCAAAATAGAACATATCCCAAAATTCAAAGAACTGTACCTTGAGTATATTAGAGAGTTAAAAGGTTAAAGCCAGGTTTTTGAAAAGTGACCTAGTTTTTTTTTCCCTCTCCCTTTAAAAGAATGTGATAGGTCACTGAGGGGACAATAAATCCTTGTCATTTCAGAAAGCTTTCCTGTTCTTTCTTTGTAGAAAATAAAATTCCACGTATAAAACATGAAGATTAAACTTGAAGGAGTTCACTGGAGATAACTCTAGCCACCAAAACACTTTTTTTTTCTTTTTTATAATTTTTCTAATGTGAAGTTATATCATTGATCTAAAATATTTGTAGCTATATTCATCTATATTTTACTTTTTAATAACATTGAACTATTTTAGGGTAGCTGATCTTGTCATAAGAACCATCAAAACTTTTTAGAAAAGATTTTATGTATTTATTTGAGAGGAAGAGCATGAGAAGGAGGAGGAAGCACTTTTATTTATTTATTTGAGAGAGAGAGAGAGCATGAGCAGGGAACCCGATATGATGAGGGGTTTGATCCCAGGACTCTGGGATCATGACCTGAGCCGAAGGCAGATGCTTGGTTGACTGAGCCACCCAGGTGCTCCTAGAACCATCAAAAGTTTTTTTTTTTTTAAGATTTTTTATTTATTTGACAGAGAAATCACAAATAGGCAGAGAGGCAGGCAGAGAGAGGTGGGGAAGCAGGCTCCCTGCGGAGCAGAGAACCCGATGTGGGGCTTGATCCCAGGACCCTGAGTTCATGACCTGAGCTGAAGGCAGAGGCTTTAACCCACTGAGTCACCCAGGTGCCTGGAACCATCAAAAGTTTTGTTTTGTTTTGTTTTTTATTAACATATAATGTATTATTTGCCCCAGGGTACATGTCTGTGAATCATCAGGCTTACACATTTCAAAGCACTTAACATAGCACATACCCTCCCCAATGTCCACAACCCAGCCACCCTATCCCTACGCCCCCCACCCCCACCTCCCAGCCACCCTTAGTTCGTTTCATGAGTCTAGGAGTCTCTTATGTTTTGTCTCTCTCCCCATCCCCTCCTGTTTCATTTCTCTCCCCCACCATCAAAAGTTTTGATACAATTTTTACTAGATTTAGATTGAACCAATTCCAGATTGGGTGTAGAGGAACAGAGCAGTACCTCCCTTATGTATTTACCTCTTGGGGGGCTCCAGGAGGTGTTTACCGTGTGTACACTTAAATTGCCAGTTTATACTTAAATTGATTTAGCTAACAATTTTCCAAAAACATCTTAGTTCACTGATACTCTTTTAGTTTATCTCTCACTGTCAAAGTCTTCTTCAATGTCATTTTAAGTGAGAAAGCCAAATGATATGTTGAAACATTGGCCTGAAGAAAACTGCCGTTTGCTTTGATGGGAAGGAAAAATAATTTCCAATATTAGACTGAAAAGAAATATAAAAGAAATTTCACTGGAAGATCTTTGTCTTTCATCCTTTTAAGATTTCATGGAACTATTATAGGAATATTCCATTTTGTCTAAGATGTTCCTTTAAGCAACTTTCTAAGCCTCAAGGCATTTATCGTAAGCATTGTATTCTTCAGCTGTGCTGCCATAAGTCTTTTGTTTCAAAAAGCCTTTGGTAAAATTTTTTAAATTTGAATTTAGGCCTGAACAACAACAACAAAAAAGTACTTAATATTGCTGCCTTTCTCTATGGAATGATCAGCTTCTCTTACGCTCTTTTTTATACTGCTGAGCCATTTTCTTAAATCCTTTTCCAAAATGAGGTTAAGGAATAATGTGACATAAATCTTATATGTATGCTCTGATTTTAAAAGAGTCTTTATTTTTACTTTTGTTGGTCCAAATATAGAAATTGTCTCCTCCCATTCCCCTCTCCTCAATTAGCTGCCAATGGTCTGGAACTTAACAATTTTACCTCATGTGATTCTATTTGTTTGTAATCCTATATTCAACATTGTACTGAAGTCTGTTAAACATTGATAAGCTGCTTTTTGTGCAATAGGTCCTCAGAGAGCATTGCACTAAAATGCTGTAAAGACTGGATTAGGTTTAGGTATTGTAAGGTGGTTTTGAGACATTTTCCTAGTATCTCTTCTTCTAAAGGTGCCAAATCAACTTGGCCTTGATTTAATATTGCTAAAATTGTAATGCTGAGTTGACTTGGAGCTTTAAATACTTCAAAATGAGTTTTTCTGGGAGTGATTTAACAAACAGTTCTATTTTTTTTAAGTACTACAGAATGCAGTACACACATGGGACATTACTGTGTAGTTGCTGTGAGGCACTGAGTTCTTTGCCAAAATCTTAAGTTCCTTTAATTGCTATTCTAGTTATACCTTCTTCTGTTATCTCTTGCCAGGATTCTAAAGGCCTCATCTGATACTGTTTTATTTAGTAAGGGGAATTGTCTTGTGTTTAATTTCTTTGAGTTGTACAGAATTAAATCATCCTGCCTTCCAGAGATAATTAGTATTAACATTTGGGAGTATATCCTACTTAAATGTTTTCTATACATAGAAATATATTTTGAAAATTAAAATGGTGAAATGGGGTTGTACTTCACAGGTTGTTTTATAACTCACTTTTAAAATATTCTATTACATAATTATATGTAATATATAAATATGTATTTATAAGAAATATAGAGTCCTAAAATTGGCACACTTGTAAGCACCACCTAGGTGATAGAATAGGACAAATATGTTGAAGTCTCGTGTGTTCCTATGAAATATTAATCTTTTCCCTGTTTTGCAAAGATAAGTGTTCATCTGAATTTTGTACTTATTCTCTGCTTTTAAAAAAATTGCTTCACTATATACATATGTATCCACAAATAGTCTTTGTGTGTTTTTGATCTTTATGAAAATGTTGTAATGCATGTAATCTTTTCTGACTCATTTATAATTCATCATTTTCTCTGAGATTCCTCCACACTCACAAATACAGCTGTAGTTCCATCGTTTTGAATTCCATTTAGTACTCTGTGGTATAAACATATGACACTTCATAGTTATGGTCTTGTCGATGGGAGGTGGCTTGATCTCAGGTTTTATTCTAAAGTGTAGTACTCCTATGAAAATTACTGTATGTGATCCTGGTACACATGAGCAAGAATTTCTCTGGAGTCAGTGACTAAGAATGAGAGCGATGGCTTATCATGTGTATGTACAGACTTCAAGATGATGTAATATTCTTTTCCAGAGTGGTCCACAAATGACTGTAATACCATTAGTGTGTAAAAGCTCTCACACTTCCATACTTTTACCAGCTCTTAGTATTATCTAAAGCTTTAATAAAGTGCTGCCTTATTTAATTTACATTTCCCTGATTAATAGTGATGTTGAACACTTTTTTACATTTATCACTTGTGTTTTCTTTAGTGTGAGGTAACTGCCTGTCCCTCATATTCTGCATAATAATTTTTGTCAGCTTTGTGATGATAAGTATCTCCTCCTTGTTTATAGATTGTACTTTCACTTTATTAATGATACATTTTTAAAACTAGAAGCTCTTAATTTTTTTAGAAGCTTTTAATTTTAATATGGCCATATTTATTAAGCTTTACTTATGGTTTGTGCTTGAGTCTTGTATAAAGAATTCTTCCCTATAAAATAATGCACATATTCTCCAATATTTTCTTCTAATGTTATTTAAATATTTCCTTTTCACCTTTAAATCTACAGTCCACCAGGAACTGAGTCTTTAAATGGTGTGATAGAATGATTTGATTTATTTTTCCCCTATAAGAATAGTCCTTTAAAGAAGTGCCTTATGTTAAATAATTTTCCCCACCAAAGTGCACTAGCAACCCCTGTCTTATATCAAATGTTTTAGAATACACAGAGCAGCTATGAAAAATAATCTCCTGAATTTCAGCGGGCTAATACAGTGTGACTGGTTTGGGTCAGTACTTTCCTCCACTTGTTAATTCAAAGATCTGGGCTTTTTTCATCTTGTTTCTCCACCATCCACTAGGGCACTGTAGTCATCTGTACCCAGATGGCAGACGGAGGAAGAAAAGGTAAGAGAAGACGTGAGGACTTCTTAAACACCTTGGTCAGAAAACAATCACAACTCCTATATCATTGGCCTAAACTAGTCACATTGCGTTACATAAATGAAAAGGGAATTGGGGAACATTGTTCTCTGATGAGCAGCAGCTTCCCAGAGGCATCTCTGCTATATGAAAGAGTATGAGTTTTGTAGCATTCTGCTATCTCACATGCGTCAACTTTCTGTGTATGCATTGATCTCTTGCTGTTTGGTAGGGCAGGTCTTTCCACCTTGTTGATCTTCTAGTATGTCTTACCTATTATGTGTCCCTTTGTCAAGCATTACAAAGAAAATTTGGCTATTTTAGTTGGAAAGCATAATCTATAGATCAGTTTTGAAAGAATTGATGTATTTATATAAGGAGTCTACTTATCCAGTAACGTTGTATCTCTCTACTTACGTGGGCTTAAATGTCTTTTTTTGTCCTTTATAATCTCATTCAAAAAAGTCTTATACTTTCTTGTATCTATTCCTAAGGATTTTATTTTTGTTAATATTATAAACTGTCTTTCCTAAAATTTAGTTTTCTGTCGGTTGCCAGTATTTAGACTGATTTTTAGATATAAATCTTGTATTTTGATATCTTGGTTTGATTAGTTACTAATTATAGTCATTTGTATTAAGATTTCTTGGGGGGAGTGGTTATATGTGGAAATCCTGTAATGCATACATGGACAGGATTTACTTTCTTTCTCATTTTTACATTTATTTGTCTTAGTTAAAGTGGTGATAATCTTGATTTATTTCTGAAGTTAGAGGGAGTTATTTTGACATTTCATTTTCAAATATAATGACTGCTATAGATTTTTGTTTAGAATACATTGTAGCTGTTATAATACATTGCAGGATTCCGTTTGCCTTTATTTTGTTTACAATTTTCTATCTGTTGATAAGTAAAATGGATGATTTTCTTTTCTTATACTGTCCTACTTAGTTTTGGTATCAAGATTATACTGGCTTAATTTAGGAGTTGATATATTTCCAATTTTTGTTTCTTAAAAGAATATCTGTATGTTTTGAATTGTCTCTTCTTCAGAAGTTGAAATCACTTATAAATTGTATCATTTTTATAATCACTTTTTGATTATAAAATCATTGATTTTATATTATCAATAATCAATAATCAATTAATCAATAATCAATAATCAATACTATAAAATCATTGATTTTATAATATAAAATCAATATGAAATCACTATATAAAATCGATATAAAATCACTTATAAATTTTATCATTTTATCATTTATAAATTTATAAAACCATAAAATCATTTCAACCTGCTGTTTTCTTTACTGAGATACTTTACTGATTTTGTTTTTCTAGTGGCTAAGGAGCTCTTCAGGGTGGTTTTGTTTTTTTTCCCTCTCGGATTGGTTCTCATAACTTCTTAGTTTGAATAAGTTTGTTTAATGTATTTTAGCTTTCAGATTTATGGGCATTTAGAAAAATAACCCTCAAAATCTCTTTTGTTTGCCTCCTCCCTTTATTTGTATCTTCTCTTTTGCTCTGATCAATTTTTCATGTGGTTCTAAAATTTTAAACTTTTCTCTACTGGCTATTTTGATGCTGTCTACTAATTTCTGTCCTTATTTTTTTGCTGTTTTCCTTCCATGTTCCATGTTATTAAGATTTATGGTTGAGCCTGGTGGTGGGTATTGAGGAGGGCATGTATTGCATTGAGCACTGAGTATGGTGCATAAACAATGAATCTTGGAACACTGAAAAAATAAAATTAAATTAATTTTAAAAAATATTTATTTTGTTCTTTTTCATACTGCTTATGGTGAGTATTAGTGTATTCAGGCTAATTTCTACTATAAATATTAACAATGTAAAAATTCTTCAGTGTACAGGTACTTTGTTCATTTACTTCTAAGCATTTTTGGGATTCTATTATAATTTCTTCTTTTACCTATGAATTATTTAAAATGATTTTTAAGTTTCCAAATGTATTCTCTAGTTACCTTTTTGTTATTTCTGTCTTACTTGATTGCATTGTATAGTATCAAATTGTTGAAATTTGTTGATATTTGCTTTGTTGCATAGTACCTTTCAACTTCTTGTAACTGTTTCATATGAACTAAAGAAGAATGTGTTGGAACACAATTTACATGTTCATTAAATCAGGCCTGTCATTTGAGTTGATGGGATTGTCCATGTTTATGTGTTGAAATGTTCTATTAAGCTCACGTATTTGAATCTTTATCCTACAAATCTTTCAGGCTCTTTTTTTTTTTTCCTTTACATATGTGGGAGCTATTTTAAGAAACTCATTTAAATTCTGGAATAGTGTTATTCCTTTGGAGGCTTGATCCTTCTATTATTAAATAGTGACCCCTTTTATTGCTTATAATGCATTTTAGCTTAAAATGCCTTTTGTGTGATACATTATTTTGTAGTTATCTTAGGTTTCTTTTGATTTGTATTTTCTTGGTGCATCTTTCTCTATTTTATCTTCATGCTTTCCAGGTGTGTGTCTCTTTAAACAGTATATTGCTCTATTTAAAAATATCTGTCTCTAGATAGAAAGCTAGTCAAGAAAGTTTAGTTCACTTGTATTTTCATGTATATTTGTCATAATTTTATACTTGAATTTACTTGTAGCATAAGATTTTCTATTTACTTGCTTTGCCTTTGTTCTTCTTTATTGCCTTCTTTTGGGTTGAGTTTTATATTTTTAATGTAATTTTACTCCTTCTGTTTTGAAATTTATACACTCTATTATTTTCATGGTTACCCTTAAAATTTATTATAGATTATTCTACAAGCTAAAAAAAAATCACCTTTTTAATTTATCCTCCCAAAGTCAGATCCTTAATGATCAATCACTTTCCTCTCATTTTATCTGATCTCATTAACTAGTGTTTAGCTCTAGTCTGCATATGTTAACCTTCACTTATAGATATTATACCTATAGGTTTGTATGATAAATTTAATGTAGATCACATTTACCACATTCTTTATCTACCATTTTCAGAGTGTTTAGATAAGAATTGAGATTTCATCTACTAGGAAGGGAAGAATTATGAACATATGTGATTTGAAAAAAGATGTGGCCAAAATGATACTTTACAGGGGTGCCTGGGTGGCTCAGATGGTTGGCCTCTGCCTTTGGCTCGGGTCATGGTGTCCAGGTCCTGGGATGGAGCCCCACATTGGGCTCCCAGCTCAGTAGGGAGTCTGCTTCTCCCTCTGCCTTTCCTCTGCTCATGCTCTCTCCCTCTCTCTCTCTCTGTATCTCTCTGTCTCAAATAAATAAAATCTTTAAAAAATAATACTTTACCGAGACTGAACTTGTGCAGTTAAAGAAGGAATGGAGGGAAGAGAAGAAGAAAGAGAGACACAAAGGCTGTTTCAATAATCTAGCAATTTGAAAGAATGAATTGAACTAGCAGGGTGGTTAAGCAGACAATAATAATCAAAAGTAAAAGTCACTGTGGAAGAATACATAGAATTTAACTGCTAGTTTGATATGAAGTGGTGAAGACAACAAAATGATGTGATATTTGGACCCAGATTATTAAAAGGTTGGCAGAAATACTAGCAAGTAGGAAAAGCAGAGGGAAGAGCTGCTTTGAGGAGAACCATAAAGCAGTGTCTGTGGCCTATACCAGTGATATCCTCAGCAGATACAACAGAGCATTTGGGACGCCTGTCTGTGGTACTGAGATGGGTATTTCATATGCATATTATCTCATGTAACTATCTAATGAGGTGGTGGCATGGTATGTAGTGTAGGAGAATGTTTCAAAAAGAATAAGGTGTTCAGTAGTGTCAAATGATGCGAAAACAATAAGAAGAAAATTAGAATTAAGGAAGAGGGATTGTGTCATTAGAATGTAATTGATGAGTTTTACGCAGGATAAGTTCTGATGTAAAAGAGATGGAAACAAAACTGTAAGGACTTGATATGAGAATGAATCTTGTGCAAGTAAGCATTGAAATGCAAACAGGATTTAATAATTCAGTGGCAGGATTGCAGCAAGGTTGAGAGAAGAGTCTTTTGATTTAAAATAGAAAAGATAAGCTAGGTGATGAGCATACTCTCTATACATAATAGACACTCAACAAATATTTTTTGAATGCAAACTAAATGGTCAGAATTTGAAAAATAGGATCCAGAGGGAAGGACAGATAAGCAGTTGAAAGTTACTGAATTGCTAAGTTCTGTGATTTAAAATTTTCAACAATATCTATAAGAAACACAACTTTGTGAGATTACATAGATAAAGCATCAACCTTGGAGATTTTGTGAATTTTTGTACGTGTTTTTAAATGTAAAGCAAGTATAGGAAAATAAAACAAGCCCTGATAAAACACTACCTAAGAAATGGCAACTTGTTTTCAATAACAATTTGCATTTACAATTTAAAAGGCCAAATAGAAGTGAATTTTAATAAAATAGATTCTTATTTGAAAACATGTATATGAAAGTACACTGAAGAGGTGTCCTTAATATACCACTTTATAATTCATCTGAAATGTTAGTAGCCCCTTTTTATTTTTGGCTTTCAAAACAGATCCTCACCAATCATAATAGCATTCAAAGCAGATTTCTCATGGATGTTATTTGCTGTCCACTTAAATGTGCCTATTTTTGATGACTTTTAAAGTCCCCAAAGCAGTTTTGTTCCAGGTTGATTTTTCTCTCTATCTCAGTATTGCAGTAGTTATTGATAGTGATTTCACTTAAAAGATAAAAACTTGTTGACACATGTAAATGGCTTACTTTCAACCAAGAGATTGACTTAGATTTCAACAACTGCAAGAAGGGTTTTCATGCCAAAATTTGTTCTGTTTTCCAAATTTTAATCTGAAGTCTAAAATTTGTGCTGCACAAACACTCATCTTATTCAGTGTAACATATTTGCATACATATTTATTTTCTGTGTAAGTACTGAATAACTAAAATGTGTTTTCTATGTGCTTACATTAATAAAGTAGCAATGAGACACTGATAATAATAACAATAGAAACATTTATTGATGGCTTACTAAGTGCTAAGTTCTGATCAAAATGCCTTATGGGTATTATTGTACAAAACACATAAGCTTGTGTGAAGATATTCTTACTACTGTTTTACAGAAAGGTAGATAAACAAGGAGACAGAGAGAGGTTAAAAAAAATGTGTTCATGGGGCGCCTGGGTGGCTCAGTTGTTAAGCGTCTGCCTTCAGCTCAGGTCATGATCCCAGGGTCCTGGGATCGAGCCCCGCATCGGGCTCTCTGCTCGGCAGGAAGCCTGCTTCTCCCGCTACCATTCCCTCTGCTTGTGTTCCCTCTCTCGCTGTGTTTCTCTCTGTCAAATAAATAAAATCTTTAAAAAAAAAAATGTGCTCATGATTACAAAGCCAGGAAGTTTTGGAGCTGAAATTCTAAGCTATGCATGCTCACCCCAACATATACACTCTAGTGAACAGAATCGAGTATGATTTTATATTAGTTAAAATTCATAAATGCAGAAGTTTTGAAAAGAGTTCCTGTCTCTAACCATTTAATTTCCCAAGTCTAAAAAAATGTATAAATTTCTCTTCTTGTCATTATATCATAAGAAAATTATCATGATGATCATGTAAGGCAAGAGTATATATCACAATTTACTGTTAAGTTGTAAAAACAAATTACATTTTAGTGTATACGGTTTGAAATAATATAATCAAGTACCAAAACTTAGTATGCCAGATAGTAGTATTATTTGACAGGTTATGTTTTGTGTGGAATCTCTAATTTTTTAAAAAATGGATTAATTTTGAAGTAAACTATGAAATTTTCAAAATGTTTACATAAGTGGACCTAGATTTATGATATAATGTCAGTACTGTTAGCTTTGATTATGCACATATATGATATCCTAGCATATATGAAGTGATATAATTAGTTCATAATAAATAATTTAAAAAATACATACATCAAGAGCCATTTTGATCATTATATTTATATATTAACAGTACATATATTATGCTTATGGCTTGGGAGAACAAATGTTAAATGTCCATACTACCCAAAGCAACTTATAGATTTAATGCAATCCCTATCAAATAAGCAATAGCATTTTTCACAGATGTATAACATATAATCCTAAAATGTGAATGGAACCACGAAAGGTTCTAAATTGCCAAAGCAGTTTTGTAAAATAATAAAACTAGCGGTATCACAATCCCAGATTTCGAGATATACTACAAAGCTGCAGTAATCCAAACAGTATGGTAAAGGGGGAAAAAATAGACACATATATCAATGGATAAGAATAAATAGAAAGCCCAGAAATAAACCCATGATTATATGGCCAATGAATCTATGACAACAGAGGCAAGAATATGCAGTGGGAAAAAGACAGTCTCTTCACAAATGGTGTTGGAAAAACTGGACAGCTACGTGCAAAAGTATGAAACTGGACCACTTAACACTATAAGGAAGAATAAACTAAAAGTGGATCAAGAACTTAAATGTAAGCCTGAAACCATAAATATTCTAGAAGAGTGTACAGGCAGTAATTTCTTTGACATCAACTATAGCAGCATTTTTCTAGGTATGTTTCCTGAGGCAAGGGAAACAGAAGAAAAAATAAACTATTGGGATTGCATCAAAATACAAAGGTTTTGCACAGCAAAGGAAACAATCAACAAAACAAAAAAGCTACTGAATGGAAGAAGATATTTGCAAATGATGTATCTGATAAGAGGTTAGTATTCAAAATATATAAAGAATTTATACAACTCAATGTAAAAAAAACCCCCAAATAACCAATTAAAGAATGAGTAGAGGGCCTGAACAGACATTTTTTCAATAAAGACACCCAGCTGGCCAGCAGACACATGAAAAGGTACTCAGCATCACTCATGATCAGGGAAATGCAAATCAAAACCATGATGACCTATCACGACCTACCTGTCAGAAAGGCTAAAATCAAAAACACAAGAAACAGATGTTGAGGATATGGAGAAGAATCAATACTTGTGCACTATTGGTGAGAATCCACATTGGTGTAGCCACTGTGGATAACAGTATGAAGGTTCCTTATAAAATTGAACATAGGATTACAATAGGATCCAGTAATTCCCCTACTGGGTATTTACTCAAAGAATATAAATACACTAATTCAAAAAGACACATGCAGCATTATATACAATAGCCAAGATGTGGTAGCACCCCCAGTGTCTAGCCACAGAAAAATGGATAAAGAAGATGTGACACACACACATGTACACACATGCACAGATGATGGAATATTACTTAGCCATAAAGAAGAATGAAATCTTGCCATTTGCAACAACGTGGGTGAACCTAGAGGATATAATTTTAAGTGGAATATATCAGTCAGAGAGAGACAAATGTCATATCATTTCACTCATATGTGAAATTTAAGAAACAAAAAAAAATGAGCAAAGAAAAAACCAAAAAAGACTCTTAAATATAGAGAACAAAGTGGTGATTAACAGAGGGGAAGTGAGTGGGGGATGGGTGAAATAGGTGAAGGGGATTAAGAGTACACTTATTGGATAGAGGATGGCATAATGTCTAAAACTGTTGAATAACTTTATTGTACATCTGAAACTAATGTACCACTGTATGTTAATATATTGGAATTTTAAAAAATTTTAATGTAGAATAAAAAAGAAAACAGTACATGTGTTAATTCAAACAAATAAGAAAATAATTTTTGTAACAACCCAAATCTCAGTCCTTGGGACCATTTTTTTAAGTCTTATATTTAATCATAAATATAAGTAAATATGTTAAATATATCTTAAATACAGTAGATTACATATACAAAATTAGGAATAAATATTTTTTGGCATATTTAAATAATACAACACAAGTAGACATTATAGATACATTTATTTTACTCTATATTTTACAAGTGATCAGAAGCGAGAACTATTATCTCAAGATCATTTATGGACCACATTTCTTCAAAATTAAAAAGACATTTCATAGGCATCCAAAAAAGAGTCTTAGCCATTAATTGGGTAGACTTCCACCTTCTGATCTGTCAAGTAAGGAACTTAGAAGTCATAACTTGGTACTAATAAGTAAAAAGCTGAAAAAAAAATGAAAAAAAGAGAGAAAAACCCAACACTTTATAAAATAGTCAGGAGTTGGTGGTCCAAGATGACATCAGAGGTTACTGAACTCACCTCCTCCTGTGTATACACTGAATCTACACTTACATATGGAAAAATTCTCTCTGAAAAAGACCTGAAAACTAGTTGAATAGCTCTTCCACATCAAACAAGAAAAGGACCACATCAAGGCAGGTACAAGAAGCTGAGATGTGGTCTTGTCAAAAATACCACCCCCCAGAGTGACAACCCACATTTGGGAGAGATCTCACTAGTCTGGAGCTTCTCCCTGCAGAGTGAAAGGTTTGGACCCTACATCAAGCACCCTAGCTCTTAGGACCTACACCTGAAAGTTGAGCCCCACTAAATTTGGCAAGAGCCAAAATTAGTTGGCTCTTTAGTTGAGCCCTCCGTCTACGTTGCTAAAGCTGACAGGCAGGTGCCCTCTTTGTGCTCTCCCTCTGCCTGGCTAATGCTGACAGGGGTGTGCCGTCCTTGCACTCTTTCACTACCTTGCTGAAGCTGGCAAGAGCTGTCCCTGCACTCAGCCTCTGCCTCTGCCCCCACCAAAGCCAGAGGGCATGTGTATTCCTTGTGCTCCCCCTCTCCCGTGCTCTCTGGTGGCAATGGGTCCTGGAAGGGAACTCATACACACATCTAGCACCCTGGCTTTTGCAGTAGTAGCTCAGGAGACACCCCGTGAGTACCTGACTCTGAAGGATAAAGCAGCTTGCATTCCTGCTTTCCTGCCTTCTAAAGGAAACTCTAACAGTGGGAAAGAAAGGTCTATCACTTGCAGAGCACTGTGCAGATAATAGGCTGAAAAACTCTTCCCTCTGTAGTCTTTCTAGAAGGAGGCCTGTTCGCCTGTCCAGGAGTTTTGACCTGCAGCACAGGTTCTTGTTCTGGCAAACTCCTCTAGGCCTGTGGAAGTGCACTGAGGGAAGGGAGACTGGTGGATGAAACATTTACACTCTCCCTCTCCCTCTGCCTCATTCTAGCTTGCTGTTATTTCCCAGAAAGGAGCTTAAACGTTTGTCTGTCACTGACTGATTTTTCCAGTCCCTGCCAGAGGACACCTTTACATGATCTGGCCCCGGAGGCCCACAGTGCTTATTATGCTCTATAAACAGAACAGCACCCCCCTCAGGGCAAGAGGCATAGCAAGAGGCACAGAACCAGGAGCTCAGTCTTTCTGCGAAAGAGGCCTATAAGCTCATCATCCTAGCTGCAGCCTGAAGGACAGGTTTCTAATTAAACACACATTTAAGTTCTGACTATAAACCTTTGTTGAGAGAGTAGGTAGGCACTGTCTTCATGCTTTCTCTCTACTGCACACTAAGATACCAGTATCTCTCGGAGGGGAGATGTTACCCAGGTATGGTGCCCTGGTTTTTGCAACTGCCAGTCACGGAACCCTCCTTGACTGCCTGGCTTTGGTGGCCAGGGGAGCTTGCATTCCTGGGTCCTACAGGACTGTAACAATTGGAAAAAGAGTTGTTGGGAGGCTGCCAGCTCAGGGACACTGCAAAAATAGACTGAAACACATCCACAATCTTTCTGTGAAGGAGGAGACCTACTGTCCTGCAGCATCAACCTGAGGGGACAGGCTTTAGGTTTGCCACACATCTGGAGGTGACAGAAGTACTCTCAGGGAATGTAGGCTGAGAGACAGTGTCTTTGGGGTTTCCCTCTGCCTCACTACAGTTTGCTGGAATCTCTGAGAAAGGACCCTGTATATTTGATTAATGTCCTTAATTTTGCATCATTTTCACAGGTGACATCAGTAGGTCACGTGGTCTGGAGGCCAGCAGGGTTCATGATTTTAGTTCAATAGAACTGTATATATTTACATTCTTTAAAAGCTATAGTCTAAGGGTCTGGCTTCCAGTTAGTCTGAGAGTAGGTCCTGATTGAGATTCATACCCTCTCCCTGACAGGAACACTGACAGGGTTTGGCACAACCTCAGCAACTGGGAACTATTAAATATAAATCAGGCTGCTTGGATAATTGCAAAGGTTTAAGAGATAATTAAGAACTAAGGAAAAATTGAACTTCTACACCATGCCTCTCCCTCAAGACTGGGAGAGGTAGCTATTTCACATAATACATAGTAACAAACACAGAGTCAAGCAAAATGAGGAATCAGAGATATACATTACAAATGAAAGAACAAGAAAAAACCTTAATGAAACAGGTAAGTAATTTACCTGATAAGGAGTTCAAAGAAAGGGTCATAAACATGGTCATATAAACTTGGGAGAAGAAAAATGAACACAGTGAGAACATCAACAAAGAGAAAAATTGGAGAATGTACCAAACAAGTCACAGAGCTAAAGAATATAGTAACTGAACTGAAAATTCAGTAGAGAGGATCAAGAGCAGACTAGATGAAACAAGAAAGAATAAATGATCTCAAAGACAGAGCAGTAGAATTCACACACAGCAGGAAAAAAGAACCAAAAATTAATTTAAAAATATGAGAATAGTTTAAGATACTTATGAGACAACTTCAAACTGAATAAAATTCACATTATAGGATTTCTAGAAGGAAAAGAGAGAAATAAAGGGGCTGAATCCTAATCTGACGAGGGAAACAGAAATCCAGTTCCAGGAATTCCACAGACAATTCCACAAAGTTCCATAGAAGAGGAATCCAAAGACATCTACACCAAGACATTAAAATTACAATGTCAGAAGTTAAACGTAAAAACAACAAGAAAAAACAACTTATTACATACAAGGAAACAACCATAAGAAAATCAGTAGATTTTTTTCAGCAGAAAGTTTGCAGAATAGAAGAATGGGACACAATACATGCAAAATGCTAAAAGGAAAAAAAAAATCAACCAGGAATATTCTACCTGGCAAAGTTATCATTTAAAATTTATGGAAAGGCAACAAGATTTCCAGATGAGGAAAAGCTAAAGGAATTCATCATGACTAAACCAGCCTTTTAAGAAATGCTAAATTAGTATATTTTTTACAGAGGGAGTGGGTGAGAGAAAGAGAGAGAAGCAGAAGGAGAGGGAGAGAGAAAATGTCAAGCAGGCTCCACATCCAGCGTGGAGCCTAGTGTGGGGCTCAGTCTCCCAACCTCGAGGTCATGAACTGAGCCAAAATCAAGAGTCAGACACTCAACCAACTGAGCCACCCAGGCATCCCAGAAATGTTAAAGTATTAATCACATATTAAGTTGACTTGAAGGTAAACATAGTAAAGTAAGTAAAACTACATTAATTAGTTAAGGAGTACATAAAATAAGATATAAAATATGACATCAAAAACAAAATGGAATAAAAATTTAGATTTCTAGAATGTGTTTAAGGTTTTTTGTTTTGTTTTCTTTAACGATTTTATTTATTTGAGAGAAAGAGAGTAAGAGAGAGAGCACAAGGAGGGGCAGAGGGAGAGGGAAAAGCAAACTCCCCACTGAGACTCCCCACTGTGTTGGGTCATGATCCTAGAGTCCTGGTATCAAGGCTTCCTGTTTATCCAGGAGCCTGCTTCCCCCTCTCCCTCTGCCTGCCAGCCTCCAGAGTGGCTGCACCAGTTTGCATTCCCACCAAAGTGAAAGAGGGTTCATCTTTCTCCACATCCTTGCCAACATCTGTTGTTTCCTGTGTTGTCCATTTTAGCCATTCTGGCAGGTGTGAGGTGATATCTCATTATAGTTTTGACTTGTATTTCCTGATGGTGAGTGATGTTGAACATCTTTTCATGAGTCTGTTAGCCATCTAGATGTTTTCTTTGGAAAAATGTCTATTCATGTCTTCTGCCCATGTTTTAACTAGAATATTTGTTTTTGGGTGTTGAGTTTAATAAGTTAGTTATAAATTTTGGATACTAACCCTTTATTAGATAAGTCATTTGCCAATATCTTCTCCCATTTCAAAGGTTGCCTTTTAGTTTTGTTGATTCACTGTTTAATAGCTTTGTGTGTGTGTGTGTGTGTATGTGCGCGCAAAAGATTTTTATCTTGATGAAGTCCCAATAGGTTTTTTGTTTGTTTGTTTGTTTGTTTCCCTTGTTTCAGGAGACAGATCTAGTAAGAAGTTGCTATGGCTGATGTCAAAGAGGTTATTCTTGTGTCCTCTTCTAGGTTTTTGATGGTTTCCTGTCTCACTTACATTTAGGTCTTTTATCCATTTTGAGCTTATTTATGTGTATGGTGTGAGAAAGTGGTCCAGATTCATTCTTTTGCATGTTGCTGTCCAGTTTTCCCAACATTGTTTGCTGAAGAGACTCTCTCTTCCATAAATTCCAAATGGCATTTAAACTCATTGAATATTTTTGGAGGATGCAAAAGAACCTAACTATTATTCTTTACACTAATAAGTGAAGATTAAAACCAACTATTCTTTCACTCTTGATCAAATAATACTTAGGGTAACCAGATATGTTATGAGGAATAATTCTTGGCTTATGACCCCCTTCCCCTATCTTCAAATCTAGTAAAGTCTCATGTCTCTGATCCTTCTTTCTGTAATCAAATGTCCCTCTGACCCTAGATTTCAAAAGTTCTCCAGTTTTAAAGACTCATATGATTAGGTTGGGCCAACCCAAATAAACTACAATAATCTCCCCAATTTAAATACTAACATTAATCATACCTTCAAAGTATGTTTTACCATGTAAGATTGCATGCTCACAGATTTTCAGGATGAGTACATGAACATCTGTAGGGTGGGGTTGTTCTGCTTACCATATCCATTCAGTTACTCCTGGTTTAAAAACTCATTTATAGAGCACTTGATATTTGCCTAGCTAGGTGATACTTGACACTCTAAAATATCCTTTTCAGGGGTGCCTGGGTGGCTCAGTGGTTTAAGCCTCTGCCTTCGGCTCAGGTCATGATCTCAGGGTCCTGGGATCGAGCCCCGCATTGGGCTCTCTGCTCAGCGGGGAGCCTGCTTTCCCCTCTCTCTGCCTGCCTCTCTGCCTACTTGTGATCTCTCTCTCTGTCAAATAAATAAATAAATTTTTAAAAATCTTTAAAAAAAATAAAATATCCTTTTGAATTGGTTATATAAGCATTAAAAAATGGAGAGGTAGATTTCCACTCCTTATTTAACTGAAGTAACTTACCTCTATATTTTTATATAATAATTTTCTAAGTTCATATTCAATATATAGTAAGTATATTATATATATACAGTAAGTATATATATAAGTATAGTAAGTATATATTCAGTATAGTAAGTATATAAGTAAGTATATACTCTAAGTAAGTATAGTAAGTATATATTCATCCATTATTAGGTAATTATTGTTATTTGAATTGTTCTAGAAATGTGACTCATTCAGAGGTGTGTCATCATTATTTAAACTCATATATGTCATAGCTTTTTAATACCTTCATATACATCTTTGTCAGTATAATAGAATCTTCATTTCTAATGAAAAGCAAAGTACATTACTTAAGGTGTGAACTTGTATTAACAGATTACATGAAATATTATCTTCTAATTGTAAGAGTTAATTACCATGAATAGTCTACAATAAATACTCTTAAAAATGGTTTACTTGGGCTAGACCACTTTTTTTTTTTTAACTTTAAAGCTGTCTCTTGTTTGGTTATAAGTTGGGTGATTTTATATACTCCAGGAGTATGTAAGTGAAACCATTATATATTTCTATTATCCAAGATTTTTAAGAAAGCATTTTGTAGTATTCATTTACTAAAATTTGACTTTAAAATCAGCAAACGCAGAAAAAAGTGGCAGTTATTAACAGTGGAAGACTAAAAGGTGTCAGGATTAAGGTGAACATGAAGTACAATGATTGCAAGGGACTGTTGGTGCTAGTGACTCCTGGTGTTTGGTATTACTCTGACTTGATGCTTGGAAACATATTTCTGAAATAAGTAGTGCTGACATTAGTGCTGAATGATCTACTGAGAAAGAGCTCTTTTCTTACTGCCTAGCCATGCCCTTGACCTAAGCACTAGAAATTTCTAGGGGGCAATATAAAACAGAAGAGTAGGCGTTGTTGGGAATATATATATAGTTACACATTTCAGTTTTATAAATGTAAATGTATAATGTCATTACAGAATAGAACATTTTTAGATTAGTTTTATGTTCAGGAAACATAAAACTTGGCTTATGTTTATAAGTTTATAAACATAAAAAGAAGTTTTATAAACTTCTTTTTTTATAAAAAGAAGTTTTATAAACTTCAAGTTTATAAAACATAAAAAGAAAAGAAGGATCCTTGAAATTTTACCTAGTTTAGGGGGAAACTTTCTAAACAGACTAAAATCAAATTTGATATAATAAATATTCAGATGATGCATATGAAAATATTCAATTGCAAAACATGATTAAGACATGTTTCTAATGAATGTCATTGTGATATACTCTGTGGTAAGCTGTGACCAACATATATGGATGTGATTTTAAAATCTTGGGATATCTCATTACTATTTGCTATGTTTTTATAGCATCATTTTAACTTATGGATATGCAAATGAAGAAAAAGTATAAATGTGATTTCTTAAGTGACATAACTAATACATTTTATAATTCTCTAAGGTTTATTTTGGAGCAGTACTGTCCAATATAGTAGCTACTTGCCGCATGTGGTTATTAAACACTTGAAATGTGGCTAGTCTGAACTAAGACATGTAAGTGTGAAAAACACACTGAATTTTAAAGACTTAATAAGAAAAACAAGTACAACATTTTATTCGATTTTTAATATTGATTATGTGATGAAATGGTAATATTTGGGATATATTGTATTAAATATATATATATTATTAAAATTAATTTCATTTATTTCTTTTTCCTATTCAAATGTGACTATGAGAACATTTAAAAACTCTATCTGTGGCTCAGATTTGTGGCGTTTATGATATTTGTGATAGACAGTGTTCCTGTTTTTTCTAATTAATGAGCTACTCCCCCCCATTTTCGAGGGGATGAAATTTAATTTATAAGTAAATGATAAAGCTAGACAAGTAAAAAGATATATACTTAAAAGATGTGGTGAAATACTAATAAGCATTTCAAGATTTCTCATTAAATTTTATTCTTGAGTCAAGATGTGGAGGAAAATTATCTCAAAGGATATTTACAAATGCATCCACTAGTCAAAAATGAGAGAGAAGATACTGTTAGATCTTGCCCTCCAGCCTATTCTACTCAGAAAAGTCTGTGTCACTAATTAATAATATTTCTCTTGCAGATCTTAGGATATCATTTGTTATATTAGAATCCTTTTGGAAGAGTAAATTTCAGCAGAAAGATTTAGCAAGAAATTAGCTATCAACTTTGATTTTTTTTTAAGAACATGTGAAAGCTTATTTACTCTGGTAAATCTATAGTTGCAAAACAGGCTCTATATGCAACCCACGTAATCAAAATCTAACAAGACTTACTGAAAAATATTGGTGAAATGACAACAGGTTCTGGGAAGGACTTTGTAGGTTGACTGATGAATTGGCACTTGATATTGCTAGTCTTATAAAATGAATCATTGAAACTAGAAGGTCAGTGTAATTGACAACCACATGTCACTGTTTTTCCCTGGGGTCAAAACAGATAATTTCCATTAAAAAAAGTACAGAACCTATAAAAAAATAGAAGGAAGTAATGATAAAACTTAGAATAAAATTACCTGGACAAGTGTGTGTGGTAACATATTTGGTACTGAGTGGTAATTGGGCATGAAGGATTGCTCACAAATGGTACATCCAAGCAGGAATAGTGTACTGTACACTAGTGTATCTCCAAAACCAAACCCAAGGCTCAGCATTTTACGAAAGGAAAAAAAAAAATCAATGACTAGTATTATATATAGACTGTCAGGAGACAAGTTGGGGGATAAAGAAGACAGAGAAAGAGGATTTAATTCTAATAATGCTTCTTTAATAATGACCAAATTTATTCTTCACGCCTTTTAGTATTTCCATCATGAATTTCTCAATTCTTTTCTTGCCCTCTTAAGCCAGCCTTATTTGTAAAACAGCTTGGACTGAGTAGAATATTTTTTATAAAATGGCTCTCTGTGCCATTTCTAAGAATCATAGGTCAAATTAGTCAGACTGCTGTTCTAACACTGATAATTAGATCTGCGCCCTACCAAAATCTATAGTTAATTGGTAGAATTTCAAGCTTTCTAGGGTTTAAGTTGTTAACAGCATCATATGGAGAAAGTACAAAGGCTGTCCTAAATAAATGACTTTTAAAATTGACTTTTAAAGCCTTTTCTTTCCTCAGAAAGAATCATGGCCAGCTGAATGTTTGTTAAAATGGATTGCTTGTTTTGTTCATCATTATTACATTATACATTCCCTTGAACACTACAGATGATAAAGGTACTCTTCATGCCAAATACTGTGTAAGGTACATGGAATTTTGAAAGAATTTAGTAACACTTTAGGATGAATGTTTATGAGAAATACATGTGAATAGATTCAGGATGTCTCACCATTCTCTAGTCTCTTATTCACCATTTACTATTTGGGATCAAGTTTGAGCGATGCAATGCATGGTCACCTTACTCTACAGAATAGAACACCAGTAGTTCAGAGACATGCGTTTTTGTCCTGACTGCCATCATTTTACTGTGTATTACTTGGTAAGGAGTTGAAGGAGAGAAGGATTAGAACAAAGAGGTACTCAATAAGAAAGACCTTTCAGAAATGTATATGGAATTCTTTTAAATAAATTTCTGGGGGTGCCTGGGTGGCTCAGTGGGTTAAAGCCTCTGCCTTCGGCTCAGGTCATGCTCTCCTGGTCCTGGGATGGAGCCCCACACCTGGCTCTCTACTCAGCAGGGAGCCTGCTTCCCCCTGTCTCTCTGCCTGCCTCTCTGCCTGCTTGTGATCTCTCTCTCTCTGTCAGATAAATAAATAAAATCTTTAAAATAAACAAACAAACAAACAAATAAATAAATTTCTGGATTATTCAAAAAACAGAAGGGGGACAGAAATGAATTAAGTGAGATAAGTGGAGTAAGGTGACTGAGGATTTAGATTTTAGAAGTTACCTAAACCTTTTACTACTCAAATATGTCATCTGTACAATATGGATTGTATTACTTACATTTTGGTGTTAGTAGAAGAATTAAAGGACATCAGATATTTAATACACTTACAAAGTACCTGGCATATATTGAATGCTCAGTTTGTCGTTAGAATAGCTGCTCGTAGGAACAGCTAAGTTTATAGTAGAATAACGTGGATATGGACTGTGAAGAGCAAACAGCATGATTTTTAGATTCAATTATTTGCACATATGGCTTTGTGAGCTGAGTGCCCATTTTAGTAAAAAATATGTTTTTGCACAGAGATAATTTCTAGAGGTGATTAAAAGTTTGATTATAACTACACTTGGGCTTCATAATTTAAAAACACTTTCACAAAGTCTGTGATTAATTTTTCCCATTTAAAATTTTTATTCTCAATAATTGCAGCATTAAATATAATTAGAATTCTTAAGGTATCTTGGGAGTTACACTTTTACTTATTAAACTATGCAGAAAAAGTTAAATTTCATAGCTGGTCAAGAATTAAGAACAAAATGAAAAGAGCAAAAGATGGTTCACGGTCCTTATAAGACCTTTTAATGTGGTTAGTTGTTTTCTAATGAATTCAAGTAACAAATTAAATGTCTACTTCTGAAGAGAACCTAAATTAATAATTTAGAAATAAAAAAGTGACGTAAAATTAAATGAAACTTTTACCTTCACCACTTTTTGCAGGGTCATTTGTTGATTAAATTATCTCTTGGGCTTGCTACTTGTCTTACTACATCAGTCACCCATGAATTTAAATTAGAGACATTTTGGAAATATAATTAGTATGCTACTGCTGTATCTACTGAGTAGTAAATTTATATTTTTATAGTACCTCAGCTATAGTGTGGATCTTTGAATAATTCATTTCTCACATGAAATAAGCAAATTACAAATATCCATTACCTTGTAATTCTGGATAATGATTCTTTAAAGGATGGAGAACAATCATTAAGTTATACCCTTTGTCATGCATGGCCATACATACATACTATCTGTGGTTCTCCAAGATCAACTTAATCTCTAATATGTAGTTCAAACACCTGTTGAGTGTACAGTAAAACACATGGATAATCTGAAGGATTCATTTCACAAGCAGATGTTATTCTTTTAATTAAGAATAATTTTATGTTGCATTTTTTTATTGTGTTAGTCACCATTAAATACATCCTTAGTTTTTGATGTAGTGTTCCAAGATTCATTGTTTACGTACTACACCCAGTGCTCCATGCAATACGTGCCCTCCTCAATACCCACCACCAGGCTCATCCATTCCCCCACTCCCCTCCCCTCTAAAACCCTCAGTTTGTTTCTCAGAGTCCACAGTCTCTCGTGGTTCATCTCCCCCTCCAATTTTCCCCAGTTCACTTTTCCTTTCCTTCTCCTAATGTCCTCCATGTTATTCCTTATGCTCCACAAGTAAGTGAAACCATATAATTATTGACTTTCTCTGTGTGACTTATTTCACTCAGCATAATCTCCTCCAGTCCCGTCCATGTTGATACAAAAGTTGGGTATTCATCCTTTCTGATGGCTGGATAGTATTCCATTGTATATATGGACCACATCTTTATCCATTCATCCATTGAAGGGGATCTAGGCTCTTTCCACAGTTTGGCTATTGCAGACATTGCTGCTAGGAAGATATTAACAGTAATTTTGAAACAAGTTGAAAATTAGACTTACCATTCTCTAGTTTGGTGATGGTAATGATGACGGTGGTTTTGTTTTCCTCTCCTTCGAACTCTTCATTTTTTTCCTTCATCATTATCAACACTTAAAGGTCTTCATACTCTAGAGGCATCAAAATCACCTTGATGGCTTGTGAAAACACACAAGTGCTAGATACCATTCCCAGATTTTCTGATTCAGTAGGTATGAGATGAGGTCTTGGAAGTACACAGGTAAGATTCATGCTACTAGTCCAGGGACCACACTTTGAGAATCATGGCTCTGGCAAATGCCTCTGTCTCATTATATATCCCCTTGTGTATCTTTTTAATACTAATATGACCAAAAGTACAATATTACTGCTATTTGTTCCACTGTATGCCAATCTTTGTGGACTCCAAAAATAAATCACCAGCCCTAATCTCGCTTTTGAGTGTCAGTCCAATCTAACAACTGCTACAGTACATCTCCCTTGGGAGATCCTGTAGGCTTGTCAAATTTAACATGTCCAAATTAGAACTCATAAATCAAATCCCACTTGATTATTTCAATCAAGAATCATCAAAATTTCATGAGGAGCTTATTTGTGTGGGGGCTTAGTCATTTTGGGCTGTTACAAGAAAAGACCACATTTTGTGTGACTTAAACAAGAGACACTTATTTCTTACAGTTCTGGGGGCTGAGCAGTCCCAAATCAAAGTGCCAGCCAATTCACTGTCCCATGAGAGCCCTCTTCTTTATCTTGGAGATGGTTTTCTTGCTGTGTCCTCCTGGCAGAGAGAAAATAGGCTCTCTGGTTTTTTCTTTGGTGCTGAATCCCATCATGATAGCCCGACCCTATGACCTCATCTAAATTTAATTACCTCCCAAAGATCTCACCACTAATACCATCGTGTTGTGGCTTTGTGCTTCAGCATACAAATTTGGAGGGACACACTCAGTCCATAACATATGGTCTTGAATGATCTTCCTAAAAATTAATTATAGTTGCAAGGGAAAAGTAATAACTGTTATAGTAAATACACATTGAAGAAATTGAGCAACACCTTGAATAGGTGTGGTCCAAAAATACCATTACCAAGAAGGGCAAACAAACAAAATGTGTGCTTGCACTTGAGAAGCCTTGAGAGCACAGTATTGCCTCAGTGCTCTTTGAACATGGCTCAAACCATGGTCTAGCACATAAGGCTCTTGCCTAACTTTTGGCCCTCACTTCTCCCCACTTCCCACCTCCCATTTGGCTTTACTACTTTTCTAACTTACTTGCATCTGCTTCTCTCTTCCTGCTGCTTTCATGGATGGTTTAGCAGCTCTGTCCTGTTTAGGGCTATCATAGAACTTACCATACTGTATTCTAATTTTCTGCTCACTTCTCTGTCTCCCTGGCTTGACTGCAAGTCGCTGAAGAGTGGAAACTGTCTTATTCATACTGGTCTCCTCAGTTCCTAGAAGAGTATTAATTAAGGAATTGCTTCTTAATGATAGTGTATTGAATAAATAAATGGATGAGAAAAATTTTAAATGTCCTACATCAGTGATTAACTCTTCATTTTGTTGGCAGAACACTGATTTTAGAAATCAACCGTAATGTTTAGTTTTATATTTGGTACTCACTACTGGAGAAAGACAATTGAATCTGTTTCATGGTCTTCATCTAATTGGCAATTTAAAACCATTACTGTGGGGACATCTTCTACTTTACTATTTAAGGTAGTTTACAAAATTTTTGGAAAAATAGTTTACTTTCATGTCGAATATTTTTATATGCCTGTTTTAGGTATGAATTACCTATATATTATTTTGTTTTATTTAAGTAACCAGTATAAATGCATATACTGTAATTTTGTGTTATGTTGAAGGATGTTAAGAGACTGACTAAAAGAACAAAATAAAATTTTATTTGTAGGTTGTAGAAAAATATCTTTCATTTTCTAACTGTTCTACAATGTTAATGAAAATTAACTTTATATGAAGAAATAATTTGGGACTATTTTAATAGCCAAGCTTTAAGAGTAGTATGATTTTCTAAAGAAATTCCACGCTTTTTCTTTCTCTTTCAAAGGGAAATTTTTTTCTATTCTTTTTGGACTAACCATCCTCTCTGTAAAGTAAATTGATTGACAATCCAGATTCAGATGTAAAGTGGCTGTTAAGTGAATTCATTTGCAAAATAGTCAGGAAAAAAATGTACTAACCACTCCAAGGCCTGGTATTCTTACTAGAGATGATACAAGGAGACCGCCCTTTCAGTAGTTTTTTGTTAGCAGGCATTAAAGAGAAAACAGTATATTTAGAGCTACTAATTACCCAAAATACAGCAATGCATCCTTTGATTTTTGTGTGTAAATGCTGATATATTGAGGCGGGAAAAAGTGTTGATTTTTTTCTCTTTTTTGGGGGGGGGGGGCACTTAAAACTTTCCAGACATCATTTATGATTTCATTTTGAAGGTCAGTCTGTAGTCAGACTTTTTTACATTCTTGGATACATTTGTCCTTTATCCACATTGTCTATTTTGACTCAGTGGCATAGGACTGTTAATAAGTCAAGACATTGTCAGTTATCAGCAACTAATAGCCAAAGTATTATAAATTCTTATTTGACTTAGCATTCAGGTCACTGTTGATGTAGGCACACATCTGCATTTTCAGAACTTTAGGCTCTTTTACTTTTCATATAATTGAACACTGGTTTTCTTTTGTGTCACATGATAGTGATGTTCAGTAAATATTGTAGGATCATGATTTACTGTCTTGCAGTAAAGTACAGAGTTTCCACTTATATTTGGTACTTGCCATTACAAGTAGCCAAAATCTGCTAGACCTTCCCCCTTTTCATTTGAGAAGAGTAAGAAGCCTATTACATGCATAGCACCAGCATCTGGAAGAGTGCACTCTTCACAGATTCTCAGTGGGTATTAATTTCCTTCCCCTTTTCCACTTTGCTCCCCTTTACTTCCTTTGCTTACCTAGGGTTTTAGAAAATTACTTACTTGGGGCTACTGGTGTTTTAAAATGCATTTTATTCTGAAAATGTCAAAGCATTAATAACATGGGTTTTTAAAGTCACATTTACCATATCTTTGGTGGTAATTGGGGATTGTGCAGGTTTAGTCAGATGTACCTTTCCATTGGAGTCTGTGATAATTAGGAGCAGAATTTGACTGTGCTTTCATCAGTCACTGCTGAGAAGAAAGCAGTGTTCTCCATGCATATTCAGCTGCTGCATGATGTGTGGCTGTATTTCATGTTACATATAGTTGCCCAGTGCCAACTCACCACAGTACATTTCAGTTCTAGGCTCTTGCAATTTTTCATAATAATAGGAAAAATATACAGTTTTCCATTTTATTGAGTGAATTTGAATACATGAGGATATCACATTGTGCACACTGTCCCGTTTATGTGCCTCTGTATGCTGGCAGTATGGATGAGCTGACTATCCTGGGAAGATTGATCAAAGGATCTTGTGGAAATGTCATTATTTCTGTATCTCTGCCTTGTTTTAGTGTAACACCTCTGATTGTCACCCCCACCTCCCCTACTCCCCCCCTGTAAAGTGTCAGGAAGGACATTTTCAGTTTATTGTCTCATTAAAGTTTCTCACTTTTTTAAAGAGAGAAAGTCAACCTAACGAGTGACTATTTTAACCTGTACATTTAACTAGTAATACAGAGTACTGTTAGCACTTGAGAGACTTTTCTGGCCTTACAACCTTGCATTTGATGTCTCTGATAATAAGATTCAGGCAGAATGGCCCTAAGGATATGCAGTCTTTCCTCTCCATCAGTGGCTTTCAAATTTGGGGCCCTTAGTTACTCAGCGAACCCGGTGAAAATTCACAATCCCAGACCCTATCTTTCTCCACTCTAGGCAATTCTTTTTTTTTTTTAATTTTTTAAAAGATTTTTTATTTATTGATTAGAGAGAGAGAGAGAAAGAGAGAGAGAAAGCACAGAAGCAGGGGAAGCTGCAGGCAGAGGGAGAGGGAGAAGTAGGCTCCCTGCTGAGCAGGGAGCCTGATGCGGGCTCTATGCCAAGATCCCAGGATCTTGACCTGAGCTGAAGGCAGGGGCTTAACGGACTGAGCCACCCAGGCACCCCAACTGTAGGCAATTCGGATATATATTAAATTGTAAGAACTACTGCTCTAGACATTCAAACAGAAGAAAATCTATTATTTAACTGAATGAGAAGCTCCGAGGGTTTTGGTTGTCCAACTGGAGCAATGCCTTTGACCCCTAGCCCCAGTGGTAGAACTCTACTGAACTCGCTTAGATGTTAAGGCTTTACTAGAGGAAGACTGTACAAGACACTGCCCTCCTTCTTGTATCTGCAATCCTCAAATCCACAAATCTCACAGAATAATAGTTTCTTTAAATCTGATGCCAAAGTTCGTTTGAGGGTAACTTGAGCTAAACTTATTTCTTTCTTGAAGTTTCAATATTTATATGTTTAAGTGTAGAAATACTAATATGTTAAATTCTATGCTGCTTCCCAAGAGCCTGCTAGGGATTTTTAAAAATATTTGGTATATATAATGCATTCATTTCCAAAATCCAGAAAGTCTGCTTTTTAAAACATATTTTGGTCCCAGAGATTTCATATAAGGATTGTGAACACTGTGCTTTATCATATTGTGTTTCTTCTGAAGAGCTGGCTTGTTTTTATTCCATGAATGCTGTGAGTGATTTGACTGGCCTTGCTTTCCTCTAAGTGTGGGGCCTAGAGAGCTGTAAGCTGAAGCTTGGGTCTCCCTTGATCAAGAGCCCTGTAATGTTATTTTATCGGCATTGCTAACTCTCACTCTCTTTTCCTTTGTCTTGATATCATTGTCTATTTTATCACCACCTTCATTGTCATCATTATTATCATTTATAATTATTTCACCAAATGCATTTTGTAATGTGACTTTTTAGGATTAGTTTCAATGTATATGAATTAATTCGTTTTTCCTTTCATTGGTTAGATAGATTAATAAAATAGATAAATACTCTAATTACCTATCCTGGGGCATTCTCTGGGAGAGAATTTGATGTAAGTGCCCTTATTGCCTCTCTTTCTCCTCATGATAAAATAACCTTTAGTTCTGAGGGTAACTTTCCTGGTAAATAATGAGCGTGCATTCCCTGCTAGGTCAGGCTCCTAGCAGGTGCAGACCAGGCATTAGCAACCTCACCCTTTACTTGCCTGAATAAACGTCTTCAGGAGCATCTATCTACCAAAAACTCTTCAGTGTCCCCAGATTTTAAGTTGTGATTGTGATTCTAAAATTTATTTCTGCAATGGCAAGTGGTTGGACAGAAAGTGACACACCCTCAACAGCAACACCAGCTCCTCTGGGGAATATGAAGATTCCAGAGAGAAAAGTTATACATAGTGTTGCTTTGCTGCTCCAGTTCACTGGCTCGGAGTGTGAGAGAGAAGACAAGTGACAAAGCATTAAGTTTTCCTCAGATCTTGAATTATCAGCCTGGATAGCAAACAATTCTGATTACATATTTCAGTGGTTCCTGTGCTTTCCTTTTTAAAAAAGAACAAGTAATAGATTTTATTTTTTACAACACTTTTGGGTTTACAGAAAAATTGGACAAATGCAGAGAGTAAGTGAAAGTAAGCATAGAAAGTTCCTATATATTCCTTCTCCCTCCACCCCACACTTTCCCCTATTAACATCTTGAATTAGGATGGTACATTTATCACAATTTATGAACCCATATTGACACATTATTAACTAAAGCCCACAGTTTACATTAGGGTTCGCTTTTTGTGTTGTACAGATCTTCAGGTTTTGACAAATGCATAATGTCATGTATCCAGTACAATATCATACAGGATAGTTTCACTGCCCTGAAAATCCCATGTGCTCTGTCTGCTGTGTTCACCTGCTCCACCTCAACTGCTGGCAGCCACCAGTCTTTTTACTGTCTGTATAGTTTTCCCTGTGCGAGGATATCATAAAGTTTGAATCATATAGCCTATATAGCCGTGTAGCTTTTTCGGATGAGCTTTTTCACTTTACACCTTTAATTCTCCCCCATATCTCTTCATGGCTCGATAGCTCATTTGCTTTTATCATTAACTAATGCTCCGTTGTAAGGATGTACCGCAGTTTATTCATCCTTTCGCATATCGAAGGACTTCTTGGTCGCTTCCAGCTTTTAGCAATTATGACTAAAGCTGCCGTTTATCTTTTTGTGCAAGTTTTTTGTGGACATAAATTTTCATTTCATTTCAGTCAATGTTTACAAGTTCGACTGCTGGATTATATGGTAAGATTAGGTTTGGCTTGATAAGAATATGCCAAGTTGACTTCCAGAGCAGCTGCACCATTTTGCATTTCAGTCAGCAATGAATGAGAGTATGTACGGCTCCACTTCATCACTAGCATTTGGTATCATCAGTGTTTGGGATTTTAGCCACTCTTTAAAGTGTGTTGTGCTTCACTTTTAACACTTAAAAAGTAGCAAATTTGTGTTCACAAGGTACATTTCTACTAATTAGTACTAAGCATCCTCAAGGTTATATAAGATCGTTGTCCTGCTTTTTCTACCCACCTGAAGCCCCTCCAGAGTTTGCTGTTCTCTATTCCCTAAACAAGTCTGTGGCTGGTCATGCTTGTCTTGCCAGTTCACTCTACTCCCACATTCAGCTTGCATTCTTGTTTTTGCCTTTCTAGCATAAAACCCAAGACATGTTCCTCTCCCTCAAGACTCAAAACAGTTGCTTTAAGATCTCACTGAGTCCTTCCCTAACTCCATTTTCCTAAATGAGCCTCCTCTCTTAGGCTTCTTTGGTATAGTTTTCTAATTCTCTGTCTGCTGCCCATTTTTTAAATTATTATTGAGAATTTCAAACATACAATAATATATAAAGAATGATATAATGAAGTGCCACATACCTGTTACACACTTCATCAGTCACCAGAATTACCAACCAATGGCAAATCTTGTTCCATCCTCTCCTTTTTTACTTTCCCACTGTTGTATCATTTCGTAGCAAATCCCAGACATCATCCTATTATTTCATACAAAGATAGAAGAATATATGTTTTTTCTCTTTCTAACATTAACATTAAATGATTAGCAGACCTAAAATAAAACAGTAGTTTTTTTCTATCATCATATATTCAGACAGTTTTTCAAATTTAAGGAAGGATCTAACAAGGTTCCATGCATTATGATTGGTTGATTGATTGATTGTATTTTAATATATAGACTCCCTCTCCATCTTTTTTGTCCCCTTGCAGCTTATTTGTTGAAGAATCAAAGTAGTTTGTCCCATAAAATTTCCCATAATCTCATTTTTAGTATTTCCATTTCTGAGATAGAATTTAGCATGTTTCTCTGTACTCTTTATTTCCCATAAATCAGTAGGATCTTTATATAAGTTTCATTTATTTTGACACAGCTACTAGGGCCTATTTTTTGTTAGTTTTCTGTTAATGCTAGTTCATTACAGGTTCTCTTCTAACCTGACCCTAAAGAGCATGGCAGCCTATCAGTTTATGCTAAACCTGAAATATTTAATGAAGTTTTAGATGAATTATGTAAAGACTTTCACAGTGTTGGACATCAGTTAATAACATAGATGGACTAGAACCATGGACTCTAGACATTTAAATCAGATTCTTTTTTCCTCTAAGTATTAGCTTTATCTTGGTGAAAGTGGCATGTCTCTTAATACATTTTAAATTTCTTGCAGCAGCAAACTGAAGAGTGCATTTACAGAATGTTCTCTATGCTGTGTAATGTAGTTGTAGTAAAAAAAAAAATTAAATTACTTAAATACTGTCACTACATAATCATATAACTTGGTAGTTAAATTGTGTGGGCTCTTCATTTTGACATCTAAATAAGAATCCTGATTAGGGTACTTGCTGTTTGATCTGGACGAAGTTATTGAACCTGGTTTCTCTCTCTGCCAGATGGGATTTCTATCAGTAATGACCTTATGGATTATTGTTGTGATTATCCAATAAAGATAATAAGTTGAAAATGCTTAGTACAATGCCTAGGGTATAATAGTAAAAGTATAATAATGTTGGAAACTATAGGCAAGCAAAGTATTGTTAGGAGAAAACTGAGGCAGATAGGATGGGGGAATTGGCCTATTATCACGTAACTGGTTTTCGTGTTTAACGTAAGACCCTGATTGTTGAATCAGAGCTGACCCGTTAGTATCTCTAATATCATGAAAGAAGGAACCTAGTTAGGTCTAGGTATGTGGAAGGAGCAGTTGGTGAGTTGAATCTCAAAGTGATAATAACACTCACGTTGTTATTTGCATACAGCCATAAAATCTGTTAGGCTACTCGAGATTGCTCAATGCTTACCTTGGTCACAAATAGACTAAGATTGTTACTGTTTTGTTAAAAAAAAAAAATACACACTCGGAACAGGGGTTGTTTCATTGCAAAAATATTTCAAATAAGTTCTCTTTTTCTCCTCTGCACAAAAGTTATAAAGTTGACATATACAGTAATACCTGAGGCATAATTCATTGGGATGAAATGCAAGTAATGGAAATGATCATGCATTACTATTTGGTTGGGTAAAAATGACCGAAGCATTCCATAGAGATTTTTTTCCTTTGAAGTACACTTACTGGGTGATACCATAGCTGAATTAGGCTTAAATTGTTCTGAAAAGTTCTTGAAATATTTTTTTTTCTTTTTTTACCCAAGTTCTCCTTAGTAGGTAGTAAATATATGCATTTACTTTCTTCTTCCTTTGGTACTTCCTTTACTTTCAAATGAGGATATTTTAACCTCAGATGTCTACTCTGTTTAATGACTATTCCTTTTTGCTAATTAACGTATCTAAAATCTTAAATTAAAAAATAATTTATCTCTAGCCGCTTAAATGTTGTATACATGATTAGCAAAAGCAACTGCTGTTGGCTTGCAAAAGCTGAAAGTTAAAATGTATGATGATAATGTTGATGTGATTTGTGACCTTTTATAAGTCACTTTGCCCTTTGAAATTAAGTGTGCCAGAGCGGACAAACATAATATATTGAATAGATTATCCTAATGTTTTTGCTGATTTTTAACAAGAACTCTATAAAGCAACCATGAAATGTTGTCTTTTAGCTTTTATCTTTTTCGATAAAAATCACTGAAGCACTTTTAATTTGTATATATGAGACTTCACATTTAAATGTGTGTTTTCCTTCTTGTGTTTCCATGCCTTGTTACTTTACATTTTCAAACACACACACAAAGCCATGTCCACAAAATATCAGGTTTTTCCTGAAATAACTATAATGCATTAAAACATCCCCTCAAGGAGACATCGTTACTTCCAAAGCTGATGGAGCTTTTTAAAAAATAATCTTTGATTTTATATTGTTACCCTTTGGTGCATGATGTCAGAACAGCACTAGTGATTTCACTAGAAAAAGTACACGTCATTGGTTAAATCTTGCTGGTCCACATTGCTAGTTGCATTGCAGCATTACCTACAAATAGATAGGAGAATTGAGAGTTAACAGCCAGGTAAAACTCAGTTTCCTGTGGTAACTGAATAATACCAGATTAACATTTAAAAGACATTAACAAGACTATGGGAGAAGTAATAAATGTCGAAATGTCATCCCTTAATCTTTAATATTTTTAATGTTATAACTTATTTTGGTGTTTAAATTATTAAGGCTATATTGAATAAAAACAGTAGGAGTTTTGCTAACAATGTTGTGTAGCTGTCTTATAAACACAGTGTAAAATTGAGGAGACTCTTTTTCCAGCCTGGCACTGGCTCTCTTCTCATGACAGTGTGAAGAAATTCTGGAAAGAGTGCTTGTGTATTTTCCAAGTGAACCTGACTGCCCTTCTCTTGCAACTAGCTGCAGAAGGGCAACCAGCTGTAGAAATACAGCCAGCCGCAGCAGCTTGCCATGGTCACCTGTTTTCCCCAGGGTCAACTTGCAGCGTGAAAACAGAGAGGAAAGTAAAGGCATTCAAAAAACCTGGTGTGACCCAGGAAGTCCTCCTTCAAGTGTCTTCTTGCCCTCAGATAGTATCTTATGGAACATGATAATAGCCAGGAGTAAAGAATGAGCAGTGAAAGGGAAGTGGAATAGTCTCAAGAATTACTAATGAGAAAAATAATCAAAAATCGTTAAAAATTGGAGCAGACATCTTAAAGAGAAGAATAATATTGTAACTGTCATTTTTATTTTATTTTTTAAAAGATTTTACTTTTGGGGCACCTGAGTGGCTCAGTGGGTTAAGGCCTCTGCCTTCGGCTCAGGTCATGATCTCAGGGTCCTGGGATCGAGCCCCTGCATCGGGCTCTCTGCTCAGCGGGGAACCTGCTTCCCCCTCTCTCTCTGCCTGCCTCTCTGCCTACTTGTGATCTCTCTCTGTCAAATAAATAAAATCTTAAAAAAAAATTATTTTTTCTTATTTGAGAGAGAGCAAGGGAGAGAATACAAGCAGGATAAGGCCCAGAGGGAGATGCAGACCCACTGCTGAGCAGGGAACGAGGCTCAATGCGGGGCTCAATCCCGGGAACCCGGGGTCATGACCTAAACCAAAGGCAGATGCTTAACCAACTGAGCCACCCAGGTGCCCTTGTAATTGTAACTTAAATAGAAATTAATAATGTGCACCTCTGTATTTTCTTTTTCTTCCTAGCTTTATCTTATGGTTTCATCTTGATTCTCCTTTTGCCTTGATTTGTCTAATTTACTCCATGTTATCCAATAGATTTATGTAAACCATTTTGTGTCCATCAGCTTTTGCTTTTACTAGGATAATAGATGACTCCAAAGCTCAGTGTCTTTTAATGACATTGGTTTAGTTCTCTCTCATGTTACATGCTACGTGGCATCTGTGGCTATGGTCTGTGTGTCTTCTTTATTCTTGGATTCCAGGGTAAAGGAATAACCAGTATCTGGGCATGACGTTTTCATGGCATAGGGAAAAGAATGATGGTGGAAACATAAAATGGATTGTAAAATTTGTGTTTGGGCCTGAATTGAAAGAAAGAAAATAATCAACTGTACCACCAAAATTCTTTGTGGAATAAGTTGTGGTATAGTAGCATTAACTTTAAATTGATGTGGATAAAGGGATACCATTAAGGTGGATACTTAATAAAGAGTAGTATGGATGGTTTTAATTTATTACATTTTTATAGAGCATCTGTAATACAGAAGACAACAGGAAGAAGCAAATAATAATGAACACCAGTATGCTACATTTAAAATGCTCTCATTTCAGTGAGGAGTACAGAAAAATATATAAAACCAGCATTCATGCATTCACTCTTGAGTGCTTACTTCAGGAATAAAAGAAGTGCTAATTTGCAGAAAGTATGAGTTAGATAAACTGTCAACCACTGAGTTCCAGAAATTTTAGGATAGTCACTATGTGAGAATCTTTTAAATGAAGTTAATAATAAAGATTATTAAAGATTATATAGTAACAATAGATGGCTTTTATTGGGCATTTACTATATGTTGAACACTTAAAAATCTCATTGTAGTCTCACAATAAGTTTTTGATGTGTACAATTACTCTCATTTTACAAATAAGAATATAAAAGACACATGTATCGAGAGACTATTATTTATATCATATCATATCATATCATATCATATTTTATTATATATAAAGTCTACTGAGCCTGGGTGGATTAAGTGAAACATAAGAGTGAAAATAGTGTTTAGGTGTTTCACTTTTTATGAAAGAGTGAAAAGGTGTTTATATATAGTTTGTAGAATGTAAAACTCTTGTGAGATATATATATATATATATACGATTTACATATATACTTATAACTGATTATATATAAATATAATATATATACATATACATGGTATACATATAACTGTTATGAAATATATAGATGGATAGATATGAATTTCCATGATTGTTTGGTTGCGATATTGTTAATCCCATAACCTGAGCTTAAAAGACATTTTTCAACAGATTCAGTCAAAACTTATTTGCAAAGCAATCTCAATAAAACCTAGAAACATAAGTCCTAAGGGTTGAATCAACTGATAACATGCTACATTTCTTTATAAGAAACATTGGGGAAAAATAAAACAGTTCGGCTTATTGATGATATTTAATAAATATTTTGGAACCTTGTTACTTTTATTCTTATCATTGAAGTATAACTCTGTCATTATTTTCTGTTGAACCCCCTCCACTCTTTGCCTTTATGTGGGTAAGGAATAGAATTTTGAAGGGAAAAAATATGAGGCAAAGATTTCTACATAAAGCTTTTGTTAATGAGCAAAATTTGGGCCTTGTATCTTCTGTGTGATAAATGTAATATTTGGGGAAAGCTGTAGTACAATTAATCATTGTTCATTTATGTATTTATTACCCTTGGGGTCTTTTTGTAAACATTCCATTTTTCTAAAGCAGCAAATTCATCTCTTAATATGCAAATATTACATCTTTTTTGTCTAAAAAGGACCAGTTTCTTTGTTTGGAACATATTGTCAATATCAAATATGTGTGCTGAAAGACAACAATCAGTACCTAATAAATTAACAAAACCGTTAGGGGATACAGTAATATTTCATAAGCTAAAACTATAGTGAAGAGAGATTATTTCTAGTAGCTTTATGGATTTTTTTTCAGTTAGTGTTTAAAAATGTAAATCTCAATGTTTTGTTTTTTTTTCCCTTGGCTCTTGTATGACACTTTTCATTTGGAAGAGAACTCAAAATAAATAAGGTTTTGACTTATATATCCCATTTGTCTCAGAGTATAAATGAACAGTATTTGCCAATTTTGATTATACCTTCTAAAATTGTTAAATAATTTCAGGTGGTTTAAATAGAAATCTTATCCAATCTTATTCTTTAAAATGTAACTTTTATTAAAGTAAAAATTAACTGAAAAAATAGACTGGGCTCTGTCCTATGAAGCACTTAGATAACACCTGCCTTTTGTGATAATCTCGCTACAGTGTGTAACATCAACCTAATCATGAGAATACATCAGACAAATCCAGATTGAGGGACACATTACAAAATAACTGACTAGGACTTTTAAAAGTTTCAAGGTCAGAAAAGACCAAGAAAATGCAGATGGAGAGTATTAAGACATGCTTAATGCAATGAGGGATCATTTAGACCTGAGTCAGGAAAGAACCTTAGTGGGAAACCTGGAAAAATTTGGATAAGGTCTGTAAATCATTTTGTTACATTGTATCAACTTTAACTTTATGGTTTTAATGATTATTCTATGGTTATATAAATGTTAAATTTAGAGGAAACAAGGTGCAGGGTGTACAGGAATTCTCTGCCATTTTTTCAAGTTTTCAATAAATATAAAAATTTGCAAATGAACAGAAATATATTTAACTGGGGAACAAACATAAAACCACAACCTCTGAAATCAGAAAAAAATGAAATATTTTTATTGGAAGAGGTTCATACCTTTTATGGGGAATATGAATGCTCACAGACTGAGTGTCATGCAAGGCACCTTGCAAGGTGAGACAGAGAACTGGAGAAAACTTTTTTTTTAATGTTTTAGAGAAAACATTTTGTATAGTACCAATGATGACATTTATCAAACTCTAAAATTGTGTAATATTTGAACCTGAAAGATGTGAATTTGCAATCACACTGTCTGAGAAGATGATAGAAGTATTTGAATCTGGGACTTATGGTTGCAGAATTTAGAAGATTCATACAAACAAAATATTGAGAAAAATGTGGTACTAGCTTGGAGGTTGGGGAGGACAATCGTACATTGTATAATTATGGGGACTAATGAGTCATACTTAGAATCTGGGGGTATAAATAGAGGGAAATCTGGAATTAACCCAATCATAATCAATTTTTAATGCCATATTAAGGCATTTTTGCCTTCCCTGTGTAGTCAGTCTTTTTTTTTTTTTTTAAGATTTTATTTCTTGATTAGACAGTGAGAAAGGGAATACAAGCAGGGAGAGTGGGGAGGGAGAAACAGACTTCCTGCTGAGCAGAGAGCCCGATGCGGGTCTAGATCCAAGGACTCAAGGATCATGACCTGAGATGAAGGCAGGTGCTTAGCGGCTGAGCCACCCAGACACTCCAGCTGTGTAGTCAGTCTTAAATGATCAAGGGATTTTGAGCAAGTGGGCCTCATGATTAGCTCTGTGTCTCACAAAGTTACTGGAAGTATGAAGTGAAAATGGGAGTGAGGCAAGAGTGTGGTCTCTCTCAGGCAATGGGTAGTCTGGAGACCAGAGAAGAGACAACGGTAGCAATTCAGAAGCAAGTTACAAAAGATGCAAGGAGAGACTGGCAATAGAAATGAAAACAAATGAAATAGAAAATAGCAAAAAGGAATATATTTGACTTACTGTGATTATATCAAGCTACTGTTATCCTGAAAGGTAGAAAAAAAATGAAGATTTGAGTGATGATCACGTAATCAGGTTTCTTTCATAAAAGTGGTAATAATCACAGTTATAATTAACTGATGAGACTGACCAGGGGACTAAGGCATCTTGATTTTTTTTCAAGAGTGTGAATGAAATCTAATTAGAAATTTAAACTCAGAAGAGATATTGAGGGATACGGTCATCACAGTCAGAAAAGCTGAGCTGGGCAATTGTGGTTTTCCGAAATGAGCTAATGAAGTGATTTTATTCATGTATCTAACAACTACGCACAGCTGTTTCTTGTTTGTTTGTTTGTTTTTATTATTTATTTTTTTACAATGGGGTCATTAAAGATGCCTTATGAGCATAGAAAGTTGGAATTGGGGTGTAAAAATGTAAGATGAGTGGAAAAACTACCCTAGTTGACATATAATCTCATTGTCTAGCCTGTAATTCTTGGTTCTGTACCAGAGATGTGTGTTTCCTCTAGTAAGAATAGATGCTCTCAGGCAAACAGCCTTATGTGTTGAAATGTGAGCGATTACTGTTACCCAGTCTTCTATGTTCCTCTGAACACTGGAGTGAGCTAGAGGAAAGATAACTTTTTTATCTATACTTACCACACTGGTGATCCCATTTAGTCTCATGGTTTTAAATTTCATCTCTGTATTTATGACTCCCAGATACAAATCACCAGTTCACACTTCTCTCTTGAACACCCAACTCATATACTCAGCTGCCTGCTGGACGCCACCAAGCTCTTGATCATCCTTTAAACCCATGTATTATATACCTTTCTTTCCCCATCTCAGTTATCCTTTTAGTTACTCAAGGGAAAAGCTTTAAGGTAACACTTGATGCCTTTCTTTGCCTCTGATCCACCATTTGATCTGTAAGACTATCCTATTGTCTCTGACTTCAAAACGATAGGGTAGCTGGGTGATGGGTATTAGGAGGGCGCATATGGTGATGAGCGCTGAGTGTGATACTCAACTAATGAGTTGTTGAACACTACATCAAAACCTAATGATGTACTATATGGTGTCTAACTGAACATAATAAAATAAAAAATAAATAAAATTTACATATCACACCAAAAAAAAAAAAAAAGAAAGAAAGAAAGAAAAGAAAAAAGAAAAGAAGAGCCAGATCTAAAATCTGACCACTTCTCCAGAGCTTCTACAGTGCTAGCATCCTAGTTCATTGTATTACATCTGGATGATTGCAAGAGACCCCTGAGTACCAACTTCTCCCTTGTTCCCCATCAATTCATTTTCAACTCAGTTGCTGAAGTGATTTTGTTAAAACGGAGATTATTGCATGTCACTTCTTTGCTCAAAACCCTCCAAAGGCTTCTCTAATATTACTGCGAGAAAAAAGCCCAAATATCAAATTGCAAGGATCTACAAGGCTTTGCAAAGTCTTCTTCTGGCCTGATTTTCTCTATTCCTGTTCCCTGTCTTTCTGCTTTCTTTGAGCAGTATCAGCCTCCCTTGCACTTCCACAGCCATTTTAGGAACATTCCCCCCTCTGACACTTGGTACTTGCTGTTCCCTCTGGCTGAAGTGCTTTTCCAGATATCTTTATGTTTCACTCCTTTACTTCCTCAGGTCTTGATTCAAATCAGTCTATAAGTAAGGCATTTCCAGATCACTCTATCTAAAATTTGAAACTTCCTTCTAATCCCTAGACTCCTTCCCTCATTTTCTCTTTGGCAGTTACCACCATCACACTCAGTGTAGTTTTTGCTCATTTTGTTTTTTGTCTCTTACACGTTCATCCAGTTAAAATGTAAACTCCTTTGAAAGAAGAATTTTTGCTTTTCAATTATTCTATACTGAATGGCATATTATAAGTCAGTATTTGTTGAATGGATTAATAGGAAGTACCACCTATATTAGCTCTGCCTTTATTAATGTATTTATTGAATAAGTTATTTTGAACACCTTTAATGTAGTTGGCCTAGAGCCTAAGAAGGCAATGCATTTTAGGATCTCTTAGGTTTGTGGGGAACAGGCATGAAAATATGTATTTTATAGTTCAGTGTTATAAGCAGAAAGGTGAAATTAGGGTTTATGGTCTCTAAGCAGAAAGCTATCTCACAGCCTCTCATCTTACTTTTGTTCTGCCATCACTACCCTCTAGAAGCTATAGAGCAAATACCCAACTGGAAGAAGTTGCTTGACTTTTTTTTTACAAAAGTCACCCAACACTAAGAAGAAACAAATCAAGGCTGATCTTCAGTTCTGCCTTAGATTTTCGTTCCAAATTAAACTTGTTTCTATTTCCATTTGAAATGGTTTTCTATAATGTGGGTCATAATCCCTGATAAACAGCTGTTTCGAGGAAGTTTGGCACAATTCTTCATTATGCTTCTTCCGGCTGAAGTTTCTGGCAATTCCTTCACATAAGCTGCCTCTGCTGAGTGGAAGATACAGAATGAGAATAGGTTGGCAGCAATTGTTCTCTTTCATTTTCTTCTGAATCAGTCCACAGCCCATGGATGCTGTGAAATAACAAAATTGGCTGTTATAGGTTATAGTCACATTCCCATCTCAGCGCCAGCATTTGAAATCTCTTGGGCATTTTAAGGTAGAGATTTGTGCTTTATTTGTACTTCAGGATTATTCTGAATTATATATCTATAGATATAAAAGAGAAGGGGGCAAAAATTGTTGACAAACAACAATAGCATAGCCAGTTAAAATTTGTCTTACTTTAAAAAACATTTGATTTAGGATTCTCATTCACTTTTTTCTAGAGGATTGAGGTTGAGATATGTAGGTCTATATCTCTTTTGTTGCCAAGACTGGGATGATATTACCACAGTGACCAAAAACGATGATGAAATTCCCATTTTTAAGAGAAATGGTTCTGCCCTGTCTACCACAAAGGGGAAAATGCTGACATATTCATCATTGTTACGCTTTCTTGCTACAGTTTATTCTCTTCTACATTCTGCAAAAGTTCTTGAGGCTCTGTGGCCTCATCAATCATAGGCTGTTTTATTATTTCACAATTGTATGACTGTACATCACAGGCAAATTCAAAAACCTTTCATGTTATTCTGCCATATTCAGAGAACATTTTTTTTTCACAGAGACCTATTAGTGTTTTTATTAATCTTACCAACATCCAAAAAATATATTAAATATTAATGATATATACTTTAGCAGATATAGAACTTTGTCAAACTATGCGATCGCTGCCTTTGAAGTAGAACTTTCCAAGGACAGTATAGTACTATTTTTACATTCGGTGAAGATTTAAGTCAGATGACAAGCATAAGGTACCTTTTGTGAATTACCAGATGGTAGAAATTTGTAAGATGTTATTATAATGCCATTTACAGATTCACTTGCTCTTCCATTTGAGAATTTGTCTCATAGAGAGTATATATACACACACCTGCATACACATGCATATATATATATTTTTTACATGCATGTATATCTGTGCTTATGATATACACATATATCATAAATTTGTTTATAAAGTATATATATGCACACATATATACTCATCTGTGCATATATATGCATTCTGTTTTATGGTCTTTTTGTAATTCTATATATAACAATATATAGAATTTTTAGAAGATATAAGGACCGTCCAGATTTTCAAATTATTTTGTTTTGGTGACTGTTCAGGTTTATTGGAAAAGAATTATGAGTTTATGAATCACTGATCATTTCCTCTAGTCCCATGAGAATAAGAGGATATTTCAGTGATATACAGTCACCAAAGCATAGCGTATTCTCAGATGAGCTCACTGTTGCCACCTCTGTTGAGAAGGTGAAGACAAAATCTCCTAGGCAAAGACACAATCATTCAAGCCACTTATTTGGAATTAAAACAAACATCATTTATCAAACAAAGATGTTTTACTCAATATCTAAATGGTTTAAAAATTGAATTTCTCATGTAACTGTTCCCTCAAAGACTCAAATGGTTTTTGTTTTTCAGGAATATTCTATGTAGCATCTATGGAAACACTGTTACTTTCTTTGAAGGATACCTTCTTCACTTGCAACCAAAAAAAAAAAAAAATACATTTTTAAGCAATCACATTCCCTTTTGTCAGTCTGAGTCAGCTGAAATATTTGGAGTTATCAACCTATTGTAATATCCTAAGATGGAAGTGGATAACTAACTGGGATGTAATTTATCCCAAGCTAATGTATATCTGAGGCCTTTTGGGTGGTTATATTTATTCTTATAGCTATAAATCTAACTTGCTTGTGTGAAGAATAGGCTGTAGTTTGAGGTAGTTCCATAATTACACATTCATTTTGGTCTAATCGTTTAACTTTGGATTCTTAAAGCTGTGACATTCCCATTACTACCAATACTCTAAAATCTGGCTTTGCTTGATAATTGTTTGTTTTATAATTTCTTTATCACTGCCTTAACTTAGGAACAGAACAAAGGATTTATTTGGACCAAAAGATACCAAACTATGATGGCTGATTTATATCATCGAAATATTTTGTAGACTTTTTATGAGACAATTATGCTTGTAGTAGCCATATAGTAAGAAATGCATAATGACAAAAATCTTGTATGTTTATTACTACATCATCTATGTATATTTTAAAAATACTAATGCGTGTTTTTTTATCTAGTATGGATTTTCATAATCCTTTCAATAATTAAGATCCCCTCTCAAAGTTCTCTCTCTTGAAGCATGGGAACCAGTGATGTGAAACAGTTGATATTAGGTGAGTGACGTTAGGTATCCCATGACCTCCCCTATTTGGCATTTGATATATTTTCCAAAAAAAAAAAAAAAATGTAAAAGAGCATGGAAATAAGAAAGACCTGCTCTCTCATTAATTATCATATCCTCTAAGTGCTCTTGGGAATTATTGTAGACCAGGGATCCTTTGCAATAAGGAAATAGGTGTGACTGATAGAGATAGACTGATTGGAAAATTTCACATTTGAAATGAAACTTAGCAACTACATAGCCCACCCACATTTTTTTAAACCAATAACCCAAATAGGTTAAGTAACTTAAGGTTACACAAGTTGTTGATGGCAAAGCAGGCCTAAACCTGGGTTATACAAACTTTGAAGACGTCTAGAAATACAGCATGCTACTACTGCAGTATCAGTTGCAGAATTGTCCAGAAGATGGAGGTATGGAGGTTGAAATTATCACACAACCTGGGGAGTCATAGATCATAATGTATTCTGTACACCTTAGAGGCAAAAACACATGGCTTAGGGGTGCCTGGGTGGCTCAGTGGGTTAAAGCCTCTGCCTTCAGCTCAGGTCATGATCTCAGGGTCCTGGGATCGAGCCCCACATCCGGCTCTCTGCTCAGCAGGGAGCCTGCTTCCCCTCTCTCTCTGCCTGCCTCTCTGCCTACTTGTGATCTCTCTGTCACATAAATAAATAAAATCTTAAAAAAAAAAACCACATGGCTTGGTATCAGAAGTGAAAAGCAAAGTAGATTGTGGTAGAGTGAATTCAGGATTTGGAGTCAGAAATGTTCTTTTAAGAAATCTCAGAGCTGGGGTGCCTGAGTGGCTCAGTTGTTAAGCATCTGCCTTCAGCCCCAGTCATGGTCTCGGGGTTCTGGGATCAAGCCCCGTGTTGGGCTCCCTGCTCTGCGGGAAGCCTGCTTCTTCCTCTCCCAGTCCTCCCGCATGTGTTCCCTCTCTAGCTGTCTCTCTGTCTCTGTCAAATAAGTAAAATCTTAAAAAAAAAAAAATAAAGAAGTCTCGGTGCTACCACCAACTAGATCTGTGACCTATGGTATATACTTTAAATATCCCTAACCCTCCATTCCTTTTCTGTAAAAATAGAAATAATAATGCATTCCCTGCCTACCATTTAGGAAAGTTGAAAGAATTAAAATCAATAATTGAAAAAAAAGGTTAATTTGTACAGAGCTTGTGATAAAAAAAATAAAGGAGTACGCTTCAATAAATTGTGGCACTCCTCGATGCCACGCATTGTGCAAAATGTTGAGAATACAGTACTCAACAAAATAGGTAAAATAATACTCTAAGGGTTTTTCATTCTGGCAAAATGAATACTTAGATATGGCATTATATAATTTACCAAGAGCTTTCTTATTCATTGTCCTGCTTGAGCTTAAAAACAGTGCTAGGCAGACAGGATAAATCAAGTAATAATAATAACAAAACAGCAACTAACATTCCTTGACCTTGTATGTAAAAGAAGAATTTCAAATTGTTTAAACATAGCTATGTGTTGGTGCAGAAAGAAGACCAAGGTGGGGATAAAGGGCATCATAATGCTAGAAGCCAATAGAGCATCTGGGCATTCGTTTCTGTGTGGTGATAAACATCTTAGAGTTCTATGATCATATTGAGTTTTCATAGATACAGGTAGATGTTTTTATCCTGATATTATTGGTTGAGAAACTAAAGCTTGCAAAATCACTGTGTGTCTCACTAGCTGGCACATCTAATGAGTGGAAAAGCAAGGATTTGATTCTAGAATACTCTGGCTCCAAAGCCTAGGTTAACTCCATTGTGCCAGGCTCCTCCCACACACCACTGTGCCAACTGTGTCCAGGACATGAGCTCCAGTGCTAAGAAAAAACCAAACTATCAAATTAAGCAGCATCACACCAGGTAATCCCCTTTCTGATCCTGCTGTGTCTGTCAGTGGTTCCAAAATCCTACCTAGCTCATCCGGCTTAAAACTGAAGTTGAGTCTCTCTTACTTGTCACCCTGTGTGAAGTAGCCAATTCCTGTTTTACTTTCACATTGTTTTAAGTCCGGCCACTTCTGCGTGGTTTTGACCTGGTTAATTCTTTTAGTAATTGTTGCCAAAGCTCTGGACTGGCAACCCTGGCTTGATCTCTTAACTGCTTCATCCAACTGTCTTAATTTGCACCTCTCCATTCACAGACCATGAAACAAGGCTTCAAGTGCTGGTAGTTTATTTGAAACATGATCCCCAGTCACTCCTGTCAGGGAATGGGGAAATGAGAAGGAAAAGAAGTCAGCTGACTTCTTTTGAAGGGTGTGTTATCAAGAAAGTCACCACTGTGTATGGTGGGAGTTCCTAAACAGAGAACCATAGGAGCCACTGTAGAGCATCTGCCTCAGTGTCGTTTTGTCTGACGGTCACTGGAGCACCGTTCATATACCAGATCCCATCCGTAACTGGCTTAGAGCTGTTCCCTAGAGGCTCTGTCTTCAGCTCTTCGTGTTTATAGTGCAAGTAGATAGAGCTACTCTGGAAGCTAGAGAGGGCCCTTGGGCCAAAGAATTGGGTTTGACAGTTAGAAGTTAAGCCAGAGTGCACAGAAAAGATACTGGCCATGAGAATATGTCTGGGACACTGAGCATGTCTTCTCCACCAGCCTATATATTGTTTCCAAAGTAATCTTAATGTATATTTCTGCTAAAGAAAGATACGTTAGGCTGCTCACAGCTCACTGTATGACTTCCAATCTTCATACCTTTTCTTATACCTTTCTTGAATATTGTTTCCACCTTTACTTCCAAATTCACAAAATCAGTTGTTACCCATTTTTAAAAGATACATGTCGTATAGGTATTTGTGATTATATTCTATCTTACTTTATATCACAGCTTCTTTCATCCACTGGCACAGTGATACAATAGAACCTTAATAAATGTTGGTGGACTCATTGTCTCAATGCGTACCAACTTGTGTACTTGTCATTGTTCAAAGAAAACAGAAATATCCTAGATACGTAACTTTCTGAAATTACTACATAGTAACTAGTTTTGTTTCTAGAAATTAACACCTTGTATCCAGTGAATAATAGCAACCAATTTGATCAATTATAGTATCAGTACTTCCAACTACCTTTACATTTTGAAGATTCCATAATTGATACTTCTTAAAGTAAAATAATCTTTGGTCTTTGTATCTGTTTCCTGTTGCTGCTGTAATAAATTACAACAAACTTAGTGGCTTAAATAACACAGATTTATTAGAGTTCTGGAAATCAGATGTATAGAATAGATCACACTGGGCTAAAATCAAAATGCTATATCATTCCTTTTTGGAGATGCTAAAGAAAAAATCAGTTTTCCTGCCTTTTACAGCTTCTAGAGGCTGCCTGTATTCCTTGGCTTTTGGTATTTTTCTATCTTCAAAGAAAACAATGACCTGACTAAGTCTTTTTATATTACATATAAGTTTAAAGCTTTCATAAGTACATTGGGCCCACTTGCATAATCTAGTCTTATCTCTACATCATAAAGTTGCCTGATTAACAACGCTTAATTTCATCTGCTATCTTAATTCCCCTTTGCCAGGTAAAATAACATGTTTATAGGTTCAGCAGATTAGGATGTGAACATCTTTGGAAGGCCATTATTCTGCTTACCACATTTGGGATGTCTCATTTCCCCCTCTCCAACTCAATAAAATAATCACATTCATTTGAATTTATCTGGTAAAATATTTAAGATATAATCCAAAACCCTTGATGCTAGAAACTGGGTTGTGGTTTCAACAAATGGAATCTCATATATCATAAAACAATATGGATATTTCATTTTGAAAAAGAAAAGTTAATTTAGAAAACTAGAAATTTTGTATATAGTAATAGTTTTGCTACCTGAACCTACTTTTAATGTTTTTTTCTTTCTTTTTAAAGATTTTATTTATTTATTTGACAGAGAGAGAGATCACAAGTAGAGAGGCAGGTGTCGGGGTGGGGGGCGAGCAGGCTCCCTGCTGAGCAGAGAGCCCAATGCAGGGTTCGATCCCAGGACCCTGAGATCATGACCCAAGCCGAAGGCAGAGGTTTTAACCTACTGAGCCACCCAGGCGCCCCTACTTTTAATGTTTTCAAAATAAACTTGTCATTTACATCATTTCATAGCTGATTTTAGTTTATTAACATTTTTTTTTAATTTTTATTTCTTAGCTGATCTTAAAGAAAATTACTTAGGGACACCTGACTGGTTCAGTCCAAAGAGTGTGCGACTCTTCTTGATCTCAGGGTTGTGAATTCAAGCCTCACATTGGATCTAGAAATTACATTTTTTAAAATTTTATTTATTTTGTTTTATTTTTTTATTATGTTCAGTTAGCTGCTGTAGGTTTTGATGTAGTGTTCAATGATTCATTAGTTGCATATAATACCCAGTACTCATCACAACCCATGCCCTCCTCAGTACCCATTACCCGGCAACCCCAAACCCCCTCCCCCTTCCCTCTGAAACCCTCAGTTTGTTTCTCAGAGTCTGTAGTCTTTCATGGTTCATCTCCCTCTCTGATTTCTTCCCCTTCAGTTTTCCCTCCCTTCCTCTGTGGTCCTCCATGCTATTCTTTATGTTCCACTTATAAGTGAAACCATATGATAATTGTCTTTCTCTGCTTGATTTATTTCACTTAGCGTAATCACCTCTAGTTCCATCCACGTCAATGCAAAAGTTGGGTATTCATCCTTTCTGATGGCTGAATAATATTCCATTGTGTATATGGACCACATCTTTATCCATTCATATGTTGAAGGGCGTCTCAGCTCTTTCCACAGTTTGGCTATTGTGGACATGGCTGCTATGAACATTGGGTGCATGTGCCCTTTCTTTTCATCTGTATCTTTGGGGTAAATTATTTTTAAAATCTTAAAAAAAGAATTTTCTTTTTTTAGACTTATACTGACTAAAAGTTATGATGTGGTGACTTATACTCACCACATCAAGCAAAGTAAGCCATTTAGCTAGTAGAAATCTGTCACAGAGTGTGGATATTACATTTGTAATTGATTCCAATAACATTTCAAGGGCATTAGAAAGATCTGCTACTCATCATTAGACTGACACCTTACACAATAATCCAAAAATTGAATCTAAGGATAAACATGCAAACTGAACACAAGAAGAAAATGTAGTTTACAAAACAACTAGAGAGAAAACTTGAAAACATCTTCCATAAGGTCTTTGCTTTTCTTGGGGAAATGGTTGCTGTTTGTCAGAAATAGCTTGTGTTAGATCTTGGTTGCTCATGATCCGCATCTATTAGAAGAGACTGATTTTCTGAGATCTCTGTTTGTACTCTTTCCTACCTGGGTCTTCATTTCATGATTTGAACATTCCTAGTTCTCTTAATCAAGAATGGCTAATTGATTACTTCTCAATCCTGTTCTTTTTTTTTTTTTTTTATTTCTTAAAATTAAAATTGTTACTAACTACTCTGGAAAATTAATCTATGAAGAAGGGATTCTCCCTTCCTCTAACATTATAAAGAATGCATATTACCAGTTGCCCTCTGGAGAAGTGTGGTTTTAAAATGGTTAGGCTAAGTACTTAAATAAAAAAAAAATTAGAACTTAAACAGTAATAATAGTTCTTTCTTCTTCAAAACAGTCATTTTTGAAGAAGATAAGTTTTTATTCCAGTGACCCTGACATTTATGTAGCATCATCAGTGGAATCAATCTGTTGTTCACCCACTTGGTGCCAAAAAAGTTTCTCTTCATCTTATAAATTCTTTCCCCTTTTTAGCAATCTTAAATGCTTCCTAATATAAGGTGTGCTATAAAAATATTCATGTAAAATAACTCATGTAAAACTCTTAATTGACAGAGTTTAGAGTTTTTGTTGGGTTTAAGTTAACTGAATGAGGCATCATTTGTTTTTTGACTTAAACCCTGTGTAGTGAAAGTTCCATTGTCATCTGGAACTAAGTCCATTTTTCCAGGACTGGCTAAAAGCTCAGTATAGTAGGAACCATCAGGTGCATTCACTGTCCTCATTAACTGCTTTTTGTTAAAACAAACAAACAAACAAACAAACAAAAACATTCATACAATAATATGTGCACCCAAAATACTCAGAAGTGGATGACTTTACTTTTGCTGATATTCAAGTTGTAAAAAATTGCAGATATTTTACTAAAATTTAGCATAGTGGTTCATTTCATGAGTCTTTTCTTTAAATATGAAATATCACCAGGATACCTGGGTGGCTCAGTCAGTTAAGCATCTGCCTTTGGCTCTGGTTATGATCCCGGGGGAGAGGATCAAGTCCTGCATCAGGCTCCTTGCTCAGGAGGGAGCCTGCTTCACCCTCTGCCTGCTATACCCCTGCTTGTGCTCTCTCTCTCTGACAAATAAATGAAGAAAATCTTTAAATTTTTTAAAAAAGAAAATAAAATCCTTAAAAAAGTATAAAAATAAATATGAAATAGCACCTTGAATGTAGAATTTCAAATATGCATGCTTTAAAAAAAAGTAGATTGGAAGTATCTTACAAGCAAGGATTTTGTTATACTCCATCTTCACTTTAACATGAAATTAGTAGTTATTGTTTTAGAACGTGAGTTACATTTCTAGCTTCTTTAGGAGTCATTAGTTTTGCTTTTATTTTTCTAAGATTTATTAACATTATACTGTGATGAGCATGTACTACTACTACTACTAATTATTATTATTATTATTATTATTATTATTATTATTATTTTCCTTGGTGGCCATCCAAGAAATGGCATGCCATTTCTAGGCATTTCTTTTTTTTTAAATTTAATTTTATTTTTACAGTGTTTCAAGATTCATTGTTTATGCACCACACCCAGTGCTCCATGCAATATGTGCCCTCCTTAATTCCTACCACCAGACTCACCTATCCCCCCACTCCTGTCCCCTCCAAAACCCTCAGTTTGTTTCTCAGAATCCACAGTCTCTCATGGTTTATCTCCCCCTCCAATTTCCCCCAATTCACTTCTCCTTTCCTTCTGCTAATGTCCTCCATGTTATTACTTATATATTAATAATATAGAAATCTAGTGATTTATTATTTATATTATATATACTTATAATTTATTATTTAATTTATTTAATGCATCTGTTCCCCTCAACAATATTGCAAAGAATGTTTTCCTAATGCAACTGTACAGTGTGGAATCTGAGCTAAGAGAAGATAAGTAAATAAGCCCAAGGGCTCTCAGCTAGGCAAAACGCAAACCCTGGTCTGTCTGACTCCAATGTTGGGTCTAATTTCTTTTTAGTATGCTACGCTGTTTGTAAATTTTCCATGGGCTAGCACAGTGTGCCCTGTTGAGTTGAAGCATATTTTGCAATGAAGAAATGACAGTGAAGGAGATGGCAGAGATCATGATTGAGACACCTGTTGAGGTATGTTCTTAAAACCAAAGACTTGAGAGTCTACCCTATAGGCCACAGTTAGCATTATATTATCTTAGAAAAGTATAAAACAGGAAATGGCATGAAGTATCTTTCTGCCTTGAGAGTTGTCTTCCTAGCTGCCTATGTAGCAGTCCCCAGAACCATCGCAGAATGGTTCCTCCCACTCCGCATACCATGGAACAAGTCATATTAGTCATATTGGGCATGTATGTGGATCACCCAGACTTAAAAGCCTCATTCTCCAATAGCCATTACCTCTTGTATCAAATCTATAGTCATAGCATCTGAGAACGTGCCCACTTAAAAGTTTTCACACTAAGGGAAGTCCAAAGATATGATGTCCAGATCAGGCATTTATAGTTCATTTATAGTTCCTTCTAGTCCACATGAGGTTTACTAGTTAGGACTCACTTTTACCATGATCATGTGGCATTACAACATATTTGATGTACCACCTACATCTTTTTCCAGATGATCAGATCTAGAAACTTTATCCTATATCACATTCAAATGCACATCATCACAAGTATATAGTAACCCTTTATTCTGCAAAAAGTTAGAGTGTGGTTCTTGAAAAGTAAGATTTTTTATTCATTCTATTAATATGGATGATAAGATTTAGATATGACCTCACAAGTTGATGGCTGAGATGGGGTGGAGGTAAAAATCCTTGGAGTCTAGGAGATAAAAGACCTGGGAGGCCAGGGTGTGAGACCACCTTTGCATATATTGAAATAACCAAAATGTGATGGGTGAACGGAACAGTGACTCAAGCTCTAGAACTCTTACTAAATGATGAGGAGATCTGCTTCTTACTATAACTGAGGGAATATAGGTGAAGGATTCTGGTGACATGAATTTCAAGCAAGCCAAATTTATTAGAGGAAAAAGAGGATAGTTCATGTGGAAGAAACATCTGGCAGCAAGGAAGACAACTACTCTATCTCCTGTTTCCACTCTTTTTTTTTAATTCATCAAAGTGTTCTAAAATATTCTAACAAAGCTATATGATTGTAAGAAAGAAAAAAATACAGTTTATATATGTCATTATGTTTGTGTCTATGTGCCAATACCATTTCTGCAGATCAGTTGTGAGTATAACTAGGATTTGTAATGAATCAAAACAAGAACAGCCACACTGCTTGTGTTAATATAAGGAGTAACATGTTAATGTGAAGAATAATATGTTGATATAGAGAATGTTAGTAAGTGGGAGTACATGGTGTAGCTTTGTTACTGGATTATTATTTGAATGCATCTTTTCTGAAAACATAGATGATATGGATCCGAATTCTGAATAGTCCATTTATTAGCTGCATAACATTGGGAAAATTAGTTTGCTTCACTAAGCTTCAGACTTATTTTCTAAGAAATGAGTACGCCAATATTACCTGCCTCACAGGATTGAGGCAGGATTAAGTGACATAATGCACATGAAGAGTTTAGCACAGTGATTGGTGTAGTTAATGCTTATTAAAGGTTAGCTATCATTGCTATTAAAAATTGTCTTTTTTAAGGAAAAGATAGTTCCCCGATAGGTTAATATGAAAAGTTAAAGTCAAAGGTATCTCTTCAGTTGTTTTCCGAAATAAAAATTTGTAATATTATAATGGCCAGAGTCCCATGTGATAGAAGAGAGAGAATAAATAAAGTGTTAAAAGTGGAACATTTATGCCCTTGACTTTAATTTCTTTCACTCTTAATCCTTGGATTATTTAACATGACCCTGAGGGATTTGTTCCTTAATTCCTTAAAGGTGCTACACTTTAAAAAAAATATTTCTGCCCCATCCCACTCCTACCCTAAAAGTCTTAAGGGCATATTCCTTACAAACATTTGTACTTAATTAGAAGAAAACAGAGGGCAGGGTGCCTCATGTCCCACAGTCAGTTCCAAATCCCTGGAAAATGATTCTGATTACCAGCAGCATTAGGGATACCTCATTTATCACTTAGCCAGCATTGAGCCTAATTTAGAAAATATGCAGTTTTAATTTAGTAGTGATGTTTAAGAGTATTGCAGTCTGCGGTGTCAGTGTTTATAGGGAAAAAATCTTCTAAATGATGCTTTAAGAAGCTTCATTGCACTCAGCACACACATCTTTTAAAAAATCTGTGTTTTTCTATTACTTTTTCAACTCAAAGCTGCCTATCCCAAAGAGTGAGAACCTTCTTCTGTCGTCCTTGGGGTCTTGGATAAGTCACTTAATCTCTCACTGCATTTTCTTATTTCTAACAAGAGAAGGAAAATGTCTCCTTCACAGATTTACCCTCAGGATTTTAGCTAAATAATACATTTTAAAATGCTTCCACAGTGCCTCTTACAGAGAAACTGGCAATCAAAAGTATATCTGTTTTAGTTACTTAACCACTGCAATTATAACTGGAGTCAGTCAAAGCAGTTAAATAATTGTTTCAATGATGTGTACATTGCCATTTTCACTGGATACATTGATATGTGGTATGTCTTCCTTCTATAACTCAATTTACATTAAAATTCTTTTTTTAACTCTCCTCTCCCAGTATTCAATCTACAGCTTGTGGCACAATGTACATAATTTTTGAGTGGATAGTGACTGAGCACATATATAAAAGATGCATTATTTACCAGATCAAAGGTCAATGTGTTCATAATTTGATATGCCAAGGGTCAGATAGCCCAGAAATGTCTGCAAATTTCTAAAGTGACGTACATTTCTGAAATAAAACTGCCATTTTATAATGGATAGCGTGTCAACTGGGTAGCCAAGCATGCTTATAAAATTTACATGGCATAGCTTATCAGTAAGGCTATCCATAAATCCACTCTAAGACAGATTTCCAGATTCAATTTTTAAGTACATCAACATTCTTTTCTCTTTAAATAAGTCTTTCTCAAGGAAATGATCACAGTATTGCTCCTAGGACTGAATGCCCTTGTATGGTAGAATATTACATTTTCTGAAAGATCACTTATTAATCTGGTGAACTGTGCAGAGTATATTTTTTGCTTTGGTCTTTGGTTGGAGTCATTTTTCGATTTTAGTTTTGTTGGATATGTTCATAGCAAAACTGCTATCATTTTTATGGTGAGGTAGAGGTGAAAGTAACTACTATGACATGGACACTGCATTTCATTTTTCTTAATAATAAAAATTTGTTCATTAGATAATGGCAGCTTTGTTCTGATTTTATGTTGATAGATTTTGTTTTAACCATCAATTTGCATTCCATTGAAGTATCTTCTTTAAAATATTTTGAATGGATTTCTTTATTTTGTTAAACTGATAGGAATAATGAATTGATGATTGTACTACTAATAATAACTACCATTTTCTTAACACCTACTATTTGCCCACACTGAGCTATGACTTATATGCCTAATGTCTTTTTTTTTTTAAAGATTTTATTTATTTATTTGATAGAGAGAGAGAGAGATCACAAGCAGGTAGAGAGAGAAGGAGAAGTAGGCTCCCTGCTGAGCAGAGAGCCCGATGCGGGGCTCGATCCCAGGACCCTGAGATCATGACCTGAGCAGAAGGCAGAGGCTTTAACCCACTGAGCCACCCAGGCGCCTCTGCCTAATGTCTTTTTTTAAAAAGATTTTATTTATTTATTTGACAGAGAGAGAGATCACAAGTAGGCAGAGAGGCAGGCAGAGATAGCAGGCTCCCTGCTGAGCAGAGAGCCCGATTCAGGACTCGATCCCAGGACTCTGGGATCACGACCCGAGCTGAAGGCAGATGCTTTAACCCACTGAGCCACCCAGGAACCCTATACCTAATGTCATATAATTATCAAAGAATCCTGTAAAGTCAGTATTATATCATTTTACAGATAACATATCTTAAGGATAAGCTAGGAAGCCAAATTTTCACTGTTAACTCTTGTAGTGAATGTACTCACTAGTTCATTTATTCAGCAAATGTTTATGGAGCATCTACTATGT
>CM053612.1:82232397-82248998 GCA_028646535.1 Procyon lotor | reverse complement strand
TAACACTGAAAAAATGAAATAAAAATATTTGGGGAAAAATTAAAAAAGAAAAAAGAAAAAATATAAAAGAAAAAATATAAAAGAAAAAAATAAAAGAAAAAAAAAGAATTAAAGGAGTAGGATAAAAATAAATAGAAAAATAAGTTGTAAATTTTCTTCTCATGGCCCAGTTGATCACATCTTGGATATCACCCAAGGAGTGGGAACTCATTTTGCTTAATGTCACACTGAAAGAAACAATGATGAATAATCTGTGAATGTTTACCTTCAAGGAGATAACAAGATGCTAATGAGATAAGCAGAATGCTGTCCTCTGTGCTATTTGAAGTTGGCAGTTGTAGTTCAAGTTAGAAAGGTATTTTCAGGACTAATTTAGTTGTATATTGGGGCCACAGAAAGGAAATAATGGACAACCAAGACTGGAAGGCAGCTTGGCATTGCTTTAGAGCAGTGTTTCTCAAAATGTACCCTGCCTGCGAATCATCTAGAGATCTGAGCTGGGGCCCAGGAGTCTGAATTTCTCACAAGCTCCAGACGATGTTGGTATTGCTGGTAATGCAAACAACACTTTGAATAATGAGGTTTTAAAGGACTTTCACACCTAAAGGAGGTGTTTGTACTTGATATGGTAGGTAGTAGGTGACTTCTAATGATCTCCCAGCTGAGTGCAACATGGTGAAGTTGAACTCTAGGCAAATTTATTTTGCAATAATTTATAGACTGGATCAGTATCAGGCTGAGAATGAGGGAGAGAGAGAAGTCTGGAGACAATCACAGGAGTACAATGAAAGGTAATAAAGCCTCTTAACTGGGACATTGGCAGTGGAAATAGGAAGGAGAAGATAACATTGAATGACATGGTTGAGGCAGAAGCAACCTGAGAAGAGAAATAACAAACTAACACAGGTATAAAATAGAGAACAAATTAAATTCAGGGCTAGAGCAACTAATGAGAAATCTGACCTTTTCTGTTCATCTAGTAATTTGGAAATTTGAATTTTCATAAATTTGAATACATATGCATAAATTATTTATATATTAATAGGAATTTTTCTGGTAGAAAAGATCACAAAATAAAATCAACCTGCTGTAAATGGACAACCGGCTTTGAATGTGTTTATTTTCTTCTCTGATCATTGTTTCCAGAAAAAAAATTCATATGCTGGCAGTATATGTTCAAACAGGTCCAGTAAATCTCAGTGATTGTAAATACCTTATTAAGTAAATGTCCTGTCCATCTGCCTCTAGGTGAGAAACATAAATGTTCGCATAAAAACCTTTTAAATTTTTGAAGATTTAAGAGGTTGGAGGTGGCAGGGAGAAATGTATTTTCACTGTAGGTTCTGAATTCTCATAGCTGTTTTCTGGTATTTGGCCACTTCTTTGTGACTTGATTTTATGCTGCATATACTATTGATCATAGACACCATGACATTGACTTTACTACCATGTGTCTGTGTCTAGCTTCTCCTACTGGACACTAAGTTCCTTGAGAGACAAGACTGTGGTTTACTCATTTCATATCCCCAAATCCCAGCACAGATGCTGAATAAACTGACTTTAGAATGTATGAGTGAATTATCCCAGAACCTAAAACAGATGTGAGCACAGAGAAAATTCCCTTTGAAATCAATACATGTGTAAATGAAAGAATTAATGTTGACTTTGCCCTAACCATGGCCATTTTCCATATTTCTGTTTTCTGTATTGCTAGATAAGGGCCAATCTTAATCATGCCAAAGCTTACAATTAGTATTTCACTCATCCACGTCCAAATACTATAAGCAGACTTTATATAATATAGTGACTTTGAAATCAAAAGGCTAAATCTAAATTTTCTTTCTTATAGGCCAGTAATTAATGTGGTTTGTCTTATAGTTTAAATGTTACATTTCTTTTTTTTCTTTTTTTCCCCAAATATGTTTATTTTTTCAGTGTTACAAGATTAATTGTTCATGCACCACACCCAGTGCTCCATGCAATACGTGCCCTCCTCAATACCCACCTTTACATCAAATCAATTTACCATTTTTTCACTCACAGACTTTTTTTTTTTACCAACCTTTTATGATTCTCATTTTTATTTTTTTAATGGTTTCATTAGACTCCATTATTGTTGTATATGTGTGTTGGGAAAAACACTCAATTCTTTAATGGGTATTTTGTTACTGTCCTCAGTACTATAAGGTGGGAATCACTATCAGTGAACATAAACATGGTTGGAAAAAGGACGGTAGTCATCAGCTCTTTCTGCACTGTGCATACACAGCCTCTGACTTACGATTATAACTGTGGTTGGGTCATTAAGATACCAATTTTTGAAGTAGCAGCTGACCCATAGTTTTTGCTGAAAACTGACTTATATTTAGATTGGATTCTGTATCAGGTTATTATTCCTGCTGCTCTATTGTTTCCAGACTTTCCAGGCTTCTAGCATGTTGTTTTAAATTAATTTTCACTTATCCTTTAAATCTTTACATTTTAAAGAATCATAGATATGAGCAGAGCCTTAGAGACCAGAATCTAGTTGAATCCTTTTGTGGTAGGGATGATGAAATAAAAACTTAAATTGATTAAGTCACTTTGCAACAGACACCACAGCTAGTTATTGACATGAATAGAGTAAAAATGAAAATCCCCCAAATCCTGAGCACAGTGATTTTCTCTTATGTTGTATTACATTATTAAAGGATTTTACAGTATCTCTGTGGCCAGCAGAAAAGTTATGTTTAATGTTCAAGCCTGATTTATTGTGAACATTCATTGGATCTATGATAAAAGCAAAAGAGATTTTGAAAAAACACTTCCTATATAGTACCATATGTCTTAAATTTGTAATGAAATCTTTCAATACCCTCCCAGTTTATTGATGTTCCAAAAGATTTGCTAAGTTTCTAGATTCATTTTTCTAAGCTTTGTCAATAAGAGTAATATTTACTTATGTGATACTTCAGTTCAAAATTTTATGACTACACATTACCTCTATATAAAAATAACTGAATCTCCTTGGGGATTTTACTGTTTGGTTCAGCATGAGAGTTCATTGATCTAAATACAAATTCTGAAAATCAGTGTATGATTTACACTGTCATGTGTTTTGTACTGGAGGGCAATCATTGATATGTAGAATATAACTTCTGTTACTGCTCATAGTCTATGCATTTCACAGGATAATGACAGATAATGCAAGGCTAGTGCACATGGTTCTCTTAATGCCTTCATTCTTGGCAGTAACGGATTGAATGAAGCAACCTTTTACACAACCCATTTCATTCCATTTTCATAGGAAGCTATCATGCAATTTATCATTGACTTTAATTCTACCTACTTACTGTCATAAAGTAATCTTAATGGCTTAAAGAACCCAGAACGTCTTAAATCTACTTCAAATTTCTACTTTTCTCAATTTTTTTTAAGTTTTTGTTTTAATTCCAGTTAGTTAACATACAGTGTTATATTAGTTTCAGGTGAACAATATAGTAGCTCAACACTTCCATACATCAACCTATGGTCATCACGGACAAGTGCCTTTGTCACAATCTACTTTTCTGTTTCCACTACCAACAACTTACTTCAAAGCATCATCACCTATACAATTGCAACTGCATCCACTCTTGTCCTGTTCAGTCCAATGTTTATTCAGCATTCAGGCCTATGCTTTAAAAATACAAATGTGATCCCATCACTCTCTGGTTTAAAACCATTCAGTAACTTACTGTTGCTCCCAAATTCTTTTTTTGTTTGTTTGTTTGTTTCTTTGAAGATTTTATTTATTTACTTGACAGAGAGGAGAGAGATCACAAGTAGGCAGAGAGGCAGGCAGAGAGGGGGAAGCAGGCTCCCCGCTGAGCAGAAAGCCCGATGCGGGGCTCGATCCCAGGACTCCGAGATCATGACCTGCGCCGAAGGCAGAGGCTTTAACCCACTGAGCCACCCAGGCACCCCCCAAATTCTTACTTTATCCTAAACAGATCCCTGCCTGAATTGTTCTCTTTCCCCCCATCTTCATCCCATCCATTTCTCCTTTTCCTCTTGGTTTCACAGCTTCTACCCTTCACAAAAGCACATGCTTCAGCTTTGTCATCTCAGGGCCTTTGCATGTGCTCTTTGCTCTATCTGCAAAATATTTTTTTCCCAATTTATCAGAACTGTTTCAGCCAGTTATCTACTTTTCATACATGAATTTTCAGATTTAATGTCACTTCCCTAAGAAAGTTTTTCCTCACTTTAAAAACTAGGTTACAGTTTCTTGTTACATACCTTCTAACACTGTGCATTTCTGCTTTGTAGCAAGACATAGATTATTAATTATAATTTATTATAAATGTTCATTGTATTTATATTTTAGCTTTATGCTAAATAAGGCCATATCTCCTTTATTTATCATTGTATCATGAGAATCTGACATATTATTTTTGAACATGGTGGGTCCTCACTAATCTTTCTGCTGCTTATCAAAGCTCAATTTCCTACTAGACTTGATGAACTTGAGGTTGATAAATACAGTGTTGGAGAGGGGCACCTGGGTGGCTCAGTGGGTTAAGCCTCTGCCTTCGGCTCAGGTCATGATCTCGGGGTCCTGGGATCAAGCCCCACTTTGGGCTCTCTGCTCAGTAGGGAGCCTGCTTCCCCCTCTCTCTCTGCCTGCCTCTCTGCCCACTTGTGATCTCCTTCTCTCTGTCAAATAAAAAAAAGAAAAAAAAAATACAGTGTAGGAGAGTAGTCTTCAAAATGGTGCTTCAAGTTTCACAGGACCCAAAATGAATTTTTTTAGTAAGAAAATAGTGGAATGCCTCCTCATTTTATTACATAAAATTTTTGGTGCCCACTTTATATTTTATATAATATATTGGTAGAATATTACAGATGAATAATTTATAGGAGATAAATGTATAGAATATATAGTCACTCCATTCTTATTTTCTCTTTCCTTCCATCTTTCCATTTCTTTTTTTTCTTTTTTCTTTTTTTAACCTAATAGTGTCACATGATCAAAAAGTCTGAAAACTATTGGAGGAAAACAGCTTGATTTGTTTTTACTTAATCTATACGTACTTTAATAAGCAGAGAAAAGGAGGGCGCGCCTGGGTGGCTCAGTCAGTTAAACGTCTGCCCTTGGCTTAGGTCATGATCCCAAGGTCCTAGGGTTGAGCCCCACCTCAGGCTCTCTGATTTGGTGGAGATCCTGCTTCTTCCTCTCCCCCTGCCTGATGCTCTGCCTACTTATGCTATCTCTCTGTCAAATAAATAAAATATTTTTTTAAATAAAAAAAAAAGTGAGCAGAGAAAAGCACGTCTTTTAAATTGTCATTTTTGGGCCTACATTTCTGCCCTATAATTCAAAAATTGCTCTGTTATAATTTGTTTACACACACACACACCACATTATTTTCGTTCCCGCATGAAGGGTAGCGGGCAAAACAGTAGCAGTTTGATATTAAAGACAATAAAGTTGATAGTGTTATAAAATCCTGTTACTCTTATTTTTTTCTGGTGTCTTTCCTAATCTATGCTATATATGCCAACAGCTCTAAGTACTTAATATAGGATGAATAAAAGACATTTAAACATCAACCTCCCCACCTTGCCTACATTATCAAGAGTAGAGTAAAATGAAATAGACCAAGAGATTAGGTTACTGGCAAATATTCTAATGGATTGTTAGATGTAATGGTAAATGTGATATCTAGATATCATTTTAAATTGAAATATTCAGCAAAGGGTGGTTTTTGGCTAGTTTTATATTTCTGTGGCTGTTTTCTTTCTTTTTTTTTCTTTTTAATTTTTTAATGGATTCTGTAGGTATAGCCTTAATCCACAGTCAATGCCTCACTGTAGAGGTTATTTTACTCTCACTTTGTGGTGTCATTGTGTTTTAAACAACAACAAAATTATTGGTAATGATAATATTATAGCAGAGTTATTTATTTGCTTGACTTTGGTAAATTTTAAAACTTCCTTAAACACAACTAAAGTCAAAAAAGCTCATGTGAAAAAGAAGCCAGAAAAATTGATCAGAAAAATAAATAAATCTTGAATGACTCTATATTGAAAAAATAGATTGTCATTTAGTTAAAAAAGCAATTTCAAACTACCTGGAAGGATCTAATTTAATTATTCTTAACCATGGTTTCTAAAAGAGTATTTATTGTTGCCTCCTTTAAGTTTAATGAAAATAATTACCAAATCTCTCTGTTATCTGGAAATGGAGTAAATAAACTGGATCATTAACTTGAAAACATTATCAGGGTCCCAATGTTTCACTAATGGAATTTTACACATATAAATGAAGTAATAAAGGAGAAGAAAATATGTGATAAAATAATTATATTTAATTATAATTAAATTATAATCAACCTGTGGTTGATGGCAAAATCAAATGTCACTTTGAAACTGTCTCATAATAATTACTTATAAAAGAAACAATTTAAATTATTCTTTTTTTTTAAAGATTTTATTTATTTGACAGAGAGAAAGAGATCACCAGTAGGCAGAGAGCCAGGCAGAGAGAGAGGGGGAAGCAGGTTCCCTGCTGAGCTGAGAGCCCGATGCGGGGCTCGATCCCAGGACCCTGAGATCATGACCTGAGCCGAAGGCAGAGGCTTTAACCCACTGAGCCACCCAGGGGCCCCCAATTTAAATTATTCTTGAGAGTCTTTCTTATACCCAATCGATTGCAGTTCAAACATGTTTTCCATGTAACCTGAAACAACTGTCTTACTATTCAAATGGAAATTCTGTAAGATATATACTTAATTTATACCCTAATATTAACAATAGAACAAAATTCTATGCAGATTACATATAATTCAACAAATTATTGTATAATGCTACTTCTTAGGTGGAAATAAAATATTTCACGTTGTAGCTATTTGTACTTTTTTATGATATCAAAAATGATCTTTTTCCTTTTTCTGGTCAACTTCCTGCAGAATCCCTCTTTCTAAAGCATATCTAAAGTTTGATTCATATAGAAATCACTTCCCTGGGGTGCCTGGGTGGCTCAGTGGGTTAAAGCCTCTGCCTTCAGCTCAGGTCATGATCTCAGGTACCTGGGATCGAGCCCCACGTCGGACTCTCTGCTCAGCAGGGAGCCTACTTCCCCCTCTCTCTCTGCCTGCCTCTCTGCCTACTTGCGATCTCTCTCTGTCAAATAAATAAATAAAATCTTTAAAAAAAAAAATCACTTCCCTGAGAAATCTGTGCCTATCTGAAAACAACTGATATTTTTTAGAGTTTTCTCATGTAATGCCCCCCACAAGACCATTCCTATCTGATAAGAAAAAACTAGATATCACCTCTGCATCTTATTATTCATCAGAAAGACAGGGAATAGATATGTTTTCTACAGTTGCTATGGGGATTTGACAAAGACTAGAAGGAAAGTTGAAGGCTGGTATTTGCACTGACTTGCAAATGTATTTTTTCTCTTTAGGTTTAGAAGTTCAATTTAACTATATGGCTTTGGATTATACAACCCTTCCCAGTATTGCTTTATATAGGTCGTAAGTGTCCTTTACTAGAAAAATGGGCGATATGATTAGTGAATATACAACATACATGTAGAAGTGATTGGTACACAACGTTTATAGCAATTTTAAGAAATCAAATTGAAAAGTCACTGTAAGTGATGAAGAAGAACCTACCTTTGATAAAATGTCTTTGAAGTCAGTATGACCATATAATTACTTTTGGTATTAGATACATACTTTTTATTTTTATTTAAACTCAGATAACTTCAGGGAAATGCTCTTATTAAAAAGCATCCTGTGCCTCCAGCTATTGTACCAGATACTTTAAGGATACAAATATGAGTGATCAAGTGAATGGTGAGAAATTACATTTAATAAAGTATGATCATGATTTGAATTCTGTGTGGATGGTAGTTTACTTCTTGTTACTAAGAATTGTACCCATTATATTTGTCATAGGGCAAAATTCAAAGAGCATCGGCCCTGGAAATCAAATGCAGATATGTATGAATGACTTGAACTATTCTGGGCCTTAATATTTTCACACGTGAATTGGATGTTAATTGCCTACTTTCCCAGCAAGTGGTAGGGATGTCATCATGATTATTTTGTAAAGTCAAAAGATATATATATCATAATATCTAAGCTAAAATAATAACTAAGCATAAAATTCTAAGCTAAAATTCATTCAGTGGATTTTATGTGAGTATGATTAAAAGTAAAAGAAGAGAAGTATTTCATAAGATAAATGAAATTTCTGAAAACTGGAAAAAGATAAAGCCTATAGTTGTAAGCAAGCACTATGAAGAACTATTAAATGTATAAATAGAGATATAGTTCATTAAAATTTGGGAAATGTAGTGTTCAATCAGTAATTTATTAGGCATGCAAAATTAAGAGTGTAGACACTGAAAAATAATTATTTGAGAGCAAACTAAATATCATGTCTATGTTTCTAAATGTCACTACAAATGGCAAATAGGAGAGAAAAAAGAACATTTATTTTGTTTTCAGCATAACACCACATGTTTTTGAATGTTTATTGTGAGTTTTTTTATGGGTAAAATAGGTTCTTCTTAACTGAGAAAATGTGAATTTATGTTCAAATAGTGCTTTTCAAGTTGTTTTACGTTTTTTACCAAAAAGAAAATAATGATTCATTTTGCCAGTAATAACCTCAAGATGTGTTTAATAGCTCAAGGTTTTTGAACCGTTCAACTAGTTTGACTAAATTCAACTTAATAGCGCATATGTGGTTCCTAAATTCTAGCATCGAGAAAATTACTACATTTTTCTTTTCAAAAGGTTAAGCTAGCTATATGACTAAAGTTTTTTTTTTAACTTGAAGTTTAAAAGTTACAGAATTTGTTTGTAAAGGGAGTTGTGTGAGCCCAGACTGTATCTGTGATTTTCAGCTCATTGCTTAGAGCAATGGTTTTCAAAGTGTGGTGCATGTACCAGCAGCAGTAAAATTATCTGGGAATTTTTAGAGATGTAAACTCTTGTTTCCCTTTAGGTGGTTCTAACGCATGCTCAAAATATGTCCAAAATAGATTGTAGCTGGCCCTTTAATGTGATACCGTAGTGTTGACAGCAGTGCAGCAAAACTTGCGAGGGTAAGACCCCTTATTGGAGAAGAACAGTGAGTCTTGTGTGACTGAATGGCAACAAGCCAAGGAGTTGAATCATGTTAAGAATCACTGGCGTCATTGGAGACTTATTGGATAACTTTTAGGAACTTGTTAAACAATGGAGAATCAAGACCAAGTGGGGATGCACTGAAAAAAGGACTGGTGGATTTGACTTGGAAATATGTATTTATTTGACCACAAACTGAGGAGGGAAATTGTCTCTCCATCTATTTCAGATTCCTTGCAGAGCAAAGAAGTCTTGGGCTTGCTGGTAACCTCAGCTAAGGCAACTGGCTTGAGGTTGCCTTTAACCCAATGGAGTGCTGGTTCTCAAATTTCAGTGTACGAAATAATGCACTGCCTATTTCAAATGTATATTCCTTAGCCACTTCCTCAGAGATTTTGATTTAAGCATCCCGAGGACCATACTTGAAAGAAACTGTGCTAAAGAAGTGTAGCTAAGCAGAGGTTTTTCCTCAGTTGTTGTATACAGATCACCATTGTCCATTGTGTTGAAAAACAACTAATTAAAAATAAATAAATATTCAAATAAAAATATTATCAAGAGAGCTCTTTGTTTTAGGAATCCACACATATGGGGAATTCTTTTTGTCAATTTCTATTATCACCCATTTAATGAACCAAACATAATCAGTACATAAGGACTTTTTTTATATATTGTCAATAACAATGAAGAGCTATCCTTCCATGGCTTTCTCATGTTCTGCTTTCTGATAGGAACAGAAAATTTATACACTTATGGTCCAGTAGCTACCCTAAGTGAAGTCTTTTCGATTGACTGTTTGATATTTTATTGATCTGATTACACTTGCTTTATCATTGCTAATGGGGATTACAAGGCCACACTATTCTTAGAAGTTTGCTGAAGCAGCTTGGAAGCTGAGGCTACTTTAATTATCATTTTCAATCTATGAGAGTAAATTGGTTGAGAGATATACTGCAAATTTGGGACTATAATGACATATATTGTATTTACTAAATAGTTTTGGCATGGTTGACAGCAGCCAGTAACTTGTGATGTGACTCGGGAAAATATATCAAAAAGAATAATGAAATATATTTAAACTTGGCTTATGTAGTTGGCTGCTCCTATATTGGTGGCATAAATGCTTACAATTGTTAGATCTTCTTGGAGTATAGACCCTTTAAGAATGATGTAGTGTCCTTCTGTATCTCTGACTACAGTCTTTAGCTGAAAATCTAATTAATAGGAGAATCGCTACCCCAGCTTTCTTTTGAGGCCCATTGGCATGAAAGAAAAAAGATATATATTAAAGCTTTATTTTAAAATGCTTATGAGATATTTAGATCAAATTGTCTTCTTCATGAAGACATGGTTAAGTTAATAAAACATATCAAATGAAAGCTTCTGAGCTATAGTAAGAAATAATAATAATCTTTACATGGAGAGGTGACAAGTAGTTGATGGTTTTATTTAATATTTATCATTTAAACTTCAGAAGTAGATTTATAGTAAATATGGTTTAATAATATAGAGTACTGGATATTTATTCTGGTAAACTACAGGAAAAAACTCTTTTAAAAATGCATAAGGGTTGATTTATGTAAGTCATGGTGGATTTATTAAATTCAGTAGATGAAGTTCTATGCTAAGTGTGTAGAGGCAAAAAAAAAAAAAAATCCAGGAATCTCAGCTTATGTACCAAGTAAAGACTTCATATTCAAAATTAATATGATTTGCCATGTTGTGTTTTCAGTACTCTAGAATAATTATTTTTTTATATGATGGTGATCCTTTAGTCATAGTGACATGTCACTACTTATTTATGTTTGGAATTCACGTTTGTTTTTTCCTCTGCCTTATTGCTAAGCCTGACATGTCATATAAAATATATATCCAGGTTCTTTGGAAAGCCTGCCAAATGAGTTATGAGTGGGTTGAGCTTAATCAGTTTATTATTCCTTGAGTTTAGTAGCTACAAGTAAAAGTAAAGTGCAATTCAGTAATTGAAAATGCCACATATTGCCCCCTGGAGTTTCCCATGTAGAGAGAGAAATAGAAAAATGATAGTCTCTAGAATTTAGAAACTACATCTGAGCAGCTTCTTTTAATAAGATTCCTGTATATATTCCAGGTAGAGATGGGAACATTTAAAAATTTTTCTTGAAATAGTGTGTTGCATTACATAATGATATTCTTTACTATCTTAGTAGTTCTAAGACTTTAGACTGCATCAGAATTACCTGGGGGGCTCCATATACACTATTTGCTGGGCCTCAGACCTGGAGTTTCTGATTCAGGGGGTCTGATAGGTACAGTCTGATCATTTGTTTTTCGAACCAATTCCTAGGTGATCCTGATGCTGCTGGTCCAGGGACCATAGTTGAACTACCAGTGTATCATAAGCAAATGTGACACCTGCAGAAAAAAGCAGCTTCAAAGGGATTCCTTAAACTGTGTTTTCAGTGTATTTATTATGAATTCTTACCTTTAGTTTATTTAAAAGGAAAAAATCTTGCACTTTTATGGGAATTATTGAAAAAGGAATCCTCCTTTGGTTTTTTCCCCCTCCCTGGCAATTTAACTAGGTAAAGGATCCGTACTTAAATCAGATGTTCATGTCTGGGCTTATAAGCAAAACACTACACTGTTGCAAGCAGCCTTGCCGTGTGATGAATGTGCACACTTTTCCTGTGCTTTTCTCCCGCTATCAAAATCATCAATGCATTTGAGCAATGCGTGTCTTCGTCTTTGTGTCACTGACAAGCAGAAGGAGGTTGGACAATGATTCAGGTGCTGTTGATGAAGACCAAAAAGTATTCCATTTCAGGACTTCAGAACGACTTAATATTTTCTTCTTGTGGTTTGTGTAGAATAGTCTTAGTAGTCTCTGACTGAGGCTTTTCAGCATCTTCAGTGAATTGTGAAGACAATTAAATTGAAGGCTGGCACCAAAGAAACTGGGGCTGTGCTGGGTAGTATGCATCTCCCCTCGCCTGAAGGGAGAGAGGACTGTATACTCAACTGAGCTGAATTCTGCTTTATTGGAGAAGAAAAAAAGAGAAACAATTCAACCAATTAGAGAACATTCCATGTTGTGTGCATGGCTGACTATGGGGCTAGGAGTGCCTTTTTCTTTTTATCAGAAAGAACAAAATTGTTTTACTTTAAATCCCTTCTTTTACTGACTCATTTTGAAGATTTATTGAATTATCTGATCATTTCAGTACATTCAGAATTACAAGAAATACTCTTAACAATCTATCTTCCCTATAGTTACATTCTACTTCTCCCAACATTCTAGTTCTCTCTCCAGTGGAATAGACTTATTTACTGCAAAAATTTCACAAAATGCTTCCGTTCTATTTCAGAACAGCAGTTGTGAATTTCTCTGTTTTTCTTCTTCAGATCATTATTTAAATTATAGTTAGTTAACATATAGTGTAAATATTGGCTTAAGGAGTAGAATGTAGTGATTCATCACTTACATAAAACATTCAGTGCTCAACACAAGTGCCCTCCTTAATGGAAATGGTTAATTTCATATGAAATATATTTGCTTTTCTTATAATACAGAGTCACTGTTTACACGCAGATATAAATACATCTGCACAAAATGTAACATTAGAAATAAAAGGTATTGTATCCTTTAACTGAATTAATATTATTTTAAAAATCTTGTCCCTAACCAGTGTAACTTTTGTATTTGCATGTTCTAGGATAGTTTGTGGGGAAGTCAGAATAATAAATAATCCCTCAGAGATGTCCAAGTCTCCAGAACTTGAGCTGTGTTAACACAGCCAAAGGAAGTTTGCAGATGTGACAAATTAAATATTTGAGATCAAAAGATTATATTGGATTATCTAGGATAGCCTAATATAATCACAAGGGTTCTTACAAAAGGAAGGCAAGAGAGTGAGTCACAGAGGAACCCTGTCTAAGTAAGGCTTTGGTAATCAGTGTTACTATAGAATGCATGCTGAATTTGAATAGGATCTGTTGTGACTCCCCCCCTCTTTTAACAACCTCAAATCATGAATGGAATTCTCTTATTAGCTTGTAGTAATGCGTCCCTAGTAGACTGTGTAAAAGGAGAATGATGTTGCTATCTCATTGCTGACTAGAAGACTGGTTCTCAAATTTTAGTGTGCACCAGAATCACCTTGTGGGCTTGCTAAAACAAAAGAGTTTCTGTTTCAGTAGGTCGGGGTGGGGTCCAGAAATTTTCTGTTTCTAACGGGTTCCCAGGTTAGGCTGCTGCTACTGATCTGGATACTGCAGTTTGAGAACCAGTGGACTGTGTAATCCACTCGGGAACACAAGTGGTGCGGAACAGGTTTTCATCCTTGAAGGTAGTAAAAAAAAAAAAAAAGTCTCTGATAGGCTTTGATCAAGTTAACAACAACAAAACAATCCCCTTCTCCCTGTTTCTCCCGCTCTCCCATTCTCCTCCTCTATCTCTCCCTCTCTGTCTCACTTGTAACTCTCACTCTTTTTCAAGATCATACTAATCCTAGCATTTGAAGCTCTTTGTTAAAAGTCCCAATTCAGTAGTCCATGTTACCATAGGGAACTTCAAATATAACCATGGCTGTCAGTGCATTAAGTACTGCTGTCTTAAAAAGGGAATACATCGAGCAACAAAGGGTAGTGTTTTCTATGAAGCACCTCAGAAAATGTGTGGATGTATCCAGGGCTTATTTTTAAATATTTTTAATCTTCTTGCATCCCTTTGAGAAAGATAATATTTAAGTATTATACTCTCTTTTTCAAGAAAAAGAGATTGTTATTTTCACTTTTAATTGAGCCATGGGACCTCAATTAGCCTGTTTGTCCTTGTTTCCAAACCTTGTGCTCTTAGTTGTTCACATTACCTAATACAAATGTATTTTCTTTTCTTGTACTTTGCTATATTGCTTGGAGTTTAAATGTTATGATAGAGTGTTAAATACCTGTATCTTTATGTTTTTGTGTATGTAAGTAGGTATGCATGGGCACACACACACTCAAATGTGTGTGCGTACACACACACACACACACACATATATATGTATTATATGTATATCAAATTTTATATATATGTATATATCAAATTGTTTTTATGAAGCCAAAAAAAAGGTTTGACACATGGAAAGTATATCCATATTTTCATTGTTTTTCCTTCTTTGGATAAATATTACTTAAAAAAAAAAACCCTGTGGTGGCACTGGGGTGGCTCAGTCAGTTGGGTATCCAACTCTTGGTTTCAGCTCAGGTCATGATCTCATGGGTTGTGGGAATGAGCCCCAAGTCAGGATCACTGAGGAGTCTGCCTGAGATTATCTTCCTCTGCCCCTCCCCCAATCATGCACAAGCAGGCTCTTTCTCTCTAATAAATAAATAAATCTTTAAAAAATAAAATAAAAATAGAAAATCCTCTGTATTATAGCTCCACTTTAAAATTTTGTAGAAAGGGGGGCGCCTGGGTGGCTCAGTGGGTTAAAGCCTCTGCCCTCGGCTCAGGTCATGATCTTAGGGTCCTGGGATCGAGCCCCGAGCCGGGCTCTCTGCTCAGCGGGGAGCCTGCTTCCCGCCCCCCCCTGCCTGCCTCTCTGCCTAGTTGTGATCTCTCTCTGTCAAATAAATAAATAAAAATTTTAAAAAATTTTGTAGAAAGGGTTACATAGTGATTATACGGGCTCTGGAAACAGATCTACATTCAAATCCTGGCTTTGTCACTTGGTAATATGTGAACTGAAGGAGGTTAAATAACATCTTTTTTTTAAAGTTTTTATTTAAACTTTAGTTGTTTATACAATGTAATATTAGTTTCAGGTGTACAATATAGTGATCAACACTTCTGTACATTACCCTCTGCTCATCACAAGTGCCCTCCTTAATCCCCATCACCTGTTTTACCCACCTCTCACCCACCTCCCTTTGGTAACCATCAGTTTGTTCTCTAGGTAAGAATCTGTTTCTTGGTTTGCTTCTCTCTTTTTCTTTGTTCATTTGTTTTGTTTCTTAAATACCACGTATGAGTGAAGTCATATGGTATTTCTCTTTATCTGATTGACTTATGTCACTTAACATAATATTCTCTTGTTCCATTTGTGCCATTGCAAATGGCAAATTTTCACTTTTTTATGACTGCATAATATTCCTGTGTGGTGTGTGTGTGTGTGTGTGTGTGTGTGTGTGTGTGTGTGTGTGTGTGATTTCTTTATCCATTCATCAGTCAATGGGCATTTGGGCTGTTTCCATAACTTGGCTCTTGTTGATAATGCTGCTATATACCTTGGGGTGCATGTATCCCTTTGAATTAATGTTTTCGTATTTGGGGGGGAAAACCCAGTAGTGTGATTACTGGATCTTGTGGTAGTTCTATGTTTAACTTTTTGAGGAACCTCCATACTGTTTTTCACAGTAGCTGTATTAATATGTGCTCCCATCAATAGTACAAGAGGGTTCCTTTTTCTCCACATCCTCGCCAGCATTTTTTGTTTCTCGTATAGTTGATTTTAGCCTTTTTGGCAGGTGTGAGATGATATCTTATTGTAGTTTTGATTTGTTTTTCCCTCATGTTCAGTGATGTTGAGGATCTTTTCATGTGTCTGTTGGCCATGTGGTTGACTTCTTTGGAAAAATATCTATTTATGTCTTCTGCCCATTTTTTAATTGGATTATTAATTTTTGATGATTTTGATGTTGACTTTTATAAGTCCTCTATATATTTTAGATACTACCCCTTTATCAGATATGTCATTTGCAACTATTTTCTCCCATTTCATAGGTTGCCTTTTAATTTTGTTGATTGTTTCCTTCACTGTGAGGAAGCTTTTTCTTTGATGGATTCCCAATAATTTATTTTAGCTTTTGTTTCCCTTGCCTTTGGAGACAAAACTAGAAAGAAGTTGCTATGGCTGTTGTCGAAGAGTTTACTGCTTAATTCTCCTCTAGGATTTTAGCATGCCTCTCCATCACGTTTTTATACCTTCAATCTATCTTACCCACTCTGAATTACCAGAATATTTTTTCTCAGCTCTATGTCTGATTCTCTTATTCCTTTTATAAGCATGCCCATGGCCTCTAAAATTTCAGTGAAATAAAGTGCAAGCCTGATCATTTCATTGACAAATATTTCCATGATCTAGTTCTGGATTATCTTTCCAGGAATCTCTCTCGTAACACTTTTCTCACTTTCCACACCCTGTGGTCCAATCTGTTTTTCTCATAATATGCAAACTATTTTTTTAATGTGTCCATCTCTTTGCTTAAGTTTTTCCTGCCTGAGGTGCCCTTTTCATTTCTTTTCACACACATTCCCTAATTTTTTTTTCCTGTTTTCAAGACTCAGATTGTTTTTAGGACTTTCACTCACTGAAACTTTATTGTTATCCCTCTAGTTATAGCTGTCCATATTCATTAGGCCCCACTTCAGCCAGTATATGTTTCTATTATAACACATACATCATCATCCTGACTTGTTCATACTTGAACTTCCCATTTGTACACCATGCCTAAATGACAGGAATG
>CM053612.1:82211908-82231897 GCA_028646535.1 Procyon lotor | reverse complement strand
TGCTCCGCGGGAGGCCTGCTTCTCCCGCTGCCATTCCCTCTGCTTGTGTTCCCTCTCTGGCTGTGTTTCTCGCTGTCAAATAAATAAAAATCTTTAAATAAAAAAAAAAAAAAAAAAAAAGAGACTGTCTCTTTTCCATTAGATATTCTTTCCTGCCTTGTCAAAGATTAGTTGACCATAAAGTTGGGGTTCCATTTCTGGGCTTTCTATTCTGTTCCATTCATCTATGTGTCTGTTTTTTTTTGTTTTGTTTTGTTTTTTTGCCGGTACCACACTGTCTTGATGATTACAGCTTCGTAATAGAGCTTGAAGTCTGGAATTGTGATGCCACCAACTTTGGTTTTCTTTTTCAACATTCCTCTGGCTATTCGTGGTCTTTTCTGGTTCCATATAAATTTTAGGATTATTTGTTCTTTTTCTTTGAAATAAATTGAGGGTATTTTGATAGGGATTGCATTAAATGTGTAAATTGCTTTAGAGAGCATAGACATGTTCACAATATTTGTTCTTCCAATCCATGAGCATGAAACATTTTTCCATTTCTTTGTGTCTTCCTCAATTTCTTGCATGAGCACTTTGTAGTTTTCTGAGTACAGATTCTTTGCCTCTTTGGTTAGATTTATTCCTAGATATCTTATGGTTTTGGGTGCAAGTGCAAATGAAATTGACTCCTTAAATTCTCTTTCTTCTGTCTTGCTGTTGGTGTATAGAAATGCAACTGATTTCTGTGCGTTAATTTTGTATCCTGACACTTTACTGAATTCCTGTATGAGTTCTAGCAGTTTTGGAGTGGAATCTTTTGGGTTTTCCAGATAAAGTATCATATCATCTGCAAAGAGTGGGAGTTTGACTACTTCATTGCCAATTTGGATGCCTTTTATTTCTTTTTGTTGTCTGATTGCTGAGGCTAGGACTTCTAGTACTATGTTGAATAGCAGTGGAGATAGTGGGCATCCCTGCCGTGTTCCTGATCTCAGGGGAAAATCTCTTAGGTTTTCACCATTGAGAATATTTGCTGTGGGTTTTTCATAGATTGCTTTGTTGACATTGAGGAATGTACCCTCTATGCCTACACTGTGAAGAATTTTGATTAAGAAAGGAAGTTGTATTTTGTCAAATGCTTTTTCAGCATCAATTGAGAGTATCATATGGTTCTTGTTCTTTATTTTATTAATGTATTATATCAGATTGATTGGTTTGTGGATGTTGAACCAACCTTGCAGCCCAGGAATAAATCCCACTTGGTTATGGTGAAGAATCCTTCTAAGGTACTGTTGGATCCTATTGACTAGTATTTTGGTGAGAATTTTTGCTCATCGAAGATATTGGTCTGTAATTCTCCTTTATGATGGGGTCTTTGTCTGGTTTTGGGATCAATGTAATTCTGGCCTCATCAAATGATTTAGGAAGTTTCCCTTCCATTTCTATTTTTTGGAACAATTTCAGGAGAATAGGTATTAATTCTTCTTTAAATGTTTGGTAGAATTCCCCTGGGAAGCCAGCTGGCCCCGGGCTCTGGTTTGTTGGGAGATTTTTGATGACTGCTTCAATCTTCTTACTGCTTAGGGGTCTGTTCAGGTTTTCTATTTCTTCCTGGTTCACTTTTAGTAGTTTATGTGTCTCTAGGAATGCATCCATTTCTTCCAGATTGTCAAATTTGCTGGTGTATAGTTGCTCATAATATGTTTTTATAATTGTATTTCTTTGGTGTTAGTTGTGATTTCCCCTCTTTCATTCATGATTTTATTAATTTGGGTCCTTTCTCTTCTTTTGATAAGTCTGGCCAGGGGTTTATCAATCTTATTAATTCTTTCGAAGAACCAGCTCCTAGTTTCAGTGATTTGTTCTACTGTTTTTTTGGTTTCTATTTCATTGATTTCTGCTCTGATCTTTATTATTTCTCTTCTTCTGCTGGGTTTAGGCTTTCTTTGCTGTTTTCTCCAGCTCCTTTAGGTGTAGGGGTAGGTTGTGTATTTGAGATCTTTCTTGTTTCTTGAGAAAGGCTTGTATTGCTATATACTTTCCTCTCAGGACCACCTTTGATGTGTCCCAAAGATTTTGAACAGTTGTGTTTTCATTTTCTTTTTCATTTTCATTTGTTTCCATGAATTTTTTAGATTCTTCTTTAATTTCCTGGTTCACCCATTCATTCTTTAGTAAGATGCTCTTTAGCCTCCATGTATTTGAGTTCTTTCCAATGTTCCACTTTTGATTGAGTTCTATTTTCATGGCATTGTGGTCTGAAAATATGCAGGGAATGATCCCAATCTGTTGTTACTGATCGAGACCTGATTTGTGTCCCAGGATGTGATCTATTCTGGAGAATGTTCCATGTGCACTCGAGAAGAATGTGTATTCTGTTGCTTTGGGATGGAATGTTCTCAGTATATCTGTGATGTCCATCTGGTCCAGTGTGTCATTTAGACCCTTTATTTCCTTGTTGATCTTTTGCTTAGATGATCTGTCCATTTCGGTGAGGGGAGTATTAAGGTCCTCTACTATTATTGTATTACTGTTGATGTGTTTTTTTGACTTAGTATTAATTGATTTATATAATTGGCTGCTGCCATATTAGGGGCATAGATATTTACAATTGTTAGAGCTTCTTGTTGGACAGTGCCTTTAAGTATGATATAGTGTCCTTCCTCATCTCTTATTATAGTCTTTGGCTGAAAATTTAATTTATCTGATATAAGGATTGCCACCCCAGCTTTCTTTTGAAAGAATGAAATGTCCATTAGCATGGTAAATTGTTTTCCACCTCCTCACTTTAAATCTGGAGGTGTCTTTGGGTCTAAGATGAGTTTCTTGTAGACAGCATATTGATGGGTCTTGTTTTTTTTTTTTTTTAAGATTTTTTTTATTTATTTGACAGAGAGAAACAGCGAGAGAGGGAACACAAGCAGTGGGAATGGTAGCGGGAGAAGCAGGCTTCCCGCTGAGCAGGGAGCCCGATGCGGGGCTCCATCCCAAGACCCTGGGATCATGACCTGAGCTGAAGGCAGCCGCTTAACGACTGAGCCACCCAGGTGCCCCAATGGGTCTTGTTTTTTTATCCATTCTGATACTCTGTGTCTTTTGTTTGGAGCATTTATCCCATTTACATTCAGGGTATGAATTCATTGACAGATATGAATTTAGTGCCATTGCATTGCCTGTAAGATGAGTGTTAATTGTGTATTGTCTCTGTTCCTTTCTGCTCTATGTTCCTTTTAGGCTCTCTCTTGCTTAGAGGAAACCTTTCAGTAGGGCTGGTTTGGTGTTTGCAAACTCTTAGTTTTTGTTTGTCCTGGAAGCTTTTTTTCTCTCCCTCTATTTTCAGTGACAGCCTAGCGGATACAGTATTCTTGGCTGCATATTTTTCTCATTTAGTGCTCTGAATATATCATGCCAGTCCTTTCTGGCATGCCAAGTCTCTGTGGAGAGGTCTACTGTCAATCTCATATCTCTACCTTTGTATGTTACAGACTTCTTGTCCCGAGCTGCTTTCATGATTTTCTCTTTGTCACTAAGACTTGTAATTTTTACTATTAGATGACGGGGTGTAGACCTATTTTTATTGATTTTGAGGGGGGTTCTCTGTGCCTCCTGGATTTGGATGCTTGTTCCCTTTGCCAGATTGGGGAAATTCTCTACTATAATTTGCTCCATATACCTTCCACCCCTCTCTCTCTTTCTTCTTTTTCTTCTCAATCCCAATTATTCTAATATTGTTGCATCATATGGTATCACTTATCTCTCAAATTCTCCCTCGTGGTCCAGTAGTTGTTTGTCTCTCTTTTTCTCAGCTTCTTTATTCTCCATCATTTGGTCTTCTATATCACTAATTCTTTCTTCTGCCTCGTTTATCCTTGTAGTAAGAGCCTCCATTTATTATTGTACCTCATTACTAGCTTTTTTGTTTTCAACTTGGTTAGATTTTAGGGCTTTTATTTTTTTTTAATACAATCTTTTTTTAAAAAAATATTTTTATTTATTAATTTGACAGAGAGAGAGAAACTACAAGTAGGCAAAGAGGCAGGCAGAGAGAGAGGGAGAGCAGGCTCCCTGCTGAGCAGAGAGCCTGATGCAGGGCTTGATCCCAGGATCCTGAGATCATGACCTGAGCCGAAGGCAGAGGCTTTAACTCACTGAGCCACCCAGGTGCCCCTTAGTTCTTTTATTTCTCCAGAAAGGGATTTTATTTCCCCAGAAACGGATACTCTTATATCTTCCATGCTTTTTTCGAGCCCAGCTAGCACCTTGATAATTGTCATTTTGAACTCTATTTCTGACATATTACTAATGTCCATATTGATTAGGTCCCTAGCCATCAGTACTGCCTCTTGTTCTTTTTTTTTTGTGGTGTGTTTTTCTGCCTTGTCATTTTATTGAGATAAGAATAGATGAGTGAGATAGCAAAATACTAAAAGGGTTGCAAGGACCCCAGAAAAATCAGAAGAGAGCCAAAACCAGGGGTTGAATAAAAAAAGGGGGAAAAGGAAAGAAAAAAAATGAAAAAAAAATTCAAATAAAATAAAAAAGAGAAAATGAAAAAAATACATATATATATTAGACTTGTGATTAGAACAGAGCTCCACACCTGATTTTGGGTGTTTTTGTTCTGTTAGAAGAAACTACCTCCAAAAATTTTAAAGAAAGGAAAAACTTATATATTCACAAAAATAAGGGTAAACAGTATGGAAGGATAGAATATGAGTGTAAAGAGGAAAATTTAAAAAGATTCTAAAAAAGGGATTGATAAGAGGTTGGTTGAAAAAAGGGAAAGTAAAAGAATAAAAGAGGAAAGAATGTGATCAGGCTGGAGACTAGAACCAAGCCGTCTGCTAGATTTAGTGTATATTTTGATCTATTAGAAGAAATTGTATCCCAAAATTTTAAAGAAAAAAAAACCCATATGTATACAAAAAATATGATTAAATACAATGAGGAATTAAAATATGAATGTAACAGTGAAAATTAGAAAAGAGTTATAAAAAAGTATTGATAAGATACTAATTAAAAACTGCCAAAATAGGATAGAGGAAAATAAAATAAAATGAAAAAAACAAAATTTAAAAAGTTCAATTCTGAAAGACTAAAAGATCATGGGGAAAAAAGCCATGAATTCTATGTGTTGCTTTTTTTTTTTTCTTTCCTAACTCTGGAGTTTCGCAGTTTTCACTGATTTATGAACTTGGTCTTGGCTGGATATTCTTGCTGATCTTCTGGGGGAGGGGCCCATTGCCGTGATTCTCAAATGTCTCTGCCCAAGACAGAATTGCACCGCCCTTGCCAGGAGCTGGGCCAAGCAACCTACTCAAGTTCGCTCTTGGGAGCTTTTGTTCCCTGAACGCTTTCTGTACCGCCCTGGAGGCCGGGAATGAAAATGGCGGCCTCCCAGGTTCCGGGCCATAGGAGCCGAGAGCTCAGCGCCCCGCTCCTCAGTGTGCCCTCAGAGAAAAGCAGTCACGTCCTCCTGTCTCCCTGGTCTCCGGCAACGCTCTGAGCTCACCCGGCCTGTGACCGAGCGTTTCTGTCTCTGGTGCTCGGCCCCGTCTGGAGTCTCCTAATCCAGCAGGCTCCTGCTGCACGCTCCCACGCCGCTCCTCTGGGAGGAGGAAGGAAGGGGTCTTTCTGGAGCTGCCCCCTGTGGGGTCCCTGCTCGAAGAACAGTGGTATGACTGTGCCTGGGATCATGATCTAAGGTAAGCCCTGGGCTGATAGCCCACGGCTCGGCTCTGTCTCTGCCCTTGGCTTTCCCAGTCCGATTCCTGGGGGCTCTGCCACCCTCAGACACTGCTGGTCCCTCTGTGACCCCACGGGTCCTGAAACCACACTGTTCCTGTGAGTGCTAAATCCCCCCGCTTAGCCTCTGGAGCAATGTCCCTCAGTGGAGCAGACTTCTAAAAGTTCCAATTTTGTGCTCCACTGCTCTGCAGTTGCCAAAAGCTGCCCTCCCACCCCGACCCCCCCACGTCTCTCTTCCCGTCTCTTTAGATTCACTTTTTCTACACATCCTACCTTCCTGAAAGTTGTCGATTTTCTGCTCCTAGGACTGCTGTTCTTCTCTTCTATCTCCTGTTGAGTTTGCAGGTGTTTAGAACGGTTTGATAATTATCCAGCTGAACTGGGATCTGTCGCTATCTCAGCCTCGTACTCTTCCACCATCTTTACACCATATCTTCTTTACCCATTCATCAGTCAGTGGATCCTTGGGTTGCTTACATATCTTGGCTGTTGTAAATAATGCTACAATAAAGAGGTGTGTGTATGTATCTTTCCAAATTAGCATTTTCATTTTCCTAATATAAATACTAGAAGTGGAATTACTGGATTTTACAGTACTTCTGTTTTTACTTTATTGAGGAGTCTCCCATACTATTTTCCATAGTGGCTGCACCAATGTATATCTCTACCCAGTCTGCACAAGGTTTCCTTTTCCCCACATCTTCACCAACATTAGTTAATTATTTTTGTTACTAGCTGTTCTAACAGGTATGAGGTGATATCTCATTGTGGTTTTGATTTGCATTTCCCTGATAATCAGTGTTATTGAACATCTTTTTTGTGTGTCTGTTTGCCATCTGTACGTCCTCAGAAAAAAAGTCTCTTCAGGTCTTCTGCCCGTTTTTAAATCATATTAATTTTTTTTTTAGTGTTAACTTGTATGAGTTCATTATATATTTTGGATGTTAACCTCTTACTGGATATATCATTTACAAAAGAATCCCAATTGATTGGATTCAATGATCCCTTTAATATATTCTTAAATTTGACTTGCTGATATTTTGTTGAAGATTTTTGCATCTACTTTCATCAAGGATATTGACTTGTAATTTTCTTTTTTGTAGTGTCTTTGGTTTTGCTATCAGGGTAATTTCCTTTTATTTTTTGGAATATTTAAGAGGGATAGGTATTAATTTTTTTTTAATTATTTGGTAGCATTCACATGTGAAGCCATTTGGTCCTAAACTTTTGTCTGTTGAGAGGTTTTTTTTGATTATTGATTCAATTTCATTACTAGTAATTACTCTGTTTAGCTTTTTTATTTCTTCTTGATTCTTTCTTGAAAGACGATTCATTTCTAGGAATTTATCCATTTCTTCTAGTTTGCCCAATTTGTTGGCATATAGTTTTTATAGTAATATAATTTTTTATATTTCTATGATGTCAGTTGTAAATAGTTTTTCATTTCTGATTTTTATTTGAGTTATCTCTTCTTTCTTGATTAGTCTGACTAAAGGTTTAACTTCATCTCATTGATCTTTTTTATTGTTTATCATCTCTATTTCATTTATTTCCACCCTGATCTTACTATTTTCATCTTTCTACTAACTCTGGAATTTGCTTTTTCTTCCTTTGTTAGTTCTTTTAAGTGTACGGCTAGATTGCTTATTTGAGACTTTCGTTTCTTGAGTTAGGCCTGTATCACTATGAACTTTCCTCTTAGAACTGCTTTTGCTGTATTGCAAAGATTTTGAACTATAGTGTTTCCATTTTCATTTGTCTCCATGTATTTTTTTATTTCCTCTTTAATTTCTTCATTAACCCATTACTTGTTTACTAATATGTTATTTAGTTTCCACGTGTTTGTGATTCTTTCATTTTTTTCTTATCATCATGATTTTTAGTTTCATACTTTTGTGGTCAGAAGACATACTTGACATAATTTCAGGGTTCTTGAATTTATTGAGACTTATATTATGGCCTATCATGTGTTCTATCCTGGATAATGTTCCATGTGTATTTCAAAAGAATGTGTATTCTGCTCTTTTGGGGTAAACATTCAGTATATATCTGTTAAATTCACCTGGTCCAATGTGTCATTCAAAGACACTGTTGTCTTTATTGATTTTCTGTGTGGATGATCTATCAGTTGATGTAAGTGCAGGTGTTAACGTCCCCTAATATTATATGTGGTGTCTTAACACAAATTCTCAGAACTCCCATATTGCCATCTTCTAAAAAACATTTTTCTTTAACTTATAAAGTCACATTCTTCAGTAGAGACTGTAGGGGAAAATAGAGCATATAATAACTCATGTAAAATTTTAGCAGAAAAAACAAGATCAATAGCCTTTTAGAAAAAAACACATTTTTTTTCTAGGCATATATCATGAATTTAGGAAAAATTGTTCCATTGTGGGAGGACAAGCCAATTAAAATATAAGAATTTCTCTATAAATATAGTGTGTGAAAAAATAAGAGCAGGTTGGAGGGGGTGCAAATGTTTAGAATGAGGGAGTTCCTTTGTGATGATGGAATACATACAGACTGTATCTTGATTGTAATAATGGCTACATGAAAGTATACATGTAATGAGATTATATAGAATTACACACACACACACACACACACACACACACACACACACAAATGAGTTCATGTAGAAACTGGCCAACTCTTAATAAAAGTCTGTAGATTATACCATTGTCAATTTTTGGTTTTGATATTATACTCGAAGTATATTAGATTTTACCTTTTAGAGGAAAATGATTGAAGTTTACAAGGGAACTCTGTATTATTTTTGTAAGTTCCTATAATCTATAATTATTTCAAAATAAAAAGTTTAAAAACATAAAATTTTGAATATTTTAGGTTTTCCTGTACTTAACCGAAGCCAAGAGTTTTCATTACTCTTAAGAGATCTTGATTTTGGGGGCACCTGGGTGGCTCAGTCAGTGGGTTGGGCCTCTGCCTTTGGCTCGGGTCATGATCTCGGGGTCCTGGGATCGAGCCCCACATTGGGCTCTCTGCTCAGCGGGGAGCCTGCTTCCCCCTCTCTCTCTGCCTGCCTCTCTGCCTACTTGTGATCTCTCTCTCTCTGTCAAATAAATAAATAAAATCTTTAAAAAAAAAAAAAAGAGATCTTGAGGTTTTCCACAATAGGATTGCTAAAATTAAATAATGACTTGGGATATTAGGTAAAACATTAAGGGTCATTTTTTAAAACCACTGGGCTGGAATATTATGAGTCACATTGTGAAAGAGAAATATTACCATATATAAATTAGAAGAAATTTATTATGATTATTTGAAATAAAGTAAATTTGGCCACCATATCACTATTTAATTTCTTCATGAACATCATTTATATTCAAGCCATTCTTAAGAAAAGCTAGTGTTTCTGTTTTTATGGACTTCAGTTTTTTTAAAATCATTAACACAAGACAGTTTCTACACTGATTAAAAGTAGCTTGCTTTCTATTCTGGTGTGCTAGAAAAACAAATACATATGTTTCAAATAAAAATATTTCAAACAAAGATATTTGATCTATAAAAACTGCTTAAAAGGCCTTAGTATTTAATAATGAAGAGGGATTACTTAGATATAAATTATAGTAATCATATTTAATACTAGAGCTTAGAATTGTAGTATTAGCAAAATATTTAGTGTTCAGAGTGTTTTCAGGATAGAGTCTTTGTATATCTTTTTTTTTTACCAGAGGAAATTTTTCTTATATATCATTTAAGTGCAGTATCAGTGATGTTTTTAGTCCATTTTCCTATTGGAGATTGGAGAGCAAATCACACAGTCACCTCAGTTCATAGGCAAGAAAAATGGTTTATAGTTAACTTGCCCCAAACCATGTAATGAACAAGTAGCAAAGATGAATCTTAGATCTGGTCTCCTGATTCCAAATCTAGAGTCCTTCCAGGCCAGTAAGAATGATCTTAGTGTTTTTTCCAATAGTTCTAGCACAGAAGTCAACTTCATTCTCCCAGAGTCATGTCCATATATGCTTTCTGCAAGTATTTATTCAGCATCCTCAACCAACAAGGCATGATTTTTAGGTGTTGGTGGTCAGGATAGAGATACAGTGAAGATTTGACCTAGATTCCGACCTTAACTCCCAACTGTTGAAGTAGAGATCAGGCATGTATACAAGTGATTATAGTAGAAGATAAAATGTAGTCAATGCCATGAGTGAGGAACTGATAAAACCCTATAGAGAACTATAGAAGAATCAGTAACATCCATTTCCAGAGACCCAGGAAAGTTTCGCAAAGAAAATGACTTTTTTTTAATGGGAATTGTTTAAGTAAATAAATAAAATTCATTTATGTATTTATACAATTAGAAATAATTTAAAAACATACATAAATATATTTTATTTTTTTAATTTTATTTTATATTTTCAGTGTTCCAAGATATTGTTCATGCACCACACCCAGTGTTCCATGCAATATGTACCTTCCTCGATACCCACCACCAGGCTCACCCAACCCCCCACCCCTCCCATCTAAAACCCTCAGTTTGTTTCTCAGAGTCCACAGTCTCTCATGTTTCATCTCCCCCTTCGATTTCCTCCAATTCATCCTTACTTTCCTTCTCCCAATGTCCTCCATGTTTTTCCTTATGCTCCACAGGTGAGTGAAAGCATATGATAATTGACTCTCTCCACTTGACTTATTTCACTCAGCATAATCTCTTCCAGTCCTATCCATGTTGATACAAAAGTTGGGTATTTATCCTTTCCGATGGAGAAAATGACTTTTATTTTAGGCATTGAGTTGGGAGAATTGTGGCAGTATAAACAAGGCTTAACTTGGGTTAAATATTTTTATCTCTGCAGTATAGTGAGGATACCAGTATTGTCAAATGCTTTCTCATTTATCTAATTTCTAACTCTGAATCCCTGAACATCCAGATTCCTCTATAAATTTTTACTCTAAAACAGTTCAGTGGATTTTTGGATTTCCTTCATAATAGTATGGCTAACCAATAAAAATGGTTCAATAAAACTTTTCAGTGCTACACCATCATCAAAATATCATGAGGCTACCACAATGTCCAGATTTTTCCCATGCCACTGTAATGATTACCTCAAGAAATTTCTAGATTAGTAGATATTCTGTACTTCAAAAGTACTTAAATTCCCATCCTGTAAAAATTTTAATATATAAATTAGAGGTTACAGACCTGTTTTTCACTTTGAAGAATACTAAAGCTCAAGTAAGGTGGGAGTACTTATAACTAATGTGCCTGCCCATTTTGAGTGAGCTACTCTAGAGAATGTTTCTTCCTAGTAATAAACAGCTACAGTCTACAACTGACTTGTGCTAGCTCAGTAATACAATAATATAGTAGTACATCCTTCAGAGAGCTAACTTAAAGATAAATTCAGAAAAGTCCACATCCTTGTAAAGTGATGACATTTTTCTACATGGCTTTTCTACTTGAAACTGCCTTGAATGATAGGCAATGCATACAAGTAACAATTTCTAGACTAATGAAAAATAAGTTCTTTTATTCTGTCTTATCCATACAGATGATACTGGTTTATGGGCCTGACAGTGGGGGAAGTTGAAGGACATAATAATCTCTTAATAATTATTCGATGAAGGCTTCTCATTAACCTACCATGATTGCTTTGTCCTTAGGACATGGCATCAGATTCATCCTTCTAATTACCAGTGCAGTCTTCCTCTACCACTGTAACCAGAATGGCAGGGAACTTCATACTTGGCTGAGCCATGACTCATTGCTTACGTCTGGCCTGCTTCTTTTCCTGGGGTTACTGAGTTTATATACCTTAAAACACCATTTCCTGGCTTGTGGAAAGGAATATTTTCCTAATCATGGAACAGGCTCTAGTATAACTGTTAGTCTTGCTCAAGCCCAACTTCATCTTATTCCTTTAGACATAATTTTAGGATTCTTAGAGGTTAGGGCGATATGAGTTCTCTTAGTTTGTATCCTTTCAGTCTTTTTGGTCCTTTAGATTACAGTCTAAACAACAAAGCTAAATCTATAATTTTAGGAAGCTATAGTTCTTCAAAGTGAGTTTTACTTAACTGAATTGTTTACTTTTGTTAAATAAAGCTAGCAAAAAATACATAGTAGGTCAAGTCTGAAGGTTGCCCAAAGGTAATCATTCTTGCTTTCTACTTAAAAATGTAGAAATCATTTCCAAAGAAGCAAATGCCTTATTGCAACCAGGGCTTGATTTAGAAAAAAAATGAACTAGAAATTTTTTACATAGATTTTTACATCTGGTTTATGTTTGGGGATTGATCTCAAACTTTCTGGGCAAAAAGAAATTAGTATGTGGGGCTTCATGCTGCCTAGCTTTGAACCCCATTGTTAGCCCACACTACAATGAAAATCAACATTGATTTTGTTGACTGCATCACTACCCAGTGGTACACATGGCCCACCAAAATCTCTACCCTCTCCAACTGTGTCTGTGCATTATTTTTTCTTAGCAACCATTCTGAGGAAGACCACTTATCTTTGAAGTATTACCTGTATCACATGCCATGTGTATGATATTCTAATTTTAAAAATGGGCAACTTGGGCCATCAATAAATTATAGTATTTACTAAGGGTTGACAGTGCTTTTTCATAATTCTTTAGAGAGGCATTTCAGTGAAAATTTTTACAAAGGAAAGACTGGGTTTTTTTTACCTACCTACTTATAATCATTCTTAATTCCTACATGCCTGGGAGTAGTACAGATTGTTCCTAGTTGTCAACACACTTGAAGAGAAAGGGGGGAACAGAGAGGACTCAAAAGAAGTTGCAAAGAGCCAAGAGCCCCAGAACAGAAGACAATGAGAATGTCTTATGAGATGCCAGCATGAATAGATAATTTTTAATAAGTAAATATACTCTGCTTTGACATCATTTAAATTCTTTGGAATGTAGATGCAAGCCTGGGGGAGGTGAGACAGGGTCTTAAGATTAGATGCCCAGTGAATATTGATGTAGTTGTAGAAAAATAAAAGGAAAGTTATGACTTTTGCAATCATAAGTTTTATACCCACTATAATTACTCTGGAGATGGTGTAATGGAAGAAGCTGAAATTGGAGAAAGGGGCTGATAAAGAAGTTCTTAAATATTTTAGCTCAAAAATGGAGAAGAGTTAAATTCAACCAAGTTGGAGGCAGATTCAGCATGCCCAGTGACTGGTTGGATGTAAGGAATAGGGAGAAAGAGAGGAATTAAGAATAATTTATAGCTTATTAGAATGTTTTACTACTTGGATTAAGATACCATTGGTTAATGGAATTAGGAGAATCAGAATAATAATTCAGTAGGAAGTTGAATGTAGGGATTTGGAGTTGAATTAAATCTCAAGTGTAGTTACCGATTTGGGAATAATCAAGCTGTATTAATTGGTTCAAACTTGAACATACAGAACACATAATATGATAAAAGGACCAAGGACAGAGTCCTGGGGTCAGCAAATCCTGGGTTATATAAAATAAAAGGGGATTCCTAGTAAGTGAACTCAGAAGTGGAGAGGGAATAATGAAAAAAATTAGTATTGAAACAAAAAATTCCATTATGAAATCCATGGGAAGAGAGTTTCACAATTTACTGAATAGTTCATGGTGGGAGATAATTTGAGGTTGTATTCCTTTCCCCCATGAAATATTAATTATGCAAGTCTATTGAGTTATAAGATCAACCTAACATAAATGGGTATTTTATAGATTTCTTCTGTTTAAAGCAGATTAGATAAGTGAAATTTATAATCAAATGATATTATGAGTGTTAATATTTTAATTTTTAATAGCCATGAATTCAAAGATTTTGGAACTGAAACATCACAGACAATGTATTTTTTGGTTTATTGTCACAGAGGGTATAAAGAAGAAATTTTAAAAGTTAAAATAAGATTTTTCAATAAATATTCATAGAGGCCAAATGATTATATGTCCAGAAAATTTTACTAGGTGCATTAAACCCAAACAAATCACAGAATACTGTTTTTATTTTAGTGTTTCTAGAAGTAAATAATAATATCCAAGAGATGACAGTATATTTCTCTGAGTTAAAACTAGTCTAGATGGAATGATGGCATTTGTAAACAGTCATGATTATGCTTTCACCTTTTCTTTTGGCTCTCATGGTACATTTTGGCCTGTGACTTGGGTGAACATTGAAGGCATGGTTATCAAATTTATGGATTATCTGAAGTAAAGTTACAGACTGAAGTTTTACAAAATACCCTCAGATTAGAAGGAAGTGCCAATATAATAAGAAGAAAATGAATAAGGTTGCACAGAGTCCTGTACTTGGGCCACAATAATGAACTGCACAAGTAAAGAATAAGAAGATCCAGCTGGATTCAGTCAAAAAATTTTAGAGTTTTATGCACCAGTAAACTCAGTGTAAGTCAACAGTTTGATGTGACTGTTAAAAAGGCAATGGCAATTGTTGGCCACTTTATTATAAACATATTACCTGGGTCATTGTTTTAGAAATATGGCCAGTGGCATCGAAATCACCTGGAAAGTTTTTTAAGTGTGCTTTCCAGGATCCAATAAGGGAATCACTGAAACAGAATCTGTAAGGTAGGGACCCAGAAATCTGCATTTTAAAAACCTCCCTAGGCAGTTCTTGTGCAAATTAAACTTTAATAACCAATGAAATTGAGTAGGGGCTATTATGGTACTATTTTGTTTTATACTATTTTATCACTCCAGGATAATTGTGTTCTATTCTTGTGCTTATACTTTAAAAGAAATGTGAAATGTAGGCTGCATTCAGGAAAAAAGCCTCAGGAAAATAGGGAACTGAATCATGTCCATGAGGAGTATGTGGAGAGAGTAGAACATTTTTGCTGAAATGAGAAAAGACTTAGAGGGGCCTTCACAGACTTGTTATATGACTGAATAATTAAGTAAAATCTAGCTGTTCATTTCGCTGTTATTCATGAATATCTAATAAATATCCATTACTGTTAGCAGTTAACAGATATGTTGTAAAGATTGATTATCAACATTGGAAAATGTCACATAGTAACAGAAAGATAAAGGTATAGACGTGCACAGATAATTTGACTACACATAACTAAATTGCATTAAAGAATATCAGAAGAAAATACACCAAATGACAGATGGTTTTGTTTAGATGTTATTATAATCTTTTTTTGCAAAATATTCTCTATTTTTGAGTATTTTCTCATATAGATAAGTAACTTTTGACATTAGTAAAAATAGGAAATTACCAGTTACCTCAAAGAATAAAGTATACTCCAGATGATAAACAATAATCCTGATCTTTTCTCATCTAGACAATGACAAGGAATGATGATATGAAAGGAGCCAGAAGTCAGTTCAGTCTGGATTGAGGGAAAACTATTTCTGAATCTAGAAGGACTGTCATAAAATTCAATTATTATATGTTTTAAGTTTTACTTTTAAAACTTTATTGAAACAAATGCAGTTAATACTTGTTTTACTCCATATGCATTAAGCACCTGCTATTTACTCAAAATACACATAAAGCTTCTTGCTACATTAATGTAAGTTTCTAAGTTTATGGATTAAAGAAATAGCATTCTAAACCTTAAGTTGTGTGTTTAGATATAGGACTGAGCAAAATGCATGTTTAGAAAAATCAAAATCTGACAATTGAAGAGGCAACTCTATATTATAATGAAGAAAACTGTTTTCCGTTGCCTGGATGTCATTATTGCCATTGCGTTCCTTAGCACAGCCATTCGGAGGCCCTCGGTGGCTAAAGATTATGCGGAGTGAAATAAGTCAAGCAGAGAGAGTCAGTTATCATATGGTTTCACTTAGGCGTGGAGCATAAGGAAAAACATGGAGGACATTGGGAGAAGGAAAGGAAGGGTGAATTGGGGGAGATTGGAAGGGGAGATGAAACATGAAAGACTGTGGACTGTGAGCAACAAACTGAGGGTTTTGGAGGAGAGGGGAATGGAGGGTTGGGTGAGCCTGGTGGTGGGTGTTGAGGAGGGCACGTATTGCATGGAGCACTGGGTGTTGTACGTAAACAATGAATCTTGGAACACTGAAAAAATAAAATTAATTGAAAAAAAAAATAAATTCAAATTAAAATAAAAAAATAAAACTTTCAGTGTGAGAGACGGTGGCTCTGTCATTCTGGTAGGACCCCACTTGATTGCATTTAGTATTTCTCCTTCTGAGGTCTTAGCCATTTCCATTCAGAAAAAGGATGCAGCAGTAAATTTTGACTCACTGGAATGATTGCTGTTCATAGTAATACATTATTTATCTTTGAATATATGACTATTGCAGTTGGTTCATCTGAAATTTTAACAGGTTATTTTTTCAATTCAAAATCACATTGAAAAGTAGAGAGAAAATTGCCACAGTTGAACGTTTGCAGGTGAAGAACCACTTTTTTCCCAATTAAATAATGTTTTGTTATAGATTCACTGTGTGTTAAGAGTGACATTTTTATAGTGTGTCTGGGCAGGATATGACATCTAGAGCTGTAATAATTGCTTTTGCGGTCATAAAAACAATTAAACCCATATTAATACTTAGATTTTTATACTATTAAGCTCATATTAATATTACTGTACAATATGAGAGCTCTACTGGTTGTATAATATAATACATGGGGATTTTTGTTCATTCTTTTACCTACCTTATGGTGTGTGATACTTGATTAGGAGCAAGAAAAATATGGGAAAATAAAGGTAATGGCCCTTTTTATATGACAGTTTTCAATTGCTAGAGTCTCTAATTGTATCTTGAATCCTCTTTCATATCACAATATAGAATAATATTGTTATTTACCATCTTCATAGCTTATTAACTATTGTATAAACATAACCATTTTGTAGACTTAGTAATTTTTTTTTTAAAGATTTTATTTTTTTGACAGAGAGAAACACAGCGAGAGAGGGAACACAAGCAGAGGGAATGGCAGCAGGAGAAGCAGGCTTCCTGCTGAGCAGAGAGCCCGATGTGGGGCTCGATCCCAGGACTCTGGGATCATGACCTGGGCCGAAGGCAGACGCTTAACGACTGAGCCACCCAGGCGCCCATAGACTTAGTAATTTTTAAATAAATTTTTGTTTATTGGTTTTATATTTTCTCTGCCCATTTTGGAATTACAAATTTTTTTTTAATTTCTAAAAATTTACTTCAATAACTATATTTTTCACTATAGTCAGTTCAGTGCATTTTGGAAAACTTTGGTAATTTTTACAGTCATTGTGACTTATTCTGGTAAGAATATTACATCATGCCCATTCTTTATCTTAAGGCAGTTTGTAATATCCATTCATAAGAGTTTGTGTTCTTCAAAAGTCATAACATGAAGAATTCCTTCCAGAGAAACCTCTATTCCAATAAAAGAATGAAGAAAAAAAACCCTGCATATTTAATGACATGGAACTATTTTCAAGATTCTACTTTTCTTTCTTTACTGGGCATATTTATAGGCAGTTCAATTTTCAGTAAACTATTTTGCTTTAGTTACAGTCATTACAATTTCCTTTCCATGAAGTTTCTAGAATTAAATGTAATTGTTTAAATTCCCCACTCCTGTAAAAAAAAAAAAAAATTGCAGCGGAATCTTGTTAAAGTCATCTAAATAAGTCATTAGATTTCTCCTAATGCAGTGAGAGAGTTCTCTCTCTTAGGCTGTGTGTTTAGGCCACCTGTTTTTGCTAATTGTCTTCTATGAAGGCTAGATTCCCACCATCCCTCAGGGCCTGGGAGAAAGGGCCCTGACATTCTTCATGATTACATTTCAAAGAAATGTCTCAGAGGACCTTGAAAGACATTTCTTGAGTTTTAGAAAATAGATCTCAAGAAGACAAAGAAAGGATTTACCATTGCGGGTTTACTCTAAGAGAAAGGAGGTTGGGGATCTATAGTCAAGTATTGGTTGGAAGCAAGAGTAGATTCTTTTTGCAGTGTTGAGCTTTCTCAGAGAGGAACTTAAGGGAGTAAGGTTTTCGTCTTAGGGCTGTGGCCTTGAGCTCTTAGAAATGATACAAATACTTGATTGAATCTCTTAGTATGGGGCATGGTGGATGAAATTCTTTGTGCTGAAATTTGCAGTTTTTATAGGCTGAGGCTAAGGCCTAATTGAAAAGATTGCTCTGAGGAGACTAAAGTTTGGTCAAGTTGAGTCTTTGTCATTCCTTGCTTTGATCTTGGGACAGTTGTCCACAAGCAATGGCTTATATCTGTGAAGATAAATTTGGTAAATGTTTTACTTTTTTGAACTTACAGTTGCAATTTAAACACCTAAATTAAAGATATAAAGTTTGAATTTAGACCAAAATATTTGGTTATATTCTATGAGGTTCTCCCCAAATGTATGTAATTACAATGCAAGTCTGGCCATATATATTAGTGTTATTTACAGCATTGTCAACTTCATTTTGCATGATAGATGCATTGGATTCTATAGTCAGACTACATAGTTTCAAAAACTGACTCCACCTCTTCTCAGTTGTATGTCTTGTCAAGTTGAGTAAACTGTTAAAGCGCCAGTTTCCTCATCTGTAATATGGGCCTTGTAATAAATAATAGCTATTGATGAGCACTGGATGTTATATGCAACTAATGAATCATTGAACACTACATAAAAAACTAATGATGTACTATATGCTGGCTGACTGAGCATAATAAAAAAAATAGTAGCTATTGTATAATGTTACTGAAAAGATTAAATGATACAAGTGTCTGGCATAATACCTGGCAAGGAATCAATAAATGTTAGTTTCTATAAATTTTATTAGATATTACTAGTATTGAATAACTATAAGTAGAGATAGAAGTTACCTGATTCATATCATTAATTTATTTAAAACTGGTGGCAGTGAGAGATTTCAAATTTTTATTTTCATTTTCCTCTATCATTTTCTCTGTATATTTACTGATCTTAGCCCATTTTCCTTTCTTTTTTATTTCTTCTATGTGAAGTATAGTTACTTGAAAATGTGTCATATTTAAAAGTAAAACATTTGTCAGTTAAATATGAATTTTTTTTTTTTTTGAAGAACAGGTGATACTCTCTTTTGTTCTAATTCCTGTCATGATCAGCTTGAAAAAGCATATGTTTGGGTGTTTCCTGTGATTGATATTTCTACCTAATATTTTCTCAAGACCTGTATCAACCTCCAGGGTTATATTTATTTTTCTGCTAATAAGAACAGTGTCAAGAAATATGGTTAAATCATCTGCGAAAGGAGACTTTTGAAAATATACAACCTACATATGGATTGATGTTTATTTTAAATTATTATTGAACAGAGTTTAAGAAGACAGACAATTTTGACACTGTTAAGTCTTGGGGTCAGAGCAGATTGCCTACATTTTCCAAACTTTTTGTCAAGTGATGTGAGATTTGTATTTAATACCCAGCTGTAATGATTTTATTTCCTTTCTAGAGAAATAATAATGACAGTAATTATGTTGTTTCCTCTGAGTAAAATATAGTTGGGCAGATTTTCACATGAATTATCTCCTTATATTGTTATAAAAGTCTTGTGAGGTAAATAGAATATATTTTATCTCTGAAGAAAACTATAGTCTATACATATGTAAGTATGTGTTTGTACATTTTATTACCATACAAGTGAATCTAGTCCTCCAAAGATATATAGAGTAAAAAGATTTTTAAAAATATGTGTTAAAATTGATAGGAATATTGATTTAAAAAATGAGGTGAAAGTAGTGGTGAGTTAATACACAAATTATAAGTCACAGGGTCCTACAAACTTTATGCCTATATGTGTTTAACTTAATACATACATAATTAGGTGAATCAGAGACTACTTTACCTAAATTTTTTCCTTAAATTTAGATAATATCTAAATTGACAAAATTCCTTAGGTTTCCCACCTTTGACCCCAATGGGCCAGAAACGCATTTTTATGCAATTTTGCTTGTTTTCAGCTTTGAAAGTGGGAATGGTATTACATAGTTAAATTTGAAATTTTTTTTTTATCATTTTAGTTTTTATTGCAGTATGTTACTAGAGCTTTTGAAAAATCTTTTTTTTTTAATTTTTATTAACATATAATATATTATTTGCCCTAGGGTACATGTCTGTGAATCGTCAGGCTTACATATTTCACAGCACTTAAGAGCACATAACCTCCCCAATGTCCACAACCCAGCCACCCTATCCCTACCCCCGCCCTGTCTCTCAGCCACCCTTAGTTCATTTCGTGAGTGTAGGAGTCTCTTATGGTTTGTCTCCCTCCCCATCCCTTCCTGTTTCATTTCTCTCCCCCACCCCCCCCAAATTCCC
>CM053612.1:82182755-82211808 GCA_028646535.1 Procyon lotor | reverse complement strand
GTTTTCCAGAGTGGCTGTACCAGCTTGCATTCCCACCAACAGTGTAGGAGGGTTGAAATTTTGTTTTGAAAGTGGAAGTTTTAATGTAGATTGTATTTTCTAAAATCTAAGAATCAGGAGATGGCATAAACTACTTCCTGGATTAAAGTTAGAACCACAGAGATTCCTTTCAAGTTATTGGAAATAAAATAAAAATAATTGAGGTTGAAGTTATTTGCAAAAAAGAACAAGTATGCTTTTCATTTTGCCATATCCTGGGTCGTGAAGACGAAATGAATGGGTCATTAAAGGTCCAAACTGTTTGAAAACTATGCTCTTAGTCAAAAATCTAAACTTTGACTATGTTTGTCTGCTTTCTAACTGAATTTAAAGTAGATATAGCAATGATGATTTTTTTTTTTAATTTTCTTGTACTATGTAGTGTTCCATTACATGGCTAATGTAATGTTACTTCCATTACTTGGCTAATGCTGTGTCAAGAAATGCCACTGAATAGTTCAATGGATAGATATGTTATCCTCATATCTTTCTTTCTTATGATTTCTAGTCTGGTTTCTTAAAAGAACCCTTGTATCTATATATCTATATCTATGTCTGAATATCTGTACCTTACATCAACTGACAAATCATGGATGTACGAAGGCAGTGATTCATGTTGAAAAGAGTAGTCAACTACTAACATGTTACAAATGAGTAGAGATGTTCATATTAAAGCAAAACTTCCTGTCAACACAGGTGGAGCAATATAATTTTAAACAAAAGTTAAAACAGCTTAAGAATACAAAACTGGTTGAAATAAATACATACGTATTTATAAATATTGATCAAACTGGCTATTTTCTCCTGATTTAAAATCCCTTTTCCCCTTTGGAAATTCGAGAGGAACATTTACCTGCCTTTTGGCGGACTATTAAGCTTGATATTGGTTTACATCTGATATAAAGTAAATATATATCTAATATAAGCTGTAGGGATATGTATTACAAGATTAGACAGGATATGAGCAGAATCATGAAAATAAGGTTCAGGTTAGAAATCTTGTGCCTTGATTGCAGTATATCAGTGGTGAACAGGATAAACAGGATAATAGATTTCCAAATTCCTGATGAAGTAACTCTCTCAGAACTGGTAAAAAGCCTTCTATCAGACTCAGTCAATCCAAAGCCTTAAAATAAAAACCTAAAATCAATCTGCCAGTGAGTAACAGAGCCTTAGGAAACAGTACTGAGCACAAAGAGCAAGAACCCATTGATTTTTGGAATCCTTTTCTGTTAGAGATTTGAAAGTCCTGGCGAATCTTTCTCCATTAGTACTTCTCAGAACATAGGAAGAATACATTAAAAAGTCTAAGCAAGAGGAAGGTCTAGAGATGGAGTAATGTGTCTGTGGTAGTCATCTCCCATTAGACATCCAAATATTTTCTGGTCCACTTCCTGCTTTAGGACAAAGTATTTCTCATCATTCCCATTTTACAGGTGAGAACATTGAAGTTCTGAAATGTTAAATCATTTAACAGTGAGGAAGAAATGAAACTAGTAGCACAGCCCATTTCAATTGCCTTTTAATCAGAACTCTTTCCCAGACACTATGTTGTTGGAATGCTGAAAAGTTGTCTATTTTTGTCATTGCTTTGATCTAAGATGCAGTGGATTGAGATAACCATACTATCCATGACACCTAATCTCTGTTAGTCTCTTCAATGTCTCTCTGACTGTGCATATATATTCCCTTTTATCCCCATGTACACATTCTGTTTTCCATCTTCTGCTCAGTGCAACCATTGTTGTTTAAGGTCTGTCTTTTTTATTGTAATGGCATTCTTTCAAAATGCGAATTGTTTTCCATTTGTGAATTATCATTTCTGTAATTATTCTGTAATTATTCTGCAATTTCTGTAATTATCATGCTGTTAATATTTCATTTTTCATCTCTTTTTTCACTATGTGCTCTTATTTGTTAGACTTTATGTTGCTATGTATACATCTGCTCTACACCTTCTAACTTGATGGTGTGTACATACTAAACCTTTGTAAGAATAAGAAAAATGAATTTCCTGGCTCTCCTTTCTTTGCCAGGTAACCCGTTGGCTAGGTGCTCTCACACAGGCACAATACATCTGTACATATCTGCAGAGAGGGCCAGGGTTGTATATCTAGCACATTTTATCTATCTCTTTCTCATTGACAGATACCTGGTTCCTTCCAACCCCCATCATTACAATTCACACTGTAACAAATACCCTGGTATATATGTCTTATGGACCTGTGCGAAAATTTCTCTGGGATAAATGCCAATTGTAGAATTGCTGTGTCAAAGGGTATGTATATACTTAATTCAACTAAGTGGTAACAGATGGCTAGGCAGATTGCTGCTGCTGTCTACACTACCTCCAGCAGAGCACCAAGACTCCTATGTCACCATATCTCCATGGTTCTTTTTAAAAAAAAGATTTTATTTATTTATTTGGCAGAGAGAAAGAGGTCACAAGTAGGCAGAGAAGCAGGCAGAGAGAGAGGGGGAAGCAGGCTCCCCGGTGAGCGGAAAGCCCGACGTGGGGCTCGATCCCAGGACCCTGAGATCATGACCTGAGCTGAAGGCAGAGGCTTAACCCACTGAGCCACCCAGGCGCCCCTCTACATGGTTCTTTTAATATTTCATATATTCTTGCCTTGTCTACCTAGTTGTACTAAAGGAAGGGACTATGCCTCATACTTCTTAAATGGCCCAGATTTGGAATCCTAGTAATTATAAACTGGCAGTGATTATACTTTAATCCTGGCAGATGGTAATCAACCAACATTCAAAGTGGTTCCTATTAACTGGATGTCTTGTTAGGTACAATTGGTGTTTAGTTAATGTTTTAGAGTTAAGCTAGGTTATCCATCAAACCTAAATTAGGTTTGTTAAACTTCAGTGTGATTTTATCTGGTATGTTTCCTTTATTCCATCCAACTAAATATAATGATTTAATTTTACACATTATTTGTGTTGTAACTAAGAATTAAAATGGTGGAGATAAGTAGAATGTTTCTAAATTTGTTTATTATGAATGTCACGGATCATGAGGAATTACTGCTGCAGTTCAGGAAGTTAGTATAATAGAAATGGTAATGCTCTTCTTATAGAATTTGTTGTCACTCTGTGCTCAGAGGTCTGAATCTCATAATAAAGAGATCTTCCCAGTGATCTGATAATGTTTTAGACATCTCGAGAGATATTCAAAAACATGATTTAAATATGCTTTTATTCTTTTCTGAAATCAGTCAGTCAGAGAAAGACAAATACTGTATGATTTCACTCATGTGGACTTTAAGAGACAAACCAAATGAGCAAAAGGGTCAAAAAACAGAGAGAGAGAGAAAGAGGCAAACCAAGAAACAGATTCTTAACTATGGAGAACACACTGATGGTTACCAGAGGGGAGGTACATGGGAGGATGAGTTAAGTAGGTGATGGGGATTAAGGAACCACTTGTAATGAGTACCACATGATGTATGGAAGTGTTGAATCACTATATTGTACACCTGAAACTAATGTTATACTGTGTGTTAACTAGAATTTAAAAAAAATTAAAAATGTGCTTTTTGATGTTTTGATCTGTTCATTTGATTTACTCTTGAATCATGTGCCTTCCTTAAATAAGTGACATTGATGTGACTACAGACATTTGCAGAAATGCATGTATTTAGTTATGTTATCACAAAGAGTATAATGTTAATGAGTGACTCTGACTGATCCATGCACTGTGTGTTTGGATTGTCTTTTCTCCAAGGCCAGATGATAAAATTGTATTTCAGGCATGGTGTCAGAACTGTGCTTCCTTTGTTCTTTACCGTAGTTCTGGCTAAATAGCAAGAATTCAGTAAATATCAGCTGACTAATTTTTAAAAACTCTTCTACAATTCTTTGACTCTAAATAGAAACTGGTTTTTTTTTCAGCTCTTTATGGAAACCAGATATTCATTGTATGCTTTGCTACATCTCAGCTTTGCACTTGTGTGTGTGTGCTCTGCTTTGATGCCATCTGTTGTCTTGTTTTCCATGTTTGCCTGTTTATATTGGTGAAGAATATAAACTGAGAGCAATAGATTAGTTGTATTCCATCCATAACAAATTTTCTATTTTTGATGCCTTGTCAAACACACATACACACAGACACATAAATCTTAAATGAATGAATGTCACATTCTCCTCTTTTAAATCCATGTAACTAATTTTAGTAGCTCTTTTGGGATGAGAAAAGACAAAAACTGAGCAAAACCGTAATAAATTGTTTAGAGTCTCACTCTTCCCAAATTATCCATTTGATGCTATTGACATAAAGAATTTCTGTGTTCCAAAGAATCACTGGCATTCTATTTGTGTGTTGCTTACACTTGGCCATGAGTGTGCTTAAAAATATGACCATAAGATTTATTATAAATTCCAAGGCATTTTTTGTTTTGTTTTTTGTTTTTTAAATATTTTATTTATTTATTTGACAGAGAGGAGAGAGATCACAAGTAGGCAGAGAGGCAGGCAGAGAGAGAGAAGGAAGCAGGCTCCCTGCTGAGCAGAGAGCCTGATGCGGGGCTTGATCCCAGGACCCTGAGATCATGACCTGAGCCAAAGGCAGAGGCTTTAATCCACTGAGCCACCCAGGTGCCCCTCCAGGGCATTTTTTATCCTATTAATAATTTTGTTGACTCTAGCAATAAAGTAAGACATAAGTTGACTCCACCCTCAGGATGCCTCAAGAAGAGTGGCTTTTAAATTTCTTACCACCATGATGGCTTGAAGGATTAGAAGGGCTCTATCTTTGATGCAGAAACATTGGAAAGCACTTGAAAAATGGCCAAGGTGGTGAGAAAAAAAATGTATAAACAGAAGACATAAAGCCTGTATGTAGCTGAACTGGGGAGCAAAATGATGATTCACAAGCAGGATGTGTGCAAAGTAGAGATGGAATACCTAATCTATCTCGGGCTTGATCCCATCAAGCAAACACAGAATTTTAATATGAAATTTTGGGAGAAATGAATCATTAAAATAGTGGTGGGTATTGTTCTTGCCTTTCTGGTTTCTCTGATCTCTGAATATTGGCATGCTTGGGCTTCACCCTTTGTGCCTTGGGTCTTTCTGTTCTTCTCTAAGCTGCCACTTTTGTATTCTCAGAAAATTCCTCTGACCTTAAATGAAGCATCACTATGCTGATGACCCCCCAAATTTACACCTGTATCCCAAACGCTTTCAGTTAATCTCGGACTCGAATATCCAACTTCTTACTAAACATCTCAAACATGAAGGAGGTGATAACTCATTCTTCATAGATAAGAACTTCACCCCATGCTTGCTCAGGCAGAATGCTTTGGAGTTATCTTGACTTCTGTCCTCTTTTCCATCCCAACTCTAATCAGCTTAACTATTGAAGTATATCCAGAATTAAACCATTTCCAATCACCTAATTACTCATCTTCATTTCTTTTATTATCTCTTGTCCCAGCTGATGCACTGGCCTCCCAAGGTATCTGAAAATCAGTGCTCCCTATCCATGCATCAAACTATCTAGTCTTCATACAGTAGCCAGGACATTTCTCATAAAGCAGACTAGAAAATGTCATTGTTTGGTGTCCAACCTTGCAGTGGCTCCTATTTCACTCAGAGCAAGCTAGATTTCTTACCTCATCCATTATTCTCATCGCCATTCAAACCACTTGAGGCAGAAATTCTACAGGTAGTTATGTGCTTGTATTGGGGGATTGACACTGTTCTCTCTACTTTGTAAGCTCTCCTTCCACTTATCCCCAAATTAACTGCTTCATCTTAAATCTTTGCTTGATAATCTCCTTCTCAGTGAAGCCAATGTTATCCCTGTCTTCCATCCCAGCACACCACTTACCCAGCCCCACTGTAATTTTCTTTGGTCTGTATCAGTTGTCATCCTCACATATACACTGTACTTGGTCTCTTTTAATGCTTATATTACATTCCTCCAACAGGAATAGAGCTCTATAAGTGCAGAAATCATTATCATTTTTGTTTCTAGATAATTCTGAAATACCTAGAACAGTATTTATTAGATGCCAAGTAAATATTTGTGGTATGAATACACAAAGTGGAGAAACTCAGTGACTTCAAGTAAATGAATTACCTTCCTTGCGTCTCAATTTGCACAAATTAAGGGGACTAAAAATGGTCTCTACAGGTCAGCCAGTGCAAATGTGAGCATCTTGTGTGGATCAAGATTCAGAAATCAAAAAGTGAGGAAAAAATGAAATATAGGGCGTATTTGACCATGGCTTGATATTTCATTGTTATAAAAATTATTAATATCATTATATGTAATATATTTTGGTAAATTTTTCAGGAGCATATCTCTTTGGGATGCAAATGAAGTATTTAGAGATGAACTAATATGAGATCTGGAATTTCCTTTAAAATACTCTAAGAAAAAATAAATTAAAAGGAATAAATCAAACACAACTGGCCAAATATTGATGGTGACCGATGTGGGATGATAGGCACATGGGATTTCTTATACTATTCTCTCTAATTTTATGTATATTTTAGTTTTTTACAGTAAAAATTAAAAAATGGCCTCTGAAAACCCTTCCTACTCAAAGTATCTTTTATTGGATCCATAATTCTGTTTGTAGATCATTTGTATCACAGGTATTAAAAGGCTTATTGGTATCTCTAGGACAAATAAAGATCATTCCTCAATAACATAAAAAAATATAGAGGAAGACATAAAGACAGAAAATTCAATATAATGTCACTTATAAACCAAACTTAGCTTTCAACTGTAAAAAGTGTTATTTTTCTAAGCTGAGGTCCATTAAAAACTTTTAACCAAATTTCCATTCATTGTGAATAATTAACACAAATAATTGAGTAAATTATGTCTGTCCATTTAGTCATTGTACAAATGGATATCCCGTAACTCCATTAGCAGAATGGAGCATAAAATTTTTTAAAGCGATCCTTACAAAATATATTTAATAGTAGTAAGTCGCAATTTTTTTTTTATTATTATATTTGTCACCATACAATACATCATTAGTTTTTGATGTAGTGTTCCAAGATTCATTGTTTACATATAACACCCAGTGCTCCATGTAATACATGCCCTCTTTAATACCCACAACCAGGCTCACCCATCCCCCTACCCCACTCCCCTCTAAAACTATCAGTTTGTCCACAGTCTCTCATGGTTCGTCTCCCCCCTTCATTTTCCCCAAAGTCACTTTTTCTTTCTTTCTCCTAATGTCTTCCATGTTATTCCTTATGTTCCACACATAAGAGAAACCATATGATAATTGACTCTCTCTGCTTGACTTATTTCACTCAGCATAATCTCCAGTCCCATCCATGTTGATGCAAAAGTTGGGTATTCATCCTGTCTGACGGCTGAGTAATATTCCATTGTACATATGATCATATCGTCTTTATCCATTCGTCTGTTGAAGGGCATCTCGGCTCTTTCCATAGTTGAGCTATTGTGGACATTGCTGCTGTGAACATTGGGGTATATATGGTGGTTGATATTTTCAGGTATATATCCCCTCAACCACTTCTCACCGGAATGACTAGGAGGAGGAACCCCCAAAAGAGGAAAGATTCAGTGTCTGTGACCTCTGCCACAGAACTATTAGATATGGACATAAGCAAGTTGTCAGAAATAGAATTCAGGGTAACAGTTATCCAGACAATGGCTAGGTTGAAGAAAACCATTAGTGGCAACATAGAATCTCTAAGAGTGGAAGTGAGAGCTGATCTGGCAGAACTTAAAAATGCTGTCTGTAACGTCCAATCTAATCTAAATACCCTAACATCTAGGATAAATGAGGCAGAAGATCAAATTAGCGATCTAGGAGACAAACTGATAGAAAAGAAGGATTAGGAGGAGGCCTGGAATAAACAGCTTAGAAGCCATGAAAACAGAATTAGAGAAATAAATGACACCATGAAATGTTCCAATGTCAGAATTATTGGGATCCCTGAGGGGGCAGAGAGAGAGAGAGAGAGAACTAGAAGATATAGTTGAGCAAATCCTAGCTGAGAATTTCCCTAATCTGGGAGATGGAAAAGTGTTCATGTCCTAGAGGCAGAGAGGACACCCCCCAAGATCAAAGAGGGTAGAAAGACCTCCAGGCATGTGATTGTGGAATTTGCAAATTGTGAATTCAGAGAAAATGTCTTCAGGGCAGCTAGAGGGAAGAGATTCCTTACGTACAGAAGAAGGAACATCAGAATAACATCAGACCTGTCCACAGAAACCTGACAAGCCAGAAAGGGCTGGCAAGACATATTCAGGGAACTAAAAGAGAAGAACATGTAGCCAAGAATAAGTCACAATTTGAACAATAAAGTAACTTTTTAAACTATATATTACTGTATGTGGCATTAAAAATATAAATACTGAAGACTACCACAATTTTCCAAAGAAGGATTCTTATTTATTATTTTTCTTCCATATGTATGTATATAGAGATGTGTAAACATAAATTGTGTGGTAAATAACGTATAGGTATATAATTGTGTAATCAAGTGATGAAATACCATTAGGTGGATAAGTTCTGAATCATGAGTCATTTTCATGATAAAACATAGAGGAGAAAGAGATGAGATCATGGATATACCTTTTTAAAAAATGGTCTCATTCCATAAAATGCAGAGATGTAGAACATTATAAATAGGACAGTTAGGTGAAGGGAAAAAAATGTTTGGGATTTGGTATAAAGGCAAGATATTCTTTTTTTTTTTTAATTAACATATAATGTATTTGTTTCAGAGTACAAGTCTGTGATTCATCAGTCTTACACAATTCACAGCACTCACCAGAGCACATATCCTCCCCATGTCCATCATCCAGCCACCCCCATCCCTTCCACCCCTCCCCCAGCAACCCTCAGTTTGTTTCCTGAGATTAAGAGTCTCTTACGGTTTATCTCCCTCCCTAGTTTCATCTTGTTTCATTTTTCCCTCTCTTCCCCTATGATCCTCTGTCTTGTTTCTCAAATTCCTCATATCAGTAAGAGCATATGATAATTGTTTTTCTCTGATTGACTTATTTCACTTAGCGTAATAGCCTCTAGTTCCATCCACGTCATTGTAAATGGCAAGATTTCTTTTTTTGATGGCTGCATAATATTCCATTGTGTATGTATACCACACCTTAGGGGCAAGATATTCTTTTTTTATTTTAAAAGATTTTATTTATTTATTTGACAGAGAGAGGTCACAAATAGGCAGAGAGGTAGGCAGAGAGGGGGTGGGGAAGCAGGCTCCCTGCTGAGCAGAGAGCCCGATGTGGGGCTCGATCCCAGGACCCTGAGATCACGACCTGGGCCTAAGGCAGAGGCTTTAAGCCACTGAGCTGCCCAGGCGCCCCTGGGCAAGGTATTCTTATTGATCTTTCAAAATCTAGGGAAAGTGATAAGAAAAAGGCAACTGAGTAGTTTAACCATGAGTCTGTGAGGTTGCTTCCTCTTAATGTGAGGAAAACATTCTGATATGGAGGAGCAAAATTAAGTCAGGAAAACCATAGGGATGGTGACTAGCTTGTGTGTGTGTGTGTGTGTGTGTGTGTGTGTGTCCAGCTTTTTATTTTTATATAATTCTTATATAGCCATTTTTGTTTCCTGGTTTCATACTTTTTTGTTTTTGGTATTTTGTTTTTTACTTATGTTTTATGAGTTGTAATTTTTTTATAATCTTTTGAAAGCTTTTGGAGCTTGATCTTGTCCATTCCCCACATGGACCACACTAAATGCTATCTCTTAGTCCCTTCTTTTATCTCCAAGTATGGATTAAATCCCACATTGTCACCTGAGCTCAACTAGAGAGGATTACCTCCTCCTTAAACATGAATTCTCTCAATGAGTATGTTGTGCTTTTTTCTTTGTTATTTTCTAAAGCAAGCAGTCTTTTTCATACTTTTTTTTTTTATATCTCTCTACATTTACCAAACTGCTACATATATAAACAGTACCCCCCCTGGAGCTGTGCAGTGCTTAGCTCACACATTCTTACACAGGATCTTCAGTGCAAACATAAGTTGCCTGAGCCAGCACTTATTTATTACTACCTTGTCAGGGAAGAGCCCCAACCTCAAGAGGATGGAAATATGTAACATGACGCCAAATGAGAGGACTAAGCAAACATGATGTTGGCTTGTCACAATTCTATAGGTGTTGAAAGTAGACAGTATGATTCAGCATATTAGAGCATGACTGTTTAATACTCAAAGTGCAGCAAATAGTAGGAGCATAAACACGGTAGCACCAGTTCCTGTGCCCCAACTACCATAATGTGACACTGTAGGCCAAGGGGCCAATGCATATATTGGATTACACCACAGTTGAGAAAACCAGGGCCAAGGGCTCAGCACCTTTGTAACAAACAAGATAATCCTTTCCCCTAGGAACGAGCAGTCCCGGTTAGTCAAGTTTTGGTCACTTTCACCTAACTAATTGCCTACAAAAGGGATGGTGATGCATTGCAATTTGGCACACTGAACAAGGACTTATATAGATGGGTGTTGCCCGTGGACACTGCCTTTCCCAGAAAACCTATAATGCACTATGGTGGTGTTTCAGTTATTCCATTTTGAGAAAATGCTCATCAGGACCAAATTAGTTGATTTCATGACCCACTAATAGATAGAACTCACAGTTTGAAAAATCACTGCCTCATGTCCCTAGCAAATACCTGCAGATTCTGATTAAACTAGCCATTATTAAACACCAAATAATTGCCAGAGAGTGTGTTCAATGCTCAGTAGGCAGTGTTTTATAGCAGAAAGATCATGTGTTTTATGCCAACTGTAGTTTAAGTCCCCATTTTGCTACTTATTTAGTCATTGTTTAGTACTTTTTTATTTGCTTATTTTATTCTTGTGAAGCTAAAACATGATATTCTAGGTAAAGTACCTTGTAAAATGCCTGGTAAGTGCCAAGCATTAGTCTTAAACAATCTGACTTTCATGGATTTCTTTGCAGTGAAAAATTATACCTAAGTAAAAGAAGAAAATATTGAAGAGCTAGTCTCTGAAATTGCATGAAAATTGAAATTATTGACTGAACTTTTGAACTTGGAAAACACAAATCATGTATACCCAGAATTTACTCATTTTTCACACACACACACACACACACACACACACACACACACACACACACACACACACACACACAATGTGCTAGCCAGTTAATGGAATGCAAAATAGATTTGAAGCTCAGTGAAGCAAAAATCAAAGAAAGCCAAACAAAACACCTCTGAGATTTTTAAAAATTAGTGTTGCCTTGTATCTTACATGCTGCTTTGAAATTTTGCATGATTAGTATTACTTGCTTTTTAATAACCTTATAGTTAAAGTCTTTAAAAACAAAGTCAAAATACTATATTTTCTTTTCATTGTACATAAATGAATCTCATTTGTGTCCTCTACCATTTGAGCACCATGAGAAAGTGCAATAAATATGCAGTTGCCTTTATAATGCAAGATCATGTTGAATTGTACATGGAACTATTATCAAATAAAATCTTTTTGGTATTGCAAATTTTTATGTGAATATTAACCTGGATATATCTGGCTATAATTTTTTATTGTGTATTGTTTGGCTTAAGTAGTGCACTGTCTTTGTTGTCATTTATAAAAGATTATGCTAGCTTATTTTACTAGTCTGGAAAAATACAGAAGCTTAAAATACTTAAAATAGTTATTTTCTCTCATCTTCTAAGTAAGGCATATCCAAACATGACAAAGTAAAACGCTTCTTGATATTAAATCTTGCTAACAAATACTTAAAGCATTATTTGGGGGTTACTATGCAACAGGATTTAAGCAATTAAGTCCTGCTGCTATATTCTGTGTGTTTGTGGTCTTAAGTATTAAAAACCCAGAAGCATAAACCTAACGTGTTGACTACTACCTAAAGTGAAGATCGTTATAAAAATAGTTCAAACAAAAAGTTTTCATTATTTAAAGAAAACATTATATATACAGCTCTGTATTCACTTTTTAAACTTGGTTTATTCATCTTTATTCAAGAAGCAGTGTTGATGTCAAACAAGGCAAAGAAGATTGAAGATGTAAAGGAAAATATGATTTAGCATTAGTAGTCATGCTAATGTTATCAGACTATAAAATTTTAACATTCCTTCACTTCAGTCACTTAAAAATAAATCATTTAATGACAAAAGTACATATTTTAGCAGTCTGGGATTTCATATGGAAGAAATATTGGTTTGACATTCCATCTGTATATCACCTCATATACTTCTAATATTTCTGAGTAGACATGAAATCATTTTGAACCTATTAAAATGGACATGGGTGACAGTTGATTATATGAAATACAGTCTTTGAGTCAACCTGTGACAATTTTAATGGCCTGTTACATGCTACATTTTCAATGGAAACTAAGCCCTATAGCCTATCAGAGTCAGAACATATATTAGAAATAATTTTAGTTCCAACCCCTTGGTTAATAGATAAGAAAACTGGGAAATGAGTGAAATGGCCAAAGTCTCCCAACTAGCTATTGAGAGACCTGAAATTTAAATCTAGATAAAGCATTTATTCCCCTATGCAAGTAAACATTTTTTAAATCGCTGTTTTATGTATTTACACACAGAACATATGAATATTCTGCAAATATTTTCAGACACCTACAATGTACCGTGTCTTGTACTAGGTCCTGGAGATAAAAATAGAAAAGACAGGGGCACCTGGGTGGTTCAGTTGGTTAAGAAGACAACTCTGGATTTCACCTTTATTCATGGTCTCAGGGCATGGGATTAGCCCCTGCATCAGGTTTTGTGCTCACCACAGAGTCTGCTCATCCCTTTACCCTCTTCTCCCCCATCTCTCTCTTGTGCATGCTGTCTCTCTGTCTAAAATAAATAAATAAAATCTTTTTTAAAAACTAGAAAAAACAAGGGTCTGCCACCTAGAGAGATTGTGATTTTAGCAAGGGAGAGCATTACTAACAGAAGCAGAAGATGACATTATAATGGTAGAGTGTGGTAATGGTTGTGCTAAAATTCATTGCAGGGTCCTGGGATTGTCCTCAGTACTTTTGATTGGTGGACAAGGTAGAGGTCTCACTTGAATTGCATTTTGAGTTATGTCCTTTCTTAACCGCTCGGTTACCTCTTAAATGATCTTCCCACTTTCATTTTGACCATCCTCCCGATCTGTCTTCCACTATTGCTGCCTGGTCAGCCTTTCTAAAATCTGAAATCTGATCAGAGTGCTTGCCTGCATAAGAACTTTTACTAGTCATCGTGTCTTCAAAACAAAGTTCAAATTCATTTTCTTAGCATGAGACCTTTCGTGATCTGGCTTTGGTCAGTCACTCATGCCTTACTTCCTGCTACTCTTCTAGAAATATCCTTTGATTCAGCAGCATATCACTACTTACTGTTACCTGTGGGCGTTGAGTGGACAAAGTTGGGAGCAATCTAGGCTGAAGGCCACCATTAATTCAGTGAAGTTGGATGCAAGGTAATCTTTAGAAAGGGAGGAAAAATGACAGTGTAGGAAGCCTGTGGGAGAAGTGAAAATTGATGGTAGTGACCTAGATGATAGGGAGATGAGATCTCTGGGACTTTTATTCATTGCTAATATGCAGTTTGTATTGAGTTCTTTATTTCTCTAATCCTTTATGGCCCATCCTTGTTTTTGCTTGAAAACTTAAAGGGTTTTTCTTAACACAGTAAATTGCTTTCTCTCATCTGCCACTAGGGTTCTAGAGATAAGATAAATAAAAAATAAAAATAAAATGAGGGCCCTTTTTTTTTTTACAGCCAATTTAATAAGGTACCCTCATTTTATTTTATTTTTTTTATTAAAAGATCACTTTGTTCAGTTCAACAGTGACAGCTTAAATGGAGAACTGAGGTAGTTCGGTGGAAGATTAAAAAGAAAGGACTATTTTGATTCTTGGTAGTTTCTTTTTCTGCTTTAATTATGTGTGAAGGAACTTTGAAACAACAAACCTTTAAAAGAGACTATAGTTAATTTGTCGATGGCTTTAATCCTGTGTAAGCTGACGACTAAGTTAATTAAAAAATATGTTCAAAACTCATCGTACACACTGCCCACATGGTTGAAACTTAAACGCTATTGGATCTTAAAGATAGTTATTTTATTTTATTTTTGTGATTTGATATATTTTGCTATTCATGTTATACCATTGATATTTGACATAAATCTCTGCAATTAAAAACCTGTCTGAAGTGAAAGTTATTTTCATGTCCAACACATCTAAATAGCTTTAAAAATGGCACAAAATATTAGTAAATTTTTGGAGCCTCTTGTCTTTATCTTCTAACAGTTGATAGGCATGATTCATACAGCAGAGAAATGGAATAATCAGATTAAAATTTTGAATAATGCTGAATCCTTTTGGATATACAACCTTTAAAACATAGCTTCATTATGGTAATGAGAATGCTACTCTTGGTTGCAGTAGGGAGTCTGGGAACTGTTTGTGGCTATGTGAAAATTGTAAATGTCAGATCACAGTTTAATTGTGGTAGAAATATGTGGTAGCTCATTCTGAGTATTAAACAGCTGTGCAAATATTGACAGAGGAAAAAAATATCTAACATAATATAACTAATACTTGGGTGTCCTGAGGTTCTTGTTTTAAAAAACCCATGAGTTAAAATCCTTTGTAGGAAAAATAAAGGTTAAGATGAGTGTATAAAATCAAAGTTTCTCAACCCAGGCTGCACATAGAATGACTTAGGGAGCTATTAAAATAAACCCACATTAGGCCCCATTGCCAGGTTTCCACGCACCACTTGGTATGGGTTGATGCCTAGGCATTAGCATTGCTTTTTAAATAAGATCTATTATCAATTGTGTTGTGTAAATTGGGTTGAGAATCACTGGTTGACAAAAATGAACATAAGTCATCTATTTCAGTTGTAAAAAATAAGGTCACAAATTTATCCAATCTTAGCAGAATTTTTTCTTGCATAATCATCATGCAAGAAATTATAGTTAACAGAAATTAAGTTGGCTAACTGTAGTTTTATGATTAAACTAGCTGAACAAATCTTCCAAAGATAAATGAAATAAAGGCAAAACCTACCTGACTAGGACTACTAATGCCCAGGAGAACGAACCATCCTGACAGTGCATTTTTATCTATCTTGTGAAGGTCTCATAAATAAGACATGGCTGAAATCGTGTAGGAGGAACATTTATCTTGAAAACTTCAAACTTCTAAAGCAAGGGGTTATATATTACATATATTATGGTCACTATGCCAAAAGAATAATATACATTCATACGCACAAATACATATACAGGTACCATACTTCTTTATCTATCCAAACTATAAAATATACATTATAAAAGCTGCACATGTATATATATTCACCAAACAAATGTCAGTACAAGCACAAGCAAAGCAGTGCTTCCTTTGCCTTAAGTAGTCCCTTACCATTTTCACCAAGTATAAGACGTAATTCCTATAGAGAAGCCACCTGCATGGGTTCAATTTTGCCACTATTCAGGGTATATGAAAGAACGTGCCACCCGAATTACACACATAAAAGTAGCACTCATTTTGAGGTCGCAAGCCTTAATACAAATCTTACGTTTGCCCAAATTTTATGAGCGTTAGCAGTCTCCCTGGTAAAGCTGTGATAGTGTATCTGCCTCAGTGGATTCTGGTGAAGATGAAGGACTGTAAGAACAGTGAAGGACGGCAGAGTATTATGACTGTTTTGCTCCCTGATTCCACACCTCTAGATTAGTGCTTGGTACCTAAGAGGCACTCAGCCACTATTTGCTTAATGAATAAAGGAAACCTTAGTACACACAATTGACTGCCTAGCATTGCATAGATATGGGGTCACCCAGCTGTTGTGCACCCTTGGTGCAGTGCTCTTCCTTAATGATGTGATGGACTGGTTTATACATATCTTCTTTGAAACATTCACATATTTTTAAAATTGAAAACAAGTAACTGAAATAGACCCCAGACTGTTTCAGAATATACTCAAAAAGAACACTTGGGTAAAGACAGAACAGAAAAATCAGGTAATTGAAATATGAATGGCTTTTACTATAATGTTGTTGAATTGGTGGTGCTTACTTGACACGTCCATGTTGGCTTTATTTGTATCTGTGCCTCCATTAAGTATCAGGAAGGGGTTATCAGTGTTAAGGCTTAGAGAACTTCTCAACAATTACCCGAGGCTGGAAATACCTAGGGATCTTGTTAAAATGAAGATCCCGATGGGGGTAGAGGAGGGTGGTGGCACTGAGAGTCTTAGAAAAATCTGCCAGAACCAGTTAAATAGACAAAGAAGACTTCATTCAAAACTATTGCAATAGGGGAGAGAGGTAGAACTCAATTTCACTGAAACCAAAGGTGGGAGGATTTTCAAATGCTGGGGTAAACTAGTTAATGTGATTAGGCCTTTGGTCCCCTGCCCTCCCACAGAGATAGAAGACAGGGGCTTATCTTTTTTGGTGATTATATTTCAAAGGGAAGGCTCTCAGGTCCTGACAAAGACGTTCCTGGGTTTTGTAAAATTTGCATCTCAAAGGGGCAGAGAAGGAATTTACAATAACAAGTTTTCTAAAGTAAATTCCCTAAGGAAAGGGAGGTTAGGAGCCTGTAGTTAGGAAGAAGACTCTGAAGTTTAATCAAGTTGAGGGCAACATTAAAGCAGCCTTGCAGTTTGCATTTCTAGTAAGCTCTAAGGTGGTGTCAGTGCTGCTGGTCTACAAAGCACACTGAGTAGCTCACTAGGCACTATTGCATTGATAAACAGGAAATACTCAGTACTGACGACTTAGGTGAACTTATTACTATTTTTTTAGCTTCTAGAGTGTCTATAGAAGTGTGAGTTTGAAATGATCAGTACCATTGTCTATGTAGCTGGCTTACTAAAAATGCCTGAGAGTCTCTTCCCATGACATGAAATTTGAAATAAGTAAGGTTCCGGAGTCTAGGACATATCTGACATTTACCTCAGTTCAGTATAAGTAAAATAGTATCAGAATGAAGTTCCAGTATTAACTTCTGTTTTAATTATTTTCTCTAAGCCCCTAGCAAATAGGTCACATCATCCATTTTTAACAGATTCAAAAAACTGTAGTCAGTTTTGGTCAGTGACAGTGCAAAAGTGCAATTCGATTCTACAAGCACTTATTACCTGGTAAAGTCATAGCTTAAATAATCTCCTAAACTAGAGCGGATATGCCAAAACTGTAGAAAATCATGAGAGATAGTATAACAAAATACTGTGGGGCATTTTTAAAATGGAATACTCCAAACGACATTATTGTAAATTAATTTTCCTAACTGCGTGAGAATGGAAGATTGTTTTAAAAAACGTTAATCAAAGAACTTTTAAGACATTTGAGTCACCTGTGTGGACATGGGCTTTTCTATTCAATGTGATGTGGTGATTTTAAAGTATTCTCATTAGAATAATCAACATTCAAAGATTCAGTTCATTAACATATTTTCCATAGAAAATAGTGAGATCTGAAATGCCCTCAAAAAGCAAGCTTTCAATTGCTAAAAGTAAAAGTATATAATGATAACTCAATCCAAAAGTCAAAAACACAATTAGTTAAAGAAAACAAATCAGTGAATTAATAGGATTAAGAGAGCTTTCCCTTCTTTTCAAAAAAAGCTAAAAAGCCCCAAATGTGACTTTTTCAAGACTTGCTTTACAAGAATGGAGTTTTTAATCCACTCAAAGCTTAATCCAAGTTTAAGGATTCAAACAAAAAAATCCCTAACATTTTAATTTGTGCTTATGAGAGATTCAGTCAGACTAAGACATTTAATTTGGCAGCCTCCTTTTTTTTTTTTTAATTTTTTTTTTTTAACAAAGAGCTACCTCTTTAGTTTGCCTTGGTTAGTAAAATGGATGAGCTCCAGTGATTTTGGATGCAAAATGATGATCAATCAAGTGAATTCCATTTTCCATTAACTTTCATCGTAAAATTATCGATTTTCCTTTCCATATAACAAACATCGCTTTCTGGGATGCATAATTTAAGTGGAAAATGTAATAAGAGAGAACATGTGATGCCCAACATTGCAAAGACCTTCACACATTTGCAGCACTTTGTGTCACTTCCCCCTAATCTCTCAGTTTGCTACTTGTGCTTGATTCCCAGACAGAATCATTTCCTCTAATAACTGCTAATACCTACAAAGCATTTTCTGTCTGTCGTATCATAACCTAGAACCCTTACAGTTATTCATCTTCATGATTGCCCTGTTAAATGTGTACCATTTGGATCATCAACAGCCACATTTTATGAATAAGAAAACAGAGTCCAAATTATGGCTTAGGCCTCATAAGTAGTAAGTGCCAGTGTTTTGGCTTAAACCAGGTGGTCTGACTCCAGAGCTTTCGTTTGTTTGTTGTTGTTGTTGTTGTTGTTGTTTTTGTAATTTATTTTTTTATTATTATGTTCAACTTCATTTTTTAAATGGTTTATTTTTATAGGTAACACAAATACTGCAAATATTTATATAAACAAATCTATGGTTAATGAATTCCATTTATTACTAATTAAGGCAAGCACCATTGATATTTTCGAGGTTAAGAGACCCTTGCAAGACACTCCAGAAGCCTATGTGCCTCCCCCACACATGTATAAGTGTAAACAGTAGTGATTTTTTACAATTGCATCCTTAAACTTTTCTTCATAGTTTTGCCACCGAAATAATGTATCACTAAGCACTGTAGTTTGGGTTTCTCTGATTTTATAAAAATCTGTTGAGTCTATTTTAACTTATACATGTCCCCTTAGAGTTGTCCAAAGAAACAGAACCGATAGAATATACATAGATATATCTAAGAGGAGATTTATTATAGGAATGGGCTCATGAAGTTAGGGAGGTCAAGAAGTCCCCCCAGTCTACTGTGTGCAAGCTGGAGAACCGGGAAAGCCAGTGGTATAATTTGGTGAGAGTCTGAAGGCCTGAGGGACTCTAAAGACATGAGAACCAGGATCTCCAATATTTGAGGACAGGAAAAGCTGGATCTCCCAGCTGAAGAAGAGAGTAGGTATGTGTTCTTCCTCTGCCTTTTTGTTCTATTTGGCCCCTCAGTGGATTAGCCGATGCCCTTACACTCACCCCACCATCCCCTCAACATTGGTGGAGGCAGATCTTCCTAATTTTGTCTAGTGATTCAAATGCTAATCACTTCCAGAAACACCTTCACAAACATACCCAGAAATAATGTTTTACCAGCTATCTGGGCATCCTGTCACCCAGCTGACCCATGAAAGTAACCATTACACCCCTCTTTTTTTTAATGCACTTTATTGAAGAAGCTACATTGTTTGTTCTGTAGCATTTTCCATGGTCTGGCTTTGGCTGCCTGTGTTTTTGTGATACAGGTGTAGAGAGAAAGGGAGCCAAGTCATTCTCCTGTGGATAACCCAGATCTGTTCCTCATTGGGATTGCTTCCGTTCACACTGCCCTGTTGTCTTGAAAGTCCATGCCTTGCCTGTAGTGCCGACATAAATTCTCAACATGGGAACAGCTGTTCTGAATTATAGAAATTATTTGAAAAAATAGCCGCTTCTCCCTGTGTTCTCAGAATATATATTAAACAGAGTGATCTGGGGTATTTTATATTAGTGGAAGAAAGGCAGTCCAAACTCTCTTTCTTTCCTGAGTTAGCTTATTACATCGTCAGTACTTGCAAACTGTGTGGTAAATGATCAGTCACAGCATACTGCCATTTATTGGGCGTCCATGGCCACTGGCTGACATGGCATTGAATATAATGTTGTATTGTTGCTCCAAGCCTTTTTGCCTTCGTGCTAAATGACTCAGCCCATCAGAAGAAATTTATAATGGGTATATAACTCACCTATCTAGACTTTGTGAGATTGATTTGTTATGAAGTTACTGGTTGTAATGTCTTTGAGAGGGTAGACCTTTATTTCAAATGAAGATAGCCTCATCTATTCAAAGCCTGTTTATAAACTCTAAGTCTGTATTAAGGAAATGGGATGAAGCTGAATATTAAAAATGAGAAAATATGTGTGAAAGTATTTGGAACTGACTATGTTATACAGAGGTTTTAAATTAGGAGCTTTGGAGCATATCACAGGTTAACATTGTTTGGAAGTTTATTTTGAATCCTGTAGAAAAATGAGCACTCTTAAATAGGTAATGTAACTTCAGCATTTCCAGGTTGTCTTGTCCCCACAGTATCTAAACCTTCTTCCAAACCCACTCCCTTTCATATGGTCCCTCTATGTGCTCTATAATTATGGCTTTTTAAAAATTATGTATGTTGATGTCTGTTAGGCATCTAGGGCTTTTTGTCAGCTGACTTCACCCCCACGCCTTCCTACAGTCCTTTCTTTACATGCTTGGAAACCTGAAAAACAATATCCCATTGTTTTTTGGATCTACAGTTCTGCCACCGTGTTTTTCTAAGTCTGTCAAATATGACTACAAGCTCATCTGGTGAACTTATTCATACTAAATTGTTAATGAGAAGTGACTGACCAGTAGGCAAGGCCATTCTTCAACCACTCAGATTTAATTGTAATTTATCAGTGATCCTTCACAGGCAATGCTGGTGCCTGGAGTTGGAAGTTAGAATTTTCTGGGTTGTCAGCCTGCTAGCTGATGGGGCCCTACCAGCCTGATGACCGATATGAAACTTTTGGTTAGCAAAAGGAATCTGAAAGCCTCTAGCACAGGACAGACTAAAAAATACATATAGGCCAAGACTTGGTGACATTTTTTAAAGCTCTACTGTAAATAATCTAGTATTATCAGTTCAGTCTGGCCTTTGTTTATCAGAAGAAAATAGAATCTGCTGGGAGACATTAGAAATACTGGTGTCTTAAGCCAAAGACCTAAATTTTGCTGCTTGGTTTCTTCCCTTTGGCTTTAACTTTGCAGATGGAATTGTTGAAAAGGAGGATGGAGCAGTTGAGGGGGTAGCTGCTCTGTGCAGTTGCTTTTGTTTATTTTCTAACTGACCTAGCACAGTGTAGGCGGAGGCGATGCATGTTTCCTGACATTGGGCCAGTGATGTATGGCCTGACCTTCAAAATGAGGAACATCTTCTCTGTGGGTGAGAGTGTAGCCGTGGAAATGCTTTTATCCCATATTGCTAGGCAGTTTGCAACCAGTTCCGACAAGAAGTACTCACCCCGCTGAGTTTGCTGAAGCTTGTATATTGGCTTTAGTTTGAACATTTTGGCAAATTAAGGGCCAAGTGAAACCATAAAATTGATTTTATTTACATCAAAGCCTTGTGATGTGTGTTAGCCACTCTTGCATCTCTTTCCTTCAGTTTTTGAGGTTGTTTCCATAGGTAGATTCTCTAACGTTATAATGAATTTGCATCTGTTTCAGTTAAAGGATAATACTTCCCCTGGATGTCCTCTTAATTGATATTGGGCACAGTCTGCCTTCTTTTCAGTCTTTGTTTCACATAGGCCCAGTGGACCCCTCTCTTCCATTTCTTTCATTCAATGTCAAGAGACACTGATAACTGCTTTGTGGGGAGCAGATCACATGTCTGTTATCTGATCTGAACTGCTGAGGCTTTGGTTTAAATTTTCTCCTCAAACATTGCGAAGAAAGGGTGATGCGGCAACCTGTATTTTATAGTGTGATATGAAATATCTTTAAAAAAATATTGGAATACATTTTCTTTCTGAAAGTACTGTTATCATACGTGGAGCATTTTTTAGTGACACAGACGATTCCACTCATTTCTGAATAAATGGGAATCGTGGGAAGAGGAAAGGCCTAGAAGTCAGAGGACCTGGATTCTAGACATAACTTAGGCAACAACTTGCATATTTTATGGGAAGATGCTTAACTTATTTGTGACCATAGTTCTTTTTATATAAAATGGGATTTTTTTTTCTGGATTAGTGGTTCTCAACCCTGGTTGCACATTAAAATCATTGGAGGATCTTTTTGAAATATGCCAGTAACTAGCCCCCATACCAGGCTAATTAAAAAAGCAATATCTAGAGGTGAGACGAAGGCATTGGCAGATTTTAAAAGCTCCCCAGTTTATTCTAATGGGCAGCCAGGGTTAAGAGCCAATGGATTTGGTCATTCCTAAAGTCCTTTACAGCTCCAGGATTGTATGATTCTAATCTCTTAGCACATCTGTTGTTTTTCTACCCTTAGAGTTAAAGTATTGATTGAATTGGACAAGCATTGTAAATCAGTATATGTAGTCCACACACAGTTAAAACCAAATTTGCCTTATAAAGTATATTTTTTATACTGTCATTCTCAAACTTTGTGCATAAAGTTGTTAATGATAGAGTACTGGTTCCCCCTCACCCCAGGTGATTCTGAACCAGTAGATATGACAGAGATACCTGAAGTGCACATTGTAAATAAGCACCCCGAGTGTCTCCCCCAGGTGTATCTACTGTTATGATGTTTAGAAATGCTGCATGCTCAGTAGTCATTGTCCAGCTCTTTGATAAATTGTGAAAGTGTACAAAACATAATTCCTGTCATTTACCAAAAGATGGTTTGAGTTTGTCTTTCTTTGGTTCAGTAGTGCTGCTGTGGATGGTGTTAGAAGCAAATGTTAGGAGTGGGCATAGTATATTTTAAGTGAAATTTGCATTTTCCTTAGAATAGCAAGATTACACGTTGGAATTGTAAGGGAGCCATCTAGTGGATAAGCAGACGGACCTGTTGCATGCTGTTCTAAGGTCTTTCTTTACCTTAGGGGTTTTATTAGATTACAGATTTAAATATATATGCTGTTAAGTATAGATATATACATTAAATATATATGTTTATACATTTGATTTTATATATATATTACATAGTAAGTTTTAATGGGTTTTTGTATTTTATGTTTTTGTTTTGTTTCAACAATAATTTCTCATCATTTTATAGTTAATAGTCCATGTTTTATATATTTCTGCTCCTTTTATGAAATGTGGATACAGAGATAAATAAGATGTAATTTTTCCATAAAAAATACATACTCTCTTTGTAAGGACATAAAAATCTGCAAGTAAGTAAAGCATATACTTTAAATTCCCACTAAATGTTCTTAGGATTTAAATGTAGGAGGGATTTTAGGACTTAGAAATGGTTTATATAATTAGAGAATGCAGACAAAGTGTGAAGGGTTCACAGTCTCAGAAACATTATCATTTTCATATACTTTGGAGTTTTTAACAGTCCATAACAAATCCATTGGACCGATTAGGGTAGTGTCAAAATATGTCATGCTTCTTCCTAGATCATTTACAGCCGTGAGATAGTCATCCCTCAAACATTCTCCTAATTTTGTACATATTACTTTTATAATGCAGTAAAGATGAATTAGGCATTTGAATGACAGTGTTTGTTTTTGTAGAAAACAACAAGTTTATAGGAGAGCAAGATACCTAAGACATTCATTTTTCTAAGCTCACATTTTAATTTAAGTGTATTTTTCACAAGAAGCGTTTTCAAAGTTTAACATTTTAAATTAAATTGAAAATATTTGATTGTAGCTTACAATGCATCAAGTTCTTAGGCTGGGTCATTTCCCCTTCGGCTAGAGTCAAAATCATGGAATGTCATCCGTGTATACCTGGCTCTGCTATTCAAGTAACTTACAGGTTTTCTCCCCTAGTACTCCTTTTTACCCTTTCCCAGTCAGGGTCCAGATGTCTGCAAGACATACCTTCCTCATTTCCTTGCAGGACCTCAGTATGCCCCACGTGGAATAGTTACCTTTGTGCTACCACTCCTTAGTTATGTATTTCACTTAAAGGCTTTTTACAGTTCTCACAAGGAAAAATCCCAGTCCTTTTTAATTGTCCTTCTTTCTAATTCTCCTTCCCCCTTTCCTTCTCTTAGCTCTACTTCTAAAATCTACCTGGCATCATTCATTCTGGATATGCTGCAAAATGGGGATGATGAGGTCAAATCCTGTGGAGGGCAGGAGCCTCTAAGGGGACCCCCAGGATTCCTGCCCTGTGTCATCCCCTCTCCCTGAGTGTGGGAGAGACTGAATGTGATGGGTGCCACTTCCCTGACTCAGTTACATTATATTGGTGAAAGTGAAGGGGATTCTGCATTCAGAATTAAGGTCCCAAATGAGTTATATTGAATTAATCAAAATGTAGATTATCCTGGGTAGCCCTCACTTAATCAGGAGAACACCTCTAAAATAGAGACTGGGCCCTTCTTCAAAAGAGAGATTCAGATCCTCATTAGCTTGTGCTTTGGATCAGCACAGTAACTTTCAAACGAAACTCTTTTATGTATGTCATCCATCCCCACAAAACCCTACATGCTACATCCAGAGTCACCTTCCTTAAAAAGACACTAAAATGTAAGTTCAGTGAGGTAGGGGATTCATCTTGTTCAAAGCTGTAGCTCTAGAAGAATCCTTGCACACTGTATGTTTCTTAGAAGAATATGTTACAAGAATGCTAGCATAATGTATGCAGGTTACAAATATTGACTGATGGACTGAATGACTGAATGTGATCTGTCCACCTTTACACACCCCAAAACCTTTGCTGATCTGTTGTACATACAGAGAAATATCCTTTGATATAAGAAGGCTACATAATAAAATACTTAATTATGTGGATTCTAGAGTTAAAGACCTTAGGTTCTAATTCCAGCTCTAATACTTCCGACTTTCTGACCTCTTAGAAGTTGCATGACCTCACTAAACCTCAGTTTTCTCATTTAGGAAACACGATAAATAAGAATTATTACCACTCGAGACTGGCTTAAAGATTAAATAAGGTAGTGCATATAGTGTCTTTTCAGTGTCTGGCCTATGCGGTAGCTCAGTAAATGTTGGACATGGTTAGAGCCTTTAAGGCCCTCCACTACCTGCATTTCCTTCTTGTCCTGCTGCAATGAAGCAGGCACTTCAGTGTTTCCTGCATCTGTAGCATGATGGAGAGTAAAATGCATGAATACCAGTTCAGTTTTAGCTTCTGAATTGTCTATATGGCAAGTTTCTTCATAGCCTCAGTTTGGCTGTCTTTGGAGTGGCGCTAATTATAACACACAGCGCAAGAATTTGTCTTAACTCCATTTCTACATGAATCAATCCTATTGAACAACAGCTACAAATTGATCAGTGAGGCCATTTACTATTAAGAATGCTATAATAGATGTTCTTTAGAACATTTTAAAGACCCAAAGTTTTTCTCATCATATTAGAAATAATTGTGTTGCTCTTGGGCAATCCATGTGTTGTTATTTTCATATGACCAGGTTTTCATCTTTCAGTTAGTTACGAGTTGAAAAAAAAAAGATCTGTGCTCACTTTAGTTGAGAACTTTCTCTATGTCTCTATTCTTGTATTTCTTTTTTTTCCCTTCCAATTTCTAACATTTTTTTCTCTATTTAAGTAAGTTACCTTAGATTCATTCTTGAAAAAAAAGAAGAAATGCATAAATATCTTCCAGGGTTATTACATACATAACGAGCCCTATGCGAGTGTCATTTTTATATTTATGTGTTTAGAATAAACAAATAAGTTCTGAAAAACTGATATAGGAAAACCAATAAGAAAACCCATAAGAAAGCAACTTATGAAATCCTATCGAATGAGTTCCATTTCTGGCCATTGAATAGATTATGGATGGAATTCATAAAAGAGGCAAATATAGTGATTCTTACATGAGTTGTTTAGGTAAAATATCCCGAAGCATAAGCAGGTACATGTGCTAAGCAGCCTATGATTTTAATGAACTGATGTTCATGCTGAAACTGGTAATTCTCTTTCTTCCCAGAGGTAAAGCTGAATCTATGCTTTTGCCAGCTGCTTTTCCATCAGATCCTATTTAAGTCAATTGGTGAATTATCCCCAATGCCTCATTGAACATAATGTTGAGGAGCAAGATTTCTGTGTTTTATTGATGTGTTTAAGCAGCACCAAACAACCAGACGTCAGTGGAAATATTGGTCAGATCATTTGTCTGCCATTCTGTAGCAGAAGCAGTTGACTGAGAACTTCCTGATTTTTCAACTGTTTGGGTCACTATATTCTAATAAACATGCTTCTATATGGAAATGTGCTAACATTATATGATGGGAAAATAATCAGAAAGTCTGACTGAAAAAACTATATTTGTGGATGTAGTCCCTCTATCCACATATTCAAACACTACTTCAGTTTGTGGACTTAAAAGTAAATAACTTTTCTATGACTTTATTGAGCAAGCATGTGTTAAATATTACCAGAGTCCCACTGTGTTTGGGTTGGAGGTATTGACCGTGCCATGAGATCTTTAACAAGATGATTGAGCTCTATTCCAGTTAGCCTAAAATGTCTGTGTTTTTTGCTAGTCATCACTGATTTGCACCAAAAAGATAAACTGTAGGTGTGAGCAGCAAGTATCAAGCCCTCTTAGGATTTTTAATCCTTTCCTTTTGTTTCTTAATTTTTTTCCATTTTGGGGTCACAACAGCAACACCTTATAAAAACATTATTAGAAATAAGGACATCTGTATTGCATTGATATTGCTAAATTGGTATTCAGTAAAATAAAACCATCCTTTACAGTAGAGGGTAAGAATTTGCCTTTCACCTAGAGCCAGGTTCATTAGAAATTCATGCTCACAGCCCAGAGAAAAACAGAGTTTTTATGAGATTTCAACAAGTAATATATCTGCATGATGGGTTGTTCCAAGAAACTGAGCAAATGAAAATGTCAGTTTGCAGAAACTGTCAAAAACAGCATAACCTAATTTAGAATAGCTGCTTATTTAATAAACTACCAGTAGCCCTACCAGATAGAGTCCTGTCATTCTTGTAGAAGTACTCATTCCTCTTGCACTCAAGTTAGGTTTATAGGCACCCTAGGCTCTGCTAATGGTAAAAAAGCATTAATTAGATTCAACACCCAATCATTAAACTGCAGCATAGTTAGTATTCTTAGCTATAAAACGCCAGAAGCCTTGATCTGAGTATACCTTGATAGGTCAAAGGGGGACCCCAGTTTGTATGCAGTTATAAAACAGGGTGCCTCGTTCCATGCTTTACACATGGCACGTCCTCAGAAAATATAAAATGATAAGTTATTTTATTAGTGTAATATTTATTACAGGAGTTGGAATTGAAAATATTTTCAGTATAGAATTTCTAGAAGCACTGATATGTGCTTATTCGGGGCCCTTAGTGTTTGCATACTAAGGGCCTAGAATACTACTATTTTGTATGATAACCTGTCTTTATTAAAATTATCTCTTATTTCATGTTTTTTGATTGTTGATTATTGTGAAACAAATGTGTGGTACTGGCACTGTGTCATGCTGCTGCAATAGAGAATACACATTAAGTGGATTATATTATAAACCAGCAGTAGAGAACCTCTGCGGGGGGTGGGGCAGGAGATGACAAGAGTGTGGAGGTAGGAGGGGTTTGTGGAGAGATATTTCTAAAGAAGAAAATATTCATGCATTTTTAATTGCATAGAATAATTTGATTGCAAGTTTCAGAGACAGACTGAAAAAGAATGTAATCAATTCTCCACATGTTGGCATAATAGAAATTTACTGGGAGACTGCAGAGGAAATGTTATGAGAACAGCTGAATGAACTCAATAGCTATGATGTGGAGCCCTCCTTGTTGTTGAGAATGGGAAAAGAGTGCAAAAGCACAGTGCATCAGGGGCACCTGGGTGGCTCAGTGGGTTAAAGCCTCTGCCTTCGGCTCAGGTCATGATCTCAGGGTCCTGGAATCGAGCCCCGCATCGGGCTCTCTGCTCAGCAGGGAGCCTGCTTCCTCCTCTCTCTCTGCCTGCCTCTCTGCCTACTTGTGATCTCTCTCTGCCAAATAAATAAATAAAATCTTTAAAAAAAAAAAAAGCACAGTGCATCAGATTTGGCAGTAAGCTGTGTTTGCTCAGTACAGTGGATCTCCATTGCTCGAGTATTAGAGAAAGACCTACACACCTGCCTCTGTGATTCTCAAGTTTAATGATGATTACAAAGTTTATAAGTGGCCTTTCTTTCCCCTCTGCTAATGTTTCCTCATATGTAGGAGAAGTGGATTATCTGACTATCTAAATATCACCTGGAATTGTTATACCATGCAGTGGGTGTTCAGGAAATTAGAACAGATGATTTTGGTTAACAGTTTTAGATAATACAGTGTTTCTGACATCTTTGATCCCATTCTTCAGAGTTTCTATTTGTTCTTCCCACACCATCTGTTGATAATTATTTTGGCCCCACAGGCCAGTTACCTTGAGTCAAAATATTGACACATTTTTGTCATTGTTTGACTTTGCTTACCCCCAGTCTCACAATTATGTAATTTCTTTCCACATACCATTTCTTAAGCCTGTCGTTGCTTTACTCTTTATTCGATGACATGTCAGTCTAGGAGTTGCCCTCTTGTCCATGGTTTCTTTGTTCTTAACTAGTCTTGATTTCTCTGTAGACATTGTAGATCACTGAGACCCAGTTTGGTCATCCACTGGGTTTTGGAGGGTAGAAACATTGTTTTAATGATATCTTCAGTGATTATAATTGTTTATGATGGACCTACAGTCACCTGTAATGATCCATAGACTACAGGTGTCAGCAGGTACATCATCAACTCTAGAGGGTGGATGTAAGCATGTGTAATCCGGAGAACAAAATGTCAGGGAAGTCAGAAGCCGGTCTGCCTTCAGCAGCAGAGTTCTATGAGGATATGACCGAGGACTTAATTTTCAAAACCAAAAAATTCAGGATCCCTTCTTTTCCTTGCTAATGACCTCTTAATATTTATTGAATTAATACCGCACAATGATTCAAAGAGGACTTAAGAAATTTAAATTTAAACTATCTTTTTCATATTTCTCTATATTTTATAAAGCCTTCATTCCAAATGATGACAGCTTTTAGAAATGAGATTAATATAGCATATATCCCTTTACATCTAGGAAAAATGGCAACATTAATAGCAAAACATTTTTCTTCATGGTGTGTGTTAAAACTGTATATTAGTATAATCTAATCTCTTTTGTGGAAGGTGAAATAATTATTTTCCTTGTCATTAGTCCTGCTTTCTTATGTGATAAAGAATTGTTATAACTGG
>CM053612.1:82137835-82182255 GCA_028646535.1 Procyon lotor | reverse complement strand
AAGCCTACCAATTATTTAGGGAGATTAAAACAGAATTCCCAAATAATCGTTGCTCTTGTTTGTCTTCTTTGTCAGCCAAACATGCCCTCTTTTCTCCCCTTTTCTGTTTTTATTGTTTGGGTTCTTCAGTTTTTAAAAAAATGTTATTATTGAGGGATGATTGACATACAATATTATATTAGTTTCGGATATACAGCATAGTGAGTCAAATTTTCAATACCTTAGTGCTCACCACAAATGTAGTCATCATCTATCACCATAGAAAGTGAGTACAGTATTATTAATTATATTCCTTATGCTGTACTTTTCATTCTGGTGACTTACTTATTTTATAACTGAAAGATTATACCTCTTAATCCCCTTTACCTATCTCACCCATCTCCCCACCTACCTCCCCCTTTGGTGGCCACCCATTTGTTCTGTGTATTTATGACTGTTTCTCTTTTTCTTTAAATTAAACAAATTTCCACACTTGAGACTCCGTGATTTCATTCAGTTTTGAACAAGATTGCAGATTATAAACTCTTATGTCATTTTTAAATTATCTACTACCATATTGAAATTTTCATGACTTGCCTTGTATATGTGGCTATGTTTTTATTTCAATCGTATGATTCAAGTGGGAAAATCCAGTGTTTTTTGTAATAGAAATCACATTTTAAATGACTCATCTACTAAGAATACACTTACTTCAGTAAGTGTATTGATTATCTCTATATTTACTGCCTCTTTTGTAAGTCATTTTGCAAACTCTTACATTGGGATTCAAGCAGTTTTTTATTGATTTGGTAAATTCTTTATTATTTCATGTGAAAATACACTGCAGTCACCAAACATAAACTATATTTTCTAGTCTGAAATGATAATTTAAGTAATTAAAGAAATAATGTCCTTCGTTATCCATCATCCAAGAGAGCTTTCTTCTCTGGGGAATAATAAGAAAGTAAACTAACAACATGTCTATGACAGTTACCTAATGTTAATAAAAGTGTGTAAACCCAATTCAAAGTACAGAAAGGTGTGAATTGTGAAGAGATGAATAAGAGGAAAATATTGCCCTTATGATAAAACCAGTCATGTTAGATAAAAAAGTAGTGAGATTTTAAAAATAATTCTGAGTATTTAAAAATAGATAGTGATTTAAACAAGCAGATTAAAACTAATCTAAAGTAATAAAAAAGTAAAAGAAACATACTGAATAAAGATTTGGATAACAAAAGTCAAACAACAGATTAAAGCAAACAAATGTACGGGCATGATGATGAAAGATAAATGGTCTATGGAAACCGTTAGAAAGCCCCAAATACTTAATATTAGGAAGATAATAATGGCAGCTCATAAGTCCTTATTAATTAGAAGAACACATAAAGCAACTTACACAGTCTCCTCGTTCAATCAGGACTAACCCCATGAAATTGATATCATTATTACTAACATTTTACACATGGAAACTGAGAGCACTGAGAAGATTGACTGGATCTTACTATTCCAAAGTACTGGTATCTAAGATGTTAAGTGATTAAAGTATTCAGTAAAATTGGAGATTTGGAGTCCATCATTTTATGTCTATTATTGTAGGTAGGTCCTGTTGGGAGACCAGGAAAGGGATGATGGGAAAATCCAGATTAGATTAACTAGAACCTTTATCAGGGACTAAAAATTGAAGCTGTGTATTGGGTGGAGTTGGGGTGGGGGTGCAAATGCTTTGGGAGACCTGAAAAGTGACAAGCATTCAGGTGAAAAGTATATTAGTGCAAAGACCCTATTGAATCTATAATATCAATGAAAATCGCATTTAGAATTTTTTGTTATGAACCAGTTGGATGTGTATTTAGTGGTGATTTAAAAGGAAAGTTGACAAAAATCTTATCTACAATAGGAAAATATCATTGAGCTTAGGCTGGATATAAAAGGGCAGATGTAGAGAGATAAATCCTTGAGTATTTATGCAGAGTTTACCATGAGCACCGAGACAGCATAGGAAAAGAAATTGAACAACCAAAGAACCAAAAATTCAAGTGAATCTGCACAAAGAATAGCTTCTTACAGTGGATATATTTCCTGGGGAAACATACAGGGGTCCTCTCTTAATAAAAAATAAGTAAGTAGAACAAATGCCACGATCTTTCACAATTTAATTTTATTTATTTATTTATTTGACAGAGAGAGAGAGAGAGAGATCACAAGTAGGCAGAGAGGCAGGCAGAGAGAGAGAGAAGCAGGTTCCCTGCCAAGCAGAGAGCCCGATGTGGGGCTCGATCCCATGACCCTGAGATCATGACCTGAGCCGAAGGCAGAGGCTTTAACTCACTGAGCCACCCAGATGCCCCCACAATTTAATATTTTTAAGCTATCATTTATGCTTATGACGTATTTATGGATGTGATATTCTACTAAGTGACATCTTGTATGAAACAATTCTCATACACATTGCAAAATGGAATATACCTGTAGAAATGATTCTGTGCGTGTGTATGTATGTGTGTGTGTGAGAGAGAGAGAAATGGAGGGAGGGAGGGACGGAGGGAGACAGCAAGCAAACATGAGACAGACAGCAAGTTTTAAATGTTTTAAAACTCTAAGAGGGTTAGAAGATTATATTCATAGAAAAAAGAAATTTTCCAGTTCAAGGTATGTGCATTTATATGGTGGACTACTAGTATGATGAGATGGGGGAACAAATAAAAAACACTTGAATGGAAGCAGAATAATCATATATAAGAGAGATGAAATATTCCAAAGTCACCTTGAAATAAATATAAAATTGATGTTGGCAGCTCAACAGTGACAGGAGTCAAGAGATTATGCTGCTGTGAAACCATATAAGATGCAATAGATATTTTAATCTAAAATATCATGTCCGAGGGAAAAGCCTGAAACTGGGAATTGTTCTTAAAAATAAAAGTGTATCACCTGATTTATGTTTGACTTGGCTAATTTCATTTTTTTATCTTCATATGGAAAATAATAGTATTATAATTTCTTAGTCCATTTTCTCTTTAATCTTATTTCATAAAATGCATGTCAGATTTTTAAAGACAAGAACGTAATGCTCTCTGATATCGTTAGGTAAAAAAAAAAATACTGGATTCGTTTTTCTTGTTTCAAGTTTGTTTTTTTTAATGTAAATTCAGTTAGTCAAGGTATAGTACATCATTGGTTTTTGATATAATGTTCGGTGATTCATTAGTTCTGTATAATATCCAGTGCTCATCATATCAAGTGTTGTTTCAAGTTTTTATTTAAATTCCAATTAGTTGACATATAATATAAGCTTCAGGAGTAGAATTCAGGGATTAATCACTTACAATATCCAGTGCTCATCACAAATGCCTTTCATAATATTCATCATCCATTTAGACCATCCCTTCCTTAACCTACCTCCCCTCCCGCAACCCTCAGTTTGTTTAATCCCTTCTCCTTTAAAAACTTCCTACATTTTACTTTATAGGACAGTGTACTCTACCTTTAAGAATATATTGTTTGATTGGCCAATGAATTAATATGTTATTTCCCCCTTTCACATAGTTTCTGGCTATTTGTAGTAAAATTGCATACAGTTAAATAATAAACAGTTATATCAAGTGCAAAATGAGGCAAGTAAATTAACTGAAAAGGACAATAGTTTTGTTGCAACTACTTTTCTAAATATTCTTTTGAGCTGCCCGTAGTGAATATAAGACGCAAGGCATGGCCAATGTAGGACTCAGCACCAGAAAGGAAGGTGCTCTAATTGCTCAAAAGATTTCATTAAAACACCCTCAACCCTTTCGTTCTAAAGCCTCAGTTTTTTTCATCTGCACAGTGCAGTTGATGCCTACATTGTAGCACATGATAAAGTTTGGTCACAGATATTCAGTATGTGGGACGCAGGGCCGTTTATCCAGGAGTAGCTCCGTTCTCAATCTAGCTCAGTTCTGCAAGACCTTGTTTGTATAGATGGTGGTGGTGGTGGTGTGATCATGGTGAAGACAGTGAACATTTATTGGAAACTGAAGGTATTGCTGGATATTATGCTAAGCATTTGCTTGGCTCAATTCATTAATCCTGAAAATAATTCTATGGGATGGGCACTTTTTAAATTTTACAGTGAGGAGAACTGAGAGGTTCAAAGGTTTATATATAGTGCATTTTGTCCTCATAATGATAAATAGGGGGAATTCATCCTGTTGCTTTACCTTACCTCCTCCCACTAATATGTTATTAATAGAATGAAATACAAAAGTAAGAAATTCAGAAGGGGCAGAGCATAACATTTTTGCAACATACAAACTAAAATCAGATTTGCTTACAGAAATACTTTGAAAAGACAGAGCAAAACATATTTATTTTTTAAAATTTCCCTCCTTTTAGAGGAGCAAGCAGAGTATGTTTCAAAAAGTTTTTCAATTTATCTAGATATATTGTTAGCATCAACGTATTCCAAAGTCATCTTTTTTTTTTTTTCAAAGTGTGTCCCGATGCACTACATCATTTGAGTGCATGGGAAGATATTAGCACCAATAGGAAATATTAGTAAAACTGATTTTAGCTCAACAGCTTGTATGTTGAGGTTGCTGCATTTATCTATTTACATCTCTCTGTTGTGTACAAAAGCAGCATCTTAAACGATGCAGATAAATAATAGTGACATTTTATCTCCCTTTCTAAAGTTGAATTCCAGAAGGTAGGAAAATCCTTTCATGCTTACATTACCATGACAAACTGAAAGAGATAAATCCCTAAAGGATGAGACAGAGATGTGGGAGTTAGGGGATTAATGCTTAGATGCTTCTTCCAATTTATTTCTCCTATTATATGTGTTAAAAATATATACCATATGTCATGCAGCATGTTTTAATCCCATCAAAATTTCTCACAGAATTCTTCAGGGGATACGTTTTTTGCTGCCAACTTTTCACTGCTAGAATGCTGACTTATTCCTTTGCAGAGAGCTTCATGGTTTATTTTATGGTAACATGTTGTTATAACTTCTCCGGGTGTAATTTTTATAAGGAAAATTAGTCCCAGGGGAATTTATTTTGAGAGCAGTATGCTTAATGGTGATGGAGAAGGATAGAAATATTTCCAGAAAGCAATGTATCCTTCAGTTGTTTTAATAGAACAGAAATTCCTTTGACAGCATTTGTGAAAGCCTTTATTATACCCAGCATTTAAATTCAGTCCCTGAACTGGGGTTTTCCCAGATCATTTGAGGGTCAGTTTTGGAATCATTCTTGTGTCGTATGTCACTTTTCAATGATAATGCTTTATACAGAAGAGCAAATTTAGAGGGGGAGATTCTCTTTTAATAATACTAAGTACACAGGACTTAGAGCAAGTGACCGTAAGCCTGCGTGTAGTTGCCTTAAGAAGAATTTTCTTTGTGCTACATTTGTGTTTTTAAAAAGATTACTGAATAACAATAAATGCTGTTGGGTAAAGAAGGAAAGCTTAAACAGATTTTTAGTTCAAAAAGAAAAGAAGGTTAAAGCTTCACCCCAAGAATTAAGATCATTTTACCTCCATATTCCTCCGTGTGTTGCTTTGGTGTGAAATCCCAGTAATATCCTTGATGTTTTAATTCATTTTATAAAATATTGTTTAAACTAGAATCCACGACAGTCCCCTGGTATTTGATTTTCAGTCATCAGACATCACTATGAACTTTGTTTAACTTAAGTCATCAAATATAACAATGCCAAAGTTATTTCTTGTTAGAAATTAACTTGTTCCTAAATCTCTGCACCCAAGTGCTCTCATTGTAATAACATTCCCCCACAGAGAGTTATTAGCATTTATGGGCTATATGAAGAAGAAATAATAAACATGTGGATCCAAGTCCAGAGGTGCCCTTTGGGTTTCCTTCCTATTATAATATATAGTATAAGTACATGTCAGATTTGCAAATGACATATTTTTATTGAACTGAGTCCACTGGACATGGTACAAATGCTATCCTTTAAGTTCTTCTCTGGGACTTAATAAATGCAAGGATGAAAACTAAGGAGTTACTCGATGTCATGACACCACTGCCAACATACTGATGGTAAATACCAAGTAATTTGCTTCTCCCCTCCTCACTATCTACACCTATCAGTCCTCAGCTTCTCTTTGTCAGACTCAAATTGGATTTCCTTTTCTATCAGCTCTAGGCTCAGACTCCTATGACCCTAATTTGGCAGCTTTTCAAGGGGTTTATGGTGTAAGCCTTTTCTATTTCTAACAGAAAGTAGAGCTCAAATCCACCTTACAATACTGAATTCTGTTTGAAATTTCCTTCTCCAAAAGGTACCACAGTTTGGGAGCTCATTTTTAAAAACTAGTTCTACTGTTTCTGTACTCGGTAATCAGTAAATTTTAATTTTGAGTGAAAATAGATTCTTTTGAATAAAAAGTATGCCTTAAGATTTTCCCTATTCTCGTTTCATAGTCAAATTTAGGGCAGAAAAATATTAAAATACTGACACATTATAAAATAAATATTGTGTTTCTTTAAGCTACTGTTCTTTATAACTTAGGTGTGAAATCTCCATTTAGGTATTCAGTATATATTCATATTGGCACAGATTTCAACAGAAGGAGTTTAAAGTTTTCAAGTGCTATTCCCTTTAGCTCGAATAAATCCGTAATTCAGAAATCTTAAAAAGGCACAATATAAGATTAATCATGATTTTAGATGTAATTGATGCCAGATAAACTCATAATTAGGAAATCAAATTGCAAAATTGTATTATTACTGGAAATTCTCATATGATCTATGTCAAAATATAGTCAAATGCTTAAGATTGCCTATATTACTGTGGGAAATAAATAGTAAATTGAGGTTATAGCTTCTTACAAGACATAACCTAGACATGGTATCATGGATCATTTTGCATGTTTTATTTTCCATTAGAGGAATGCTAAGGAAGAGGGCCAGTAAAATATGGATTAACAAGTGCAGAGGTGAAATGCATGTTTTTGAGTAAGCTGTAATCAAAATTGAATGCAACCATATTGCTAAGAAGTATTTTTTAAAAAATTAATTTTTGCCATGTTAATTTTGGGGTATTTGGAGATTTTTTTTTTACTTGATCCATGAAAACAGCAACACAGACAATAGGAAACAAAAACAGAGATATTAAGCTTATTAAGGATATTATCATTATTCACATTATTACAAAAACTGAAATAAATGACAGGAAAAATAGATCTTATATAATCATCTGTTTTACACAGGAGTTACATATACATTAAAAATAAAAAAGAAGTCACAGATTGGGAGTTGAGAGTACGCATTTTTGAGTCAGATAGGTAGATTTCAGTTTATATCTGTGGTACTCTGCTTTCTTGCACTGTGAGCCTTGAAACGCCAGTTTTCTCATGTGCAAAATGGAGAGTATAAAATTACCTTTCCATTTCAGTGATTGTTTTGATGATTAATTGAATGTAAATTATTTGGACTGTGTCTTCCATATGGTAAACACCATAGAAATCTAATTTTTAATAGGGTTCTTACTATCACTGAGGACAAAAGAACTGTTGAAATCCATGGAGCGGTTCTGCAGCCTTCTGACTACTACTGGCTCTGGAGAGAGGTGTTTTTTTGGTTTTTTTCTGTTTTTTGGGGGGAATATAAGGCAAAGAAGGATAATAGTGATTTTTTAAGATAAAGCTAAATGCAAAGGCCTATGGTTTTATTCCGATACTGTTTTACATTGACTTTTGCTGTTAACATGCTATTTATTTGAGAAGGACAGTAGATAGAGGTTGTATTGCTGCTTTATTTTGTTTTGTTTAAAAACAGAAGGCCAGGGGCACCTGGGTGGCTCAGTGGGTTAAAGCCTCTGCCTTCGGCTCGAGTTTTGGTCTCAGGGTCCTGGGATCGAGCCCCGCATCGGGCTCTCTGCCCAGTGGGGAGCCTACTTCCCCCTCTCTGTCTGCCTACCTCTCTGCCTACTTGTGACCTCTCTCTCTCTCTTTCTCGCTCTCGCTGTCAAATAAATAAATAAATAAATAATATTTAAAATAATAAAATAAAATAAAAACAGAAGGCCACGTAAAGGTGCCAAGCTTAAGTTGGCCTACCTTCCCATTGTTTTGTTTTTAATTTTGTGACTGTTGGAACTCTAAAAGTCTGGGATCCATAGTTCTAATCTTTTAGAGTTTGTCATTCATCCTTTTCGTGAATAGTTCCATATGACATAACTCTTGAGGCATAGAGTCTATTACTTTGCTGGGCATTTATAAATATTACGGTGACTTTTCATATTTCCCATTTCTTGGTCCCAATTCATTCTAATTGGGATTTAAATTCTCAGGTAATTTATTTTACAATGTGGTAGAGGAAAGAGAGAACTGAAGAGCAGGGGGTTAAAATGAACATACAGTTTCAAGAGCCGAGGATGAAACTCTAATAGGGCAGAGTGTTGTAGTGGCATGGGTAAGGATGAGTGACCAGCATCTTGATGTAAGTTACCAGAGTAGAGTAAGAAAACTGAGTGGGAGGGTGACATGATTTCCATTCCAGTTGTGCAGTGTTTAATCCATCATCCTTTTGTTGCATGCCACACATAAACATTAAATTAAGAATTAAGACTCCTTGATTTTTCAGCCTGTCTGAGGGTTGAAAGTACAATTAACATTTACACAGTCACAGGACTAAGAATTTTAACAGAGGAAGAATGTCACCCATAATATAGCATCCTAGTTTATGTTTATATGTATATATGTATGGTACTGTAACTACTATTCTTACTCCGTGTATATGGCTGACTTTATAGTTGGAATAAAAGTATAAATTTTTTTGTTTCTAGCTACTCATTCTTTCATTTTTATTTATTTTATTTTATTATTCTTTTTATTATGTCATGTTAGTCGTCATACAGTACATCATTAGTTTTTGTTGTAGTGTTCTCTCATTGTTTGCGTATAACGCCCAGTGCTCTGTGCAGTCCTCCTTAATACCCACCACTGGGCTCACCATCCCCCCAATTTGTTTCCCCAGAGATCATAATTTTAAATACATAATACATAAATATAATGTATATTGTAATCATTTAATCAATCAGCCAATCTTTATTTCACTGAAATACTGTAAACTTTTTTTCCAACTTAAAAGGGATCTTCCTAAGTATGGTTTTAACAGTTGTAAATGCATGTCCCTTCATGATTCCCCATTGTTGCCTTTCAGATTGCTTTGGCTTTTTAACTACAATCATCTATGGGCAGATAGCATCTTTAGTGTTTGAATTATTTATTGAGGCTAAATTGTAGGCCAGAATATAACCCTATAGGCTCTTTACAAATGCCTTTTCTCTAACTTTCTGGAAGAGTTGCAACCAATTTCATGTCCTAAGCTAAATTCGTGATCTTCCTTGTAAACATGTTCTTCCTTCAGACAGCTTCAATTCAGTAAACCGTACCATTATCCGCCCCGTTGCACAATTCAAAAGCCTGGCTTGCAACTTTCTTCTTCTTCCATATGCCTACTTCTTGCCCTTCTAATCTACCATTAAGTTTTGTCTCTTCTACCTCATTGCAATGACTTCCATTGCACTAAGAATAAAATCTACGTTTCTTTCTTTTTTTTTTTTTATTTTATTTATTTATTTGACAGAGAGAGAAAGAGAGAGAGAGCACACAAGCAGAGGGAGAGGGAGAAGCAGGCTCCCCACTGAGCAAGGAGCCTGATGCAGGACTGGATCCCAGGACCCTGAGATCATGACCTAAGCCGAAGGCAGACACTTAACTGACGGAGCCACCCTCGAGCCCCCAAAATCCACCTTTCTTAATATAATCTACATATTCCCCACCTCTCTAACTAAGACTCTGTAACTCCCAGACCTACAGAGCAAGCAAAGCTTCTTATACATGCTGTTTCATGTGTTTGGAACCATATCTGGTTTCTTCTTACACTTCAGTGGTCAGTTTTAATGTTCTATTTTTAGAGAGACCTTCCCCAACTCCCTATCATAAATTAAGTATTCTTACCTCACATAGTACTGTTACTTTCAATGTTGCCTTTTTTCAGTATATAATATTATTAAATATGCATTCGTTGGTTTACTTTGATAAATATCTCTCTCCATAGCTAGATATAACTCCGCGAGAGTCACTACTGTGTCTGCTTTATTTACCACCCTATGTCTTATATTCTAAACACATTGCCTGGCACATTGAATTATAGTGATTCAGATTGAGTTTGTGCCATGCCTCTGATATGTATTAACACCTGTCCTTGGGTACAAATGTAGGATGAGCATAATAATGTGACTTAATGTAGAGGATTTTTAAAGAAAGTATTCATATACAGTTATTCATATTGTGTATGGCACAGTACAGGTTTTCAATATAGTAGTTACTGTTATTGTTGTTCTAATGGGAATTCATTAAATATTTGTTGAGTGAGCGAAAAAAATGTATTTGTTTTATGATATAAATAAGTAGGTAATTACCTCCTCAGCGTAAAATTGTACCATTTTCACCAGAAGCTCTGTTGCATGGAATGTTGTTCTGTTTGCCGTTACTAAAAGGCAAAATCACCATTGTCATTAACATCATGGTTTTAACCTCCTTAATTGATTATTAGAGGTGGCACTTTTTCCCATCTGCATGAGTTTTGGAAAACCCATGTTTCTTCTCTCTTCATTAATATTTTAATTGTGGAATTACCTGTTTCAGTCTGCTCAATGCAGTATCCAACAGGTTCAAAAGTTAGAGCAGTCAGAAATATAACCCAGACTAACTTCTTTTCTCATAATCACTAAACCACATAAAGTCTAAGTCTTATTTGAAAATGAAATCAATTGCCAGTTACCAAAAGATTGAATGGTTTTGAGTATAATCCTTTGATGATGAGCAGTTTAGCATTACATTAGAGATCTTATTTTCTCTACTAGATGCTCAGGAACATGGTAAATTAGAGGTCATTGACCCTTACCCTGTTGTCAATGGTCCCCAAATATTCTGTTCATATCTAATTACCAGTAGTAACAAATCATCGTGTATTATAGTTACCTGTTTATGTGTTTCTCCCTCCCATTGAAGAGTGAGCTCTTTGAGGACAGAAATTACATTTTTTCTTTCTACATGTGTGCAGAAGTAAATAAGAAAGGAAGGATTGAATATTATACTTTTGTTACTAATTCTATTAGTTTTATTATTTTCTTCCAAATAAAATAATTTTAGTGAACATAAACTGGGAAAGCAACAGGGGCAAACTAGTCAATACTCACTTACTATGAAGAGATTGAAGCAGAAGTGTTTGTGCCTCAGTTGTCTTTAACATAATTCTTCGTTAATAGTACCCTACGTGTTAACTAACTTAAATAAATGCTTGGAAAAAAAAATTCTCAGTGAAGATATTGAAGGTATTCTCTCATCATAATAAGGAAAGAATCCAGATCACAAAACTTGATTATTCCTAAAATACTTAGCTGCTTTGACTCTGGCCGTCCTTCAGCATATCCAGGCATGATGTGCAAAGTACAGAATTGAAATAAAATAATCCATAGTCAAACTATAGGCTTATGTTACAAGGATAAGTCAAGTTTGGAGTTTCACATGAGGTAAGAAGGCATTAAGTCTCCTTATCACATCCAGCCATCACTATTAGGTAGGGATAGAAAAACACTAAGGAGGAGGGAGTGAGAGATAGTCCAGGGAGTAAGTACTCAGTCTCTATTAAAATTACCCTAGGAAAAAAAATAAATAAAAAATAAAAATAAATGGGGCACCTGGGTGGCTCAGTGGGTTAAAGCCTCTGCCTTCAGCTCAGGTCATGATCTCGGGTCCTGGGATTGAGCCCCCCATCGGGCTCTCTGCTCAGTAGGGAGCCTGCTTCCCCCTCTCTCTGCCTGCCTCTCTGCCTGCTTGTGATCTCTCTCTCTGTCAAATAAATAAAATCTTTAAAAAAAATAAATAAAAAATAAAATTACCCTAGAATTGACTCACCAATATTAATTCCTTTTTGTTTATAATCTTATTTGTTATCCCCTCACCCTCTCATAGAGCAAGCTAAAACAATGTTCTGGGGTTTTTTTAATAGTTATAGATCTCCAAATTAAAACTGTCCTGATATATTCTACCCTCTCAATTGGGGAGGAGTAGGAAAATATGCTGTTCAGGATTTCTAAAATCTTTTAAAGCAATTAATTACATATGGTCTAAGTTTATTTTAAGCATACATTTACACATTTGTTCTCTTTATGCACATTCATGAAAATGATGAAATTTCCTTTTTATCCTTTGCTCATGGTGTTTTTGTGTTTATAGTGTATTATGCTACTTTGTGTTGACATTCTCAGCACAGATTGGCCTCTAAATGTATGTATTCAGAAGCATGTTTTTTTCCCCTAAGCTCACTGATTTTAATGGAGGTTGGAATCAGAATTTCCTTCTTTTAAGAACTCCTTGGAGGAGGGTGGCCTTTTCTCTTCACAGTCTGTACAATATGTACATTAGTAACTGTGCACCTGAATTTTTTGTAATGAATGGCCCTTTTCTGTAGTGAAACACTGGGGAAAGTTTGATAAAGCTGTTCTTTTATAAAAGTTCTAAAGCCATCTGAGGTTGCAAACTAAAATTGGTTACAGTTCCATCTCTAAGTGAGCATTCTCAGATGTGGAAGGGCCCAAGAGGCAAGGAATGACTTAGGTGTCTTGTTTTGTTCAGGCTCTAGTAGATACTTTGTAATAGACTTCTAAAGAAGTGTGAATATATACTATACTATACTATATTTATTTATATAAATATATAATTTTTAAATATAAATGCCATCATATAGTAGAACATTCACCTTAGCATTGAAAAATATATTCTGTTCTCAGGAACTAGATTCTCAATTACCAAGTGTGTACTCGCTTATAAAAAACAAACCAGTCTAGATAATTATTACACAGCAATTTTTATCAAACTGTTTCTTGATTAGACTTGCTAGAGCTTTATCAATTTTATTGATCTTTTTGAAGAACTAGGTTTTCGTTTCATTGATTTTTCTCTATTGTCAAACTGTTCCTTCTTATTGTTTACTGTGTATTTAATGAAGTCTAAGTTGCATAGTTTTCAATTTTTCTTGGAAGTTTAAATAACCACGAAATAACATGTATCTATAAATCAGAGCTCTTCAGTTGGAAATGTGCTACAGTACAGTATTTTTTTGAAATATGATATATGCATTAGTGCTAGATATGTAAAGAGTATCTTCCCTTAAAATTAGTCACTCTTAGTTGACTGGATTAAACCCCAATGTGTTGTATTTATTTGGGGTTGTTGACATTTTTAATTTCTCTTACTTAATTTAGCAGTTGTTCTTTTACATTTTACAATGGTCAACTAGCAAAGTGGAACACTGGAGGAAGAATACAACTCTGTTAAGGACTTTCCACCGTATAAAAGAGGCACAGAGTATAAAATTATGATTAAATATCAGAGAAAATAATTTAGATGTACATTGTAATCAGATTTAATATCCAGGCAAATATAGTAGGGATTTTAATGCATTCATTATATACACAAAGAGAATCTATTGCACATCTAAGTTTGTTTGTTTTTTGTTAAGATTATTTGTTTATTTGAGAGAGAGTGAGAGAGACCATGAGCGGGGAAAGAGCAGAGGGAGAGAGAGAGGGCAAAGCAGGCTCCCCACTGAGTCAGGGCCTGGCTCGGGCCTTGATCCCAAGACCCTGGGATTCTGACCTGAGCTGAAGGCAGATATTTAATCAACTGAGCCACCTGGGCGCCCCCAGACCCACGTTTTGAATGTGCATGTTTTGTTTTTTGGAGAATATATAGCAAATTTTCATGGAGACTAAATTGATATTGTTCCTAGTAGTTTTCTTTAAAAATACTGTTTATCCCCATTTCTTTTGCTTGTTTAAAATATAGTTTAATAAGACATTCTATTCAAAATTGCAATAGAACAGATGTGTTTCAGTCAATGTGAAATAAACATAAACAATATATGTAACTGTAATGAAGAGAATGTCTAAAGTCTTTAAGGACAAAGTAGCCCATTAAGGAATTATCTTCTTATTTATACTTTACATAATTGTCAGTTTATTTAAAAGGTTGTGCTTTAATTAGCGACTATTAGTGGACATGAATTACTGAAACATTTTAAAGCTCTGAAGTTGTGAATTAGTCATGAAGGAGCCACTTGCAATCCTTGTTTATGGTACACTCTCAGACTGGCCTCGTTTGGACCCACTGATCCAAAGTTAGTGAACTATACTTGTGTCCGGCAGTATGTGTCCCTCATCGGAACACCTGTACAGAGACACAGGGAGCTGGGAGTAGAACCCTCAGGTCAGTCTGGGGAATTACTACTCCCTTCCTTCAGAATAAACCAGAGCCTTTTTGAGTATACCATGAACTTAAATCCCTGGTACACCAAACAGGTCCCTCTTGTTCTGTCTTTCTGAGTTGCCCTCAATACGAAAGGAACAGAAGTAGATGGAATGTATAAGCGCTCAAGTTAATTCTAAGGGAAAAAAAAATAGGAATGAAGGTGCTGCTAAACTTGGCACAAAGCTGATTTCAACCTTAGGGACTGGAAGTTGAGAGAAAGATAACGCATGGATTTACTTATTTGCCTTTTTTTTTTTTTTCTGGGCATGTTTGGCTGGTTTTAAGGCTAGAAGCCATGAGAAGGAAATCACATTGCAAATGCATTCAGCATGGTTTTGACACATGATTCTATTCTCAGTGTAAATTGTTTGAGTAAAGCCATTGATTTTGATATGGAATATTGTGTGAGTTTGCTCGCTTTCTCTCTCCCCCCTCTCTCTATATCCCATAGATAGATTTAGATGATATATATATAAGGTGTATATGATATATAGATACAGATGATATAGACAGATAGATAGATGGATATGATATATAGAGACAGAGATTTTTCTGTGGTGAAATTCAAAATAATAAGTGATGTGTTTAGCATTTGCAAGTACGTATGGGTTTTACAATTTATTCGCAACTAATGAGTCATTGAACATTATACCAAAAACTAATGATGTACTATACATTGGCTGATTGAGTTTAAATTAAAAAAAAATAAAAACCTATCTTTAGGGGTGTCAGGGTGGCTCATTCAGTTAAGCATCTGTCTTCAGCTCAGGTCGTGATCTCGGGATCCTGGCATTGAGCCCTACATTGGGCTTCCCACTTGGGGAGAAGTCTGCCTCTCTTCCCTCTCCCCCTCCCCACTCATGCTCGCTTGCTGTCTCTTAAATAAATAAATAAAAGCTTTAAAAATAAAGAAAATAAAATAAGACCTATATTTAAATTATATTAATTCATACTTTGCCATTTTCATAGGGTGATAACTTTGATAACTTGATTTTAATTCACTTTTCTTAAAATAGAATTGATTTGATTTTTTAAGATTCGACTTTTGGTTAGGTTTTAGATTTATCTGTAGATTTATCCGTTATATAAAAATGCTCAGGAAAAGAGAAAATGTGAAATCATTTTTTGTATTTCTATTCATATATGAATGTGTAAGCTTATAGATTTAAAATTTATCAGTGGATACTAATGAAATATGATAGATATCAAGATGTCTTTGGAGAATATATAGCAAGTTTTCATGGAGACTTCATTAACAATAAAGGTTAATCGTATTAGAAGAGATCACCATTTATGACCTGACATGTTGAGGTGAGGCACACAGTAAGATAGGACATGAATAAGCAAGCCCTCCTCCCTTCAGCAACCACCACTAACAAAAACTTGCTGCATTTAGGGAATACAAGGATTAATAAATGGATTACAGTTCTAAAAATCACCAAAAAGGAGCATAGACGGACATTTAGATACAGAATCATCACTGTGTACTTGGAAACTGAAGGAAAAGGGTCCAAAAACACTTATACTGGGGAGAAATTCAACAGGTCCACCATTGTGGATTTATAAGCAGGTATGGAAGGAGTAGATTGGGCCCTGAATGGAGAAAGTAGTGTTATAGAAATACATTTCATATAACTAGATAGCATGAGCTGGATACTTTCATGCACTGTATATGGGAATATAAATTGGCTTAAACTGTAAGGAAACTATTTGGCAAAACATATGATACCCTTTGGCCCAGTAATCCTCCTTTAGATATTCAAGCTCAAAGTAAAATTAGAAATTCAAAGAAAATGCATATAAGATGACATAGATCATGGTACTGTATATTAAAAGGAAAGTTAAAACAAATTAAATATCTAATAATATGATGCATTCATACTGTGAATATATTTGCAGCCACTAACAATAGCCTTTATCACTTGTATTTAAAGTATAATTTATACTGTGTAATATTAATGGATAATGTATAAAATGACATCATGCTTCTTATGGTACAATCCCAATATGAAAATAGTTAATGAGGCTTTTTTTAGGTGCAAAGTTCAGAACCCATTCATATTATTTTAAAAAGTGTTCTGTTATTATGCCTTAAACACACACAAAAAGGTGTTCTGTTAAAAGATGCATGGGATTTAGGTTCAGAACTAAAAGGAAGTCACAAAATAAGTTCTAGGGACTTTCTTTGGTTTCTGGGTCTTAAGGGGTCTCTTGGTCTCTCTGCTTTTTCTAAGCTTGTGTTTGTGCATTGTCTTCATTCTTAACTCTCTTGGACTAGATTTCTCTAATTATGCATAGTAGCTTTTCCATTATAACTTTGGATTACACATGTTCATTATAGTTTCTCTGGCCTAAATCTACCTAAAGTCCCCTGTTTCTGCTTAGAGAGGATGGTTCTGATTAGGCCAACTGATCTTTTTCATGAAACCAAGGCATGGGTTATTTGTCTGCCAAGGAATTATCTGCTCTTGGATCAGGGTCATCTTTGCACTAGTCAGTCATTCTGATCTGTGCATGAGGGCACATAAACAAGTGGCCTTCTCTCACCAAGCACTTACTCCATCAGTGTCTCTCCTGGCACTACAAAAACTCTATGCTCTATCTGAACCAAACTTTTTATTTAAATATACCTCATCATTTCGCTACTCACATTGTTAGCTTGCCTTTTCTCACTTCTTAGAATTGTCATCACTGAATTCATGATTAATTTCAAAGCCCTATCTCTTGCATGCCCCCATGAAGTCCTTTTTTTGACTACCCTAGGAAAAATTAACACTGTCATAGCACTCTGCTCATGATTGTATGACAGCGCTTATGGTATTGTAGTTCCATTATGAGAGTAATAAACATGAACTAGTGACAATACAGAGCATCCTTTTGACACCATTCTCTAGGGAGGTTTATGAGAGAAAACTATGAGACCATAAGTTTGTTAACATTAGGACAGTGAACATAGGGGCAAAACCAGCTCCCACACATGCACACACACAAATCATACATATGTACAACTCAACCAAACTTGGTATTCTAACATCCTCACACATGAAAACTATCAAAGAACTATTTCTGAGTTGTGTTGTTTTCCTCCTACAAGAGATCTCATTCTAATGGTAGGAAAAGGGCTTTTATAACAACAGTATCATCTTTTAAACAATGGTAGAAAAAAGGCTCTATTTTCTGCATGAGTCAATTTTTTCAATGAATGTTTCAGGCAAACAAATAAGCACTTGATTAACTCCATGGTTTGTTTCAGTGGTTTCCATGGATGGAGTGGTTTCACCAAATTCCATGTGTAAATTGGTCAGATAGAACAAGAATTTAGATTTCCACAATCTTTCGGAACTTTCAAACTTCTGTTATCTCACAGGACCCAGAAATTGAGTTGAGGCTTTCTTCCTAAGCTGGGTTGTAGCAAAGAACCCAGGAGTCAGTAGCTTAATTTTCTACTTCTTTGCATCAGATTTTCTCTTGAAAATGATGCATGCAATATTGAAGAATGGCAAGGAGGAGCCTTTGCAAAGTGTTAAATATTTGCTTCAGTGGGTCCTATCAGCAGGTAGGGCCTGCGGGGAGCTTGTTTATCCAGCAGAACGATCTCATTATGAGGACAGTGATGTAGTATAGTTTACTTCATACCCTGAAGCCATTCAAGGAAACAACTGAGTGAGTGATCTTCATCTCAGCCCTGTATTGTGCTATTATGACTTGCAATAACTGGCAGCATATTAAAATAGAGATCAGGGACTACAGCTACTCCATTGAATGAAGTTCTGAAATTTCAAAGCTGTTGAATTATTCAGTATTTTCCAATTTATAGAATAAAAGAATATGTGATTGACTATTTTGTGGCACATTAATGGAAATAAAGAAAGAGAAGGCACAGGTTTTTATACATTTCACAGTTCATATTTATTTCTCATAATTTCATGGTACCCAGGTGGGTCTCTGTATAGGCCAGTGTCGCCCTTACTGTCAAATACAAAGACAAGAACTTGGCATTGAATACTAGAGATCAATAAAAAAAAGAAATATTAGAAAAATAAATCTTAATGAATGATCACTAAAAGAAATCTACAACAATGCATTTTTAAGGTTTGAAAGAATATTCATGAATACCAGATTGGACATTGGTCTCAAACTTTACTCTATTTTTCAATCTTGCCCATAACAATACACTGGGAACAACATAACCTCTAAGTTTAAAATGGAAGGGAACCCTGCATAATGTGATATGTGGCAAAATTATCAGATGCATTACTCTATCCCTAGCAGTGCCTAGAGTATAGCAGGTATCCTGTAAATTTGTTGAAACAATGAATCAGTGAATGCCTCCCTGCAGAGGTCATTCAGACTAAATACTGTAAAATCATTCCTTCCCCCTGCCAAATTCAAATATTTTCTGTTTGAAACATATTAAAGGAAAGAGGCATGGTGTGACTACTAAGGCTCTAGGTTCTATACCTTTGAGGTATATACAAAGGCGTATACAAAGGAATCTAGCTATGACTTTTTGGCACAGATACTTGCTTGTAATACCCTGAACAAAATGCAGTGTCAGTAGATTCCCATCATGACAGATACATGACTATACATATAAATGTAGATGAGCATATGAATAGTTGTGTGTAAAGCTAATGTGTACAGCCTATTATGCATTTTCTTGAGACCTCTTCTATAGTGATAAAAATAGACAGCATCACAAAAAAAAAAAAAAGCCTCGGACCTTTTTTAAAATTCTCACTTAGAAATTACTTGAAGGAACAGTATACAAATTGTGTACTTTTGTGCAATTTTTCCCTGAATTTTTGCACTAACTTAATCAAATAGACAATGTGTGATATTATCCCTTTGAAAGCAAATGAATATTAAACCACACAACAGGCTTCATTCCCATTTCTTCTGAATGTTTCATTGACTTTAGGGGACTTGAATACTCAACAGTTCACAGTATGGAAAAAGATACACAGACATACTTTTGTTGAACTGACCAGACAATGCAAGCAATAACTTTCTACTGTAAACACTTGTGATAAACGCAAAAAAAAAAAAAAAAAAAAAGTTTTGTAAGATAATAAACAAGTCTACCCCAACCACACTTGCCAGCTTCCATCTCAAATCTATTTCTGCTCCTTATTTCCATTAATGATGTCACAATCCTGTTGGGAGTCCTGGTTTGAAGTGGCAGCCATCCTTAAGTCCTTCATCTCTCCCGTCTGATTAATCTCTCCATCCTGTTGATTCTACTTCTATAATTTCCTCCACATTTCTTTTTTATTTTTTTAAATATTTTATTTATTTGACAGAGAGAAACACAGCGAGAGAGGGAACACAAGCAGAGGGGATGGTAGTGGGAGAAGCAGGGAGCCCAATGCGGGGCTCGATCCCAGGACCATGGGATCATGACCTGACCCGAAGGCAGCCACTTAACGACTGAACCACCCAGGCGCCCCTCCTCCACATTTCTTTTTCATATCATTCCCCACTTCTTTTCTTCACCTCTACTATTTTAAGAACTAAGTGGTCTCTTTGCTCCTAGTTGAGTCCTTTCAATCCATCCTTAATATTGCCACTAGAGAGATCTTCTAAAATGTAGATCAGATAATACCACTTCCTTCACAGATACTTCCTCCTGTCTACATCTAGAGCAGTGGTTCATCTCAGAAGCATCACCTGAGAACTTTCCAGAAATGCAATGTCTTAGTTCCTAACCAACATTTTCTGAATCTGGAATTCTGATGGTGGAGCCAATCAATCTATCTTTTAACAACTCTTCTGCATGATTCTAATGCACACTAAAATTTGTAAACTACTGGGCTAGTGGACTAAGTTCAAGGTTCTTGGTGTGGTGTCTTGTCAAATCCACCTTTCTGATCTTATTTTCACCAGGTTACACTCTTCTTCTCCCCACCCCATTACACCATTTCAGAACCTTACCTTTTACTGCCCTAACTGGGATATCCCATTGAGTTGAAATTTTCTCTTCCCAATTACCAAATTTTAAATTGAGGCACAATTCAAATTCTATCTCTTTCTAAATTCCTTTTGATCTTCCCAGTCAGATTTCTGCAACATTAGTGTATGTGAAAAAAATAGAAAAGAGTTCAGACTTGAGATAGAACAAACCTCCTGCTCTGTGTTTCCTCAGCAGTGCTATCTTTACTGTTGAAATTTCTCCCTTGTGTTTTTTGATATATGTAGTTGTTGACATGTCTTTCCTCACTAAAAGGTGGTTTCTTCAGAGTCAACACTAGTCTCAGGAGTCTTAGTTGTAGAACAGTGAGTTGCACATAGTAGGTGGTTGATAATCTATGTGAAATCACCCCAAAACATGATTTGAATGCTAATGCATGTTTATTTCATTTATTCATTGCTGCAAACAATAGCCCATTTGGAATTGCTCTCAATTTTAAAGGCCTTTATAACTTGCCATCTTTAAAAATGGAATTCTGAAAAAAAAAAAAAGAATAAAAAAAAATAAAAAAAAAAATAAAAATGGAATTCTGTTCTGATATATTTTCTAAAACAAGGTTAAACTAAATACGCACCTTAAACCTTTTTACTCTCTGTAAAGGATCATTTTGCAGTATGGGTGTCCTGCCATCCAACAGGCCTTTCCCTGTGGGGCTAAATTTGTTCACCGTTTGTTTGGTTTGTTGCTCATCATGTTACTTAATCCAGCATTCAGAAGCCGTCCCATAGATGTAAACTTCCTGAAACTCGCAGTACTTTTTGACCTATCTCTATGCACATAGCCTCATCTATTTTGTGGTCCAAATAGATTTTGTGGAGATACACTTAAACTAAGTAAATAGTGTAATAGTATGCCTAATGAAGGTAAAACAGAATGCCTTGTTTTTAATGAATCAATAAGGATTTACTGAATTCTGAACTATGTTCAGTTCTATGGAATAAAATTGTTCTGAGTCAAAAAATTCTATTGCTTTGCAGTATTACAAAAGATGGGAAAAATGCATAGTGTTAATTTTTTCTAAATTAGTAAGGTTAAAAATATCTAGAAACAATAGTTATGAGTAATACACATTTCCAGTACCAACTCAGTTGATCACAATGGTAAAGTGAATATAGGTATGGAATTACTATGATTATCTAATTAGAGATATATTAGATTTATATTGATGGATCATAGATAGATGATAGATAGATAGATAGATAGATAGATAGATAGATAGATAGAGGCAGAGATATATATAAAGTCCCAGTTATCAAAGTATCCACAGTTCATTGGTGAATGAAATACGTGTAAGCAAATATTTATCCATTATGATTCATGTTAAATAGAGAACACAGAAGAAATAAACAATTGAAAGAATGAAAAGAAATCTTTAAATTGAGATTGCTCTACCCTTGAAGGATGGACTATATGCATCGATTCCTTATGCTTAGAATAATAACAACAAAAGAATCTAGATTTTCTTGTAGTAGAGGGTGTGTCATCTTGTGTTCACCCAAACAATGGGGCTTTCTATTCCTATTTTTATTCCTGTTCTGTGTGAGAATGGCACAGAACATCCACTATATTGCCGATACTGTATTAGGTACTTCCTCATATAATTTTTATACGTGAAGAAAAGAAAAAGAAAGACTCAAAAACCATATCAGTCTTAAGCAAAATTTACTTCCATGCAAGGCGGGGATCCTATGATCCAACACAGAAAGGTGGGGTTTTCAGATGAACTGTTAGAAAATGGCATGGAAAAAATTGATCACATATCTGTATGCAAGGAAAAACAATCCCTATGAAGACTATTTCCCAGGCCAAAGGCAAGTGTGGGCCTTAAAAATGGCAAAGCCAGAAGATTTCACAAGGAAAACTCATTTGTGAGTTTATATAAGCCTTGGGGGCCAGTTCAAGGTTTGACCGTTTTACTGGAGCTTGGCTTAGTTGATTGCCAAACCCCTAGTCCACTTGTTGACTCAGATAGTACAGTTGAGTCACACACCACACACCGTCCAAGTTTACCATCAGGCTGTTTTTCTGAACATTAATCTACGAGGTGACTGCTCTCCATTGCCCTGACTGCTCACTGTCTGCCATCGGCCACTCCCTCCAGGGCATGCATCAGGCACAAGCACAAGCCTAAGGTGCAATGAGATTTCCTTTATCAACACTAGAACAACTTTACATGGAGTTTTTCAACAACCCTATCTTCATTAAGAGGCATGTTCATACAGAGAATGATAATTAATGTTTTCCATGGTGAATGAGTCACATATAGATCCCAGAGCCCTTTCTAGTTAAATTATGTTCAGAAGAACTTCATTGTTTTGTTTTCTATCTTTATGTGGAATATATGCCCCTCTTTTCTTTATCAGCCAGTTTGATTATCCAGAAAAGCTCATCCACTAATCAGCCTGGACTCAAATATGTACTGAGTCCCCATACAATTCATGCTCTTCCTGGAGTCTCAAAAGGCAACCTTATTTGGAAATAGGGTCTTCACAGATGTAATTAGTTAAAATAAGGTCATACTGGAGGAGGATGATCCCTAAATACAGTATCATTAGTGCCATAAAAAGAAGAGAAGAGTCACGCAGACACTGAGAGAATGTTGTGTGAAGATGAAGGCAATGCTGGGAGTGCCAGGAAACTCCAAGAATCGCCTTCTGGCACCAGAAGGTAGGGGAAGGACATGGAGCAGATTCTCCACGCTGACACCTTCATTTACAACTTCTAGCCTTCAGAGCCGTGAAAGCATACATTTCTGTTATTTGAGCTCCTCGGTTTGTGGTACCTTCTTACAGCAGTGTGGAGAAAGCAGTGTGTGATGTTTAGTGTACATGGTGACTATGATTTAAGGTAGACTTCGGTGTGGCCATGTGAATGTGTGGGGCACCACCCACAGAAGAGTGACACTGCCAGGAGGAGACAAGAAAATAGATAGAGGAGGTCCTCTGGTGATGAAAACAGTAAGTGGTGCTGCTTATTGAATAACTTTCTTCCTCCTTTTTACCTTGAGTCCAGGAAAAGACGATGACTCTTTGTCTCTTCCAGATGAGGAAAGATCCTGGAGGATCTGGCCACTTTCTTTCCCACTCCCTTCCTCCACATACCCCAGTCTTCCTGCTCTCCTGTAAACGTATCCGGTACATTCTCATCTCAAGTCCTTGGTTTTGAACCCTGGTGTCCCACACATTTGCCCTGTTGACTCTTTGCTCAAATGTTAGCTCCTCAAAGAGCCCTTCTCAGACCACTGTATTAAGAGCACCATGGACACTCTGGCCTTTTGCTATGCTTTATTTTTGCTTCCGGACACATTATATTGCTATGGTTCTTGTCTTTCTTCTCTGAGAGAGCTGGAACTTTGTTTTGTTCACTACTCTACCCCTAGCACCTAGAGTGTTCCCTGTCCTCCAGTGTGTGCTGAATAAATGATGTAACCTGAGGCAAAAAGAGATTAACTGTCAGTTTCCTAAGGCCTCACTAAACTCAAGATCGATTTCCTCCTGACTCTATACAGATGAGGTAGCTTAGAAATAGGTCCAAAAGTCTGGGAGAAGTGCAACATGTCATAATAATGCGAAATTGAATTGATTTATGGAAGCAATAGGACTAAAAGCACTACACTTGCAGATGTATATATCCTCATTCTACCTTTGGGGAGCAATAGGGTTACTATTTTAGTTAAAGAGGTATTCAGGGGATATTATGGATCCCTCTCATCATAGAGTTGTGAACTTGTTCGGTGAATATTTACCTTGAGTTATAGAGGGTTCCTTACTAGCCAGAACCACAGCACTCCTCAAACCCATACGAGAATGCAAGGAGAGGGAACCAAGAGTTAGTGTTGCTGACTCTCCTTTAGAAACCAGGGATCTATTTGTCCTTCTTTTCTTTCTGAGAATATAAAACCCTGACTTTCTTTTGCCCTGGACGAGGGATTTATTTTATCCAACCAGGAAAAATATACAGATATATTAGATCATCAAAGAAATATTTGTGTGTGGCAAAGAGAGAGGCCAGATTGCTATTCCAACCCAAAGATGGGCTGTTTGGACTTGGCTTTGATGTTCTCTCCAAGAAGGATAAAAATGCTATCCCTAGTTGCTCTAGATTCTAGAGCCCTGGGAATATGGTAGCATTTCTGGTGAGCCCACAGCAAATGAACTCTTGGTTCTGAGCAGCTGTCGACACTGAAAACTGATTTTAAGCATGCTTTACATAAACCCCATGTTGTTGTTCACAGAGATGGCTTCTCTCCTCTTACTGGATGATATGGGCAACTACTGGGTCATTGTCATTATTTGCTTCTTGGGTCATAGGCAGTATCTCTAGACAGTATTTCAAAGAGGGTTGAGTCACTCCTGACATTATCCAGTAAAGGAAAAGGTAATAACAGCAGTTACAAAAGGGAAAATACAAAATACTGCTGTGGTTTGTAATGGACCAGGGGTTGTCATAGGTGCTAAGAGAGGGATTAGGGGCTTGAGGGGCTGCTTTGGCTGAGGAAAAGGGGGTCCCAAGTCAGTCAGCATACCCCTTTACCACACCTCAGGAAGTCTTGCTGCCTTATGTTGCCTTTATGGCAGGTATAGATAGACTCAACTGGTTTCGTCAACTGTGGGAAGCTTACCTGTAAGGTGGAGCCAAAGGAAGTGGAATAGCTGTGTTAACAGTCTTTCATTTAAAAGACAATAACTGGGGGCGCCTGGGTGGCTCAGTGGGTTAAAGCCTCTGCCTTCGGCTCAGGTCATGATCTCAGGGTCCTGGGATCGAGCCCTGCATCGGGCTCTCTGCTCAGCGGGGAGCCTGCTTCCCCCTCTCTCTCTGCCTACTTGTGATCTCTCTCCCTCTGTCAAATAAATAAATAAAATCTTTAAAAAAAAAAAAGACAATAACTGGGTGGCGCAGTTGCTTAAGCTTCCATCTGTCTCAGGATCACAGGGTTCTGAAATCAAGCCCTGCTTTGGACTCTGCCCAGCACAGAGTCTGCTTGAGATTCTCTCTCTCCCTCTCCCTCTGCCCCTTCTACTAATGCTCTCTCTTTCTCTTTCTCCATAAAATAAATAAATAAATAGATCTTAAAAGACATACAGAAATGAATGAATTGAATTATAATGTTAAGTAAAAAGATTTTGGAAGAGAGCACTTTTTGTGTGTCTGTTGGCCATTTGGATGTGGTCTTTGCAGAATAGAGCAAAACAGGTATGATGAATCCAGTCAGAGATTCAGGATGATAAATCGTGGCTGTGACCAACTTCCCACTCACTTATCAGATGGATACTATTTATACTGATGCTGTTTTTGTAATTTGAGACCAAAAGTATGTCAACTATACCTGGTGCTCAGTTAAAGGAATAGTGCATAGAGTCAATAAAATCTTACCTTATGTAGTGAAATAGGCTCTGATGTAGATGGCTTTTATGAAAGGAGGCCACGAGACACTTTTTGAAAATCTATTTAAAATTTAGTATAAACATAAATGTATTATTTGATCTAGTAATTGCACTTTTGGTATTCTTTCTTAAGTAAATACTTTTTTTTTTCTTTTTGGAGGGCAAAGTTGTGGAACATTGTATATAAAGTTGTTTTATCACAGAATTACTTAGAACAGTCTAGCCTAGGGGAGTCAACTAATAGCAGAAGAATTAAGTAAATTATAATGTGCATTATTACAGAATATCATGTGATTATTATAAAATATTCAATAAAAGTCATGATATAAAATTTTATATGTCATTTCAACTAGGAAAAGAAATTGAGTAAACAAAAGGATAGATTATGAATGAAATGTTATTCTATTTTTACTCTCTTAGAGTTTCTCCTATTTTCTTTTTAATCATTAGAAAATGATTACTTGAAAAAAACTAAATCCTCACCACGTACATGCCATACAGTGCATGGGTTTTGGAGTATCAGCAATACCTGCCAGAATTGGGAGGCTAAGATGGTGGAGGGTTAAGTCCACTAACAGTATCTTATTTTCCTTGGTACCAGCTGTCCCGTGATGAAGAGGGAACCATATCTCAGAAGAAATTTGATAAAAACTGACCAAGGTCTGCACCCACCTGAAAATGACCTACATTGAGAGGGAGATACATGATAACTTCCAGGCTTCAGGCCTTGCTAGACAAAGAGTATTCTAGAAATTGGATTTCTGATCATTGCAGAATCTCTTGAGTAATATCAATTCTTACCACCCACATAAGTCTCTCCAAAGTATTTGAAAGAGCTCTTCCACATATGTTACATTGTACATATATTTTATAGACCCAAATCTGGAAGCATTCCACCCTAGAAAAACATAATCCAAAAAGGAGACGTGAAGACAAATTGTTGTATAAAGCAATGCATGCCATAAAGGTTAGCTTGCATCATATTTTGCTGCTGTCACTGATGCTGATAATTTAGAGATATCTCTGCCAGCATTGCCAATTTTCACTTATGAAGTCCATATTTGGCAAAGATAGCAGCCAGTGCAGATAAAGTACGGCATTTGCCTAATTAAAATCTGGCCTCAGCCTTTTTGTTCAGTGCCTGTGATAGCTTATGTTCATGGCCTACACTTGCCTTAAATAAGTTCATGTCTCATGTTTGGGTTTTCCCAAGCACACTAGGGCTAGAAACAAATGATGCCAATATAACAGTATATACATTTTATGTCGGTCTGTGAGTCTTTTTTTTTTTTAAAGAAAATTCATTACATTTTTATTGTCTAGAAATTTTAAATGAAGAAATTATAAAAACAGTTCAAAGATCCCTCCCCTTAACAGAAACAATGCAGAGTTTTAATTGTTTGGGAGAAATATTTCAGTCTATGAAAAGAGATATAAGTTGCCAAGTACCCTGGCATTATTCCTCTCCCTAACTGCTTGTATTCAGTCCGTCACCTGCTCCTGCCAATTTTACCTCCAAATCTTTCTTAAATCTACTCTATTTCTCCTTCTTTACTACCACTGCCCAACTTCAGCCCTTCAATAACATCACTCTCCTGGCTAAAACCTTATATCTCTACCTAAAAATACAGCCAACATGGTGCATCTAAAACTATTAGACTGGTCCCAACACATCACTATTTAAAACTCTTTTATCTCCCCCATTGCCTTCACAATGAAGCTAAACATGTGTTTACAACTCATAAAAGTACGTCCACAATTTGTCTTTGCTCACTTCTTTGTCCTCATTTCTTACTATTTTCTGCTTTAAACTTGTTTCCATACCACAAAGCCTGCAGAATTCTGCTACCTGTTATTTCTTTGTCTTTGCTTTTGTGTTCACTTCCAAAGTCAGTAACTGTCTGCCTATCATTCTTTGTATGGCTAGCTTCTTAACTTCTGAGAGGCGTCTCAAATGTTTTCCCTTCATGGAACATGTTCCTAAGCAGCCCTCTGCATTTCTTAATCAGTACATTTCCAGCATGTGATTTTAATTTGTGGTCTCTCCTATTAGCCTGTGAGCTCCTTGAAAACAAGGGCTCTGTCTGTCTTGGTCTCTAACCCCTAGAGCAGAAACAGGATGACGGCAGTTCTCATTATACGAAGATACAACTGTGTTAGATCAGCTTTCCTAGAATAGAGCCCAAGCAAGGATTTTAGGCTCACAAAACTGATTGAGTATTCTTCAGGAAAATCCTAAAAGGGAGGGAGGGAAGCAGAAAAGGGGAAAGAGCTGAGGGAAGAGGTCACAGGTAAACTGTAGTCTTAGCCTGGTCCACACACAAAGGAGCTCTGGTGCATAAATTACTTGATGCAAAGGAGTAGCCTTTTGTACACTCACATAAATAAATTATTGGCAGTGGGCACCCCCAGGGGGGTTGTAAATTCCCAACAGGGTGGCTCCTGTCAATCAAGGGTAATTTTTAACTCGGGACAACTGTGAGCTGTTAGCCTGAAGTACTCTGAAGTAGCTGGAGAAGGGATATATTAGCTTAGTAAAAGGGATCAGGTTGGGGCATCTGTTACATTATCATAGATGTCTTTATCATTTTATAATTATTGCAATGTACCTACGCAAGCAGATACTTTAAGAGTAATAGAATTTGCTCTTTTATAAGTAAAGTCTTATATTAGAATTTGTATGTGTAAGCTCAACACAAGTTACACTTTTTTTTTAGGAATGCAGTCTTCAAGCTTGTTACCATGGAAATATTAGTAATAGTGACTTAATAAAAAGCCTTTCCTTAATCTCATTTGAATACATTTATATTATGCAGTCTATGTAGCCTTTGTTTATGAAGTGGTACATGAGTATGAACTCCTTGTAAAGAAATTTGTTCTGAATCTTAATTCCATCACTGCCTTCATCTAAGTTCCCAGAACATTAAGGGTGGCAACAAAAGTGAATGAATAAGGTTCTTCCTACTCCTACCCTCCTTTATGACTTTATGGATCCATAACATCCCACAGACTGTGAGGGAGTATGTACTGCAGAGGGGCCACTGAACTGGACAATTTTCATAGCAACCTCTCAGCAAGGAGGGAGAACACTAGTAGTAAACTTTTGGGAAAGGCTTATAGAAAGGTGTATTATTCTGAAAGACAGGAAAACAGATTAAATACTACTGGCCTACCCAATTACTTGATGATAGTTTTAATAATAATGATGATGATGACTTACATAATGGAATTAACGTTGTCTAGAAATGTACTTTTGGAATGATTGTTTCCAAATGAGCAGAGCTTGTGTGCTGAAGTAAGGAAAAACTGAACATATCAGTAGTGATTCCAGCCATCAAGATTTGGGTTTTAAGTTATCACATTTTCTTTTTAAGATCTGAGATATCCTGCTACACAAGATTTAAAAAAATGCTTTCTGGCTATTATAAGAAAATGTATTCATAAGAAGATACATACTGAAGTATTGGGGGATGAAACGTCATTATGTCTCTAACTTATTTTCAAATGGTTTAGGAAAAAAACAGAGTGTGTGTGTAAATGAGGCAAAATGTTACACTCTTCATTTATGTCACTTATTAAAATGCTTTAATTATTGAAAAAAGACATAAGCTCATCATTTATTTTAATGTATTTATCCAAGAAACTTGAAAGTATCTTGGATTACTTTAATATTATTTGACATCCTTCCCCAAAATGTATTAAAACATGTTACTGATTTTATAGTTTATTTCTGAACATCATACATTAAGCTCAATGGTGGTAGAACTTCCTAAGCCATAGGTCCTGCATCTATTTCCATATCAAAATGAAAATAAGGTGTCTCTGACATCCAAGGTGCTGTTATTTCTTCATTTCACCTCTGCCTTTTCCTTGTCTTATGACTCTGAACTGTTTGAAACTTTCTCTTAATTGTTAAGTAATGCATGACTTTATTTTTTAAGAGTTATTTTGAGTATTTTATTTTTTTTTTATTTTGAGTATTTTCTATACCCAACATGGGATTCGTACTTACAAACCTTGAGATCAAGAGTCACATGCTCAACTGACTGAACCAGCTCGATGCCCCAAAGACTTCTTTTTTTAATCTTAAGATTTTATTTTTAAATAATCTCCACATACGATGCGGGGCTCAGACTCACAACCCCAGGATCAAAAGTTGCATGCTCTACCAGAGCCAGCTAGGTGCCCCTGAATAACTTTAATTTTCAGAATATTTATGGTTTTCTTTCAACTTTTTTCTGAGTATATTCCAAAAGTATATATTAATATCTCATTCCCCAATGCAACTCTCCCTCTGTTCTCTTGATCTAATTTGTTACTAACTTTTTAGAATTTTCTTGACTAAATGTATTTTTTTCTTGCTTTAAGCATTTTGCTTTATCTTACAAATCTTCTGGGAGTTTGAATAATTTTATCTTCCTGTTTATATTGCTACCTTAAAGGTGTTCCACCTTTTTCACTGGCAGAGATGTCTTCTTTGAAGGATGGCCTCAGTTACAATAACTTGATTCGAGAATTGTATTATAATTCATATAGTGGTAAAACAAGATGATTTCATGCTTATCACCAGAATTATAACTGTTTAAAATAAAATCCCACCTAGGATTTATTTCATACAGTGGGATAATGTACAAAATAATGTTGATAAATATCACATATATTTGTATAATCTTGACATATCTATGTACAGCCCTGTCATCCCATTTAGTGCCTATGCTAGCTCTGCAGCAGTCATTGACAGGAATCACGACAATAACTTGGATGTTGATGTCCACCAAGCTTATAGTACATTTATTCTACACATTACTAAAATATAGCTCTTTGATAGGAATTTTAGACCAAAGTTTGGTAATTGAAATTAACTAAATTAAAGAATGTTGTGAAATTGAAAATACCTTAATTAGGAAACAAAATATCATGGTGGTAGGGGGAATGAATTTTAGGGTCAGACACAGCTGGGTGGGAGTCTTGGCACTGGTGTTGAGTTTCTTCAGTTGTAAAATTTAGTAATTAACTTATTTACTCATTCATTCATTCAGGAACTGTGTGTTGAGCTGGCTAGTAGGCATAGTTCCAGGTACTGAGGCTAGTGAAGTGTGTTAGAAGGACAAAAGTCCCTGACTTCGAGGGGCTTATATTCTACTGGGAGTCAAAGCAAAAAGAAAGTGGGTACATAATGTAACATCAGATAGTAATAAGTCCTATGAAAAATACTGAAGCACAATCTGGAATAAGTGATCAGGATAAGAAGCTGGTATTTCAGACATGGCAGTTACCAAAGATTTCTTCAAGGAGGTGATATTTAGAGGAATGGAGGGAGGAAGCCACAGACTTGGTGAGAAAGCTTCCATGTTGGGGTGCCTGGGTGACTCAGTTGGTTAAGCATCTGATTCTTGGTTTCTGCTCAGGTTGGAATCTCAGGGTTATGAGATCGAGCTCTGCATTGGGCTCTACACTCAGCATAAAGTCTGCTTGGGATTCTCTCCCTCTCCCTCTGTGCCCCCCCCCCCCGGCTCACTCTCACTTTCTCTCTAAAATAAAAAAATAATAAAATCTTTAAAACAAAAGAAAAAAACAAAGTTTCCATGTCATGAGATCAGTTAATTCAAAAGCCTTAATGGATATTTTTGTGAAATGAAATTTTGTGAAATTTTTGTGAAAATGAAGATTTTCATTTGAAAATCTGTAAACTCAGCCATAGTTAAGTGTTCATTAGTTGTTAGATATTATTTTAACATAAGAAATGTAGACAATTCTATAGATCATGTGTCTTCTTTGCTCTAATAATGCACATCTTCCTTCTCTTTTTTTTTCTTCCAAATACGTTTATTTTTTCAGTGTTACAAGATTAATTGTTCATGCACCACACCCAGTGCTCCATGCCATTCGTGCCCTCCTCAATACCCACCACCAGGCTCGCCCAACCCCCCATCCCCCCTCCAAAACCCTCAGTTTGTTGGTCAGAGTCCACAGTCTCTCATGTTTGTCTCCCTCTCTAATTTCCCCCCATTCCCCTTTCCCTTCCTTCTCACAATGCCCTCCATGTTTTTCCTTATGTTCCACACATAAGTGAGACCATAAGATAATTGGCTCTCTCTGCTTGACTTACTTTACTCCGCATAATCTCTTCCAGTCCCATCCATGTTGATACAAAAGTTGAATATTCATCCTTTCTAATGGAGGCATCATATTCCATTGTATATATGTACCATATCTTCCTTATCCATTCATCTATTGAAGGGCATTTTGGTGCAGCCACTCTGGAAAACAATGTGGAGATTCCTCAAGAAATTAAAAATAGAGCTACTCTATGATCTTCCTCCTCATCTTGATTATTTTCCTTCTCTTGAATCCTACATTATTCATCCTATTCTCAGATCCTTTAGTTTCCCCTTTTTAAATCTGTAACAAGTTAAATTCTTCTTGCTATACTTAGATGCTACCACTGTTAAAGGTCCCTCTTTTCTTGTTTTTTTCCCTTTTGGTTAGTATTTGTATGCTGTGCATTCTGTGAAATTATCTTACTTATTTATTGGGCAACTGCCCTCTCTAAGCAAGAACTCCACCATTTCTCTCTGATAATGATAATGGGGATATCCCCACCTGTTTTGTGGGGACCTATTGTGGGTTTTGTGTGTGTGTGTGTGTGTGTGTGTGTGTGTGTGTGTGTGTGATAAAAAAAAATGGTGTCAAGATGCCATTTGTAAGGGTGGTGCTTCCAGGACACCCAGAAAACCCAACCAGCCCCCACACTCATCAGCCACATTTTCCACTATGGTTTCTATTTCAAACTTCCATTGACACTTCCAGCAGAGCAGAGTGACTGTCTACCTGTCTCTGGCTGTGAAATCACTACCAGAGCTTGACCTACTTGTGTTGTATTTCTTTTTGCCTTATTTGGCTGTAAAATATTTATTTTTGATTTTGTCATTGAGTGTCCAATCAGAGAGCTAAAGCACACACCAATTTAAAGAAGGAAAGTTTATATAAAGAAGTATTAAATGTAAAAGGGCATTGGAATGTTAAAGGATTGTCTAGTAATAAAGAAAGGTGTGTTAGTCTTCTCAGTCTGCCACAACAAATCACCGTAGCCTGGAAGGCTTGCACACAGAAATTTATTTCTCACAGTTTTGGAGGCTGAGATGTCTAAGATCAAGGTGCTAGCTAATTTGATTTCACTGAGAGCCCTCTTTCTGGCTAATAGATGGCTACCTTCTTGCTGTGTACCCTCATGGCCTTTTTTCTGTGATCCCCATCCCATGGAGGAAGGGAGGGAGGGAAGAAGGGAGAGAGACTGAGGGAGAGAGAGAAGCTGTCTCGTGTCCTTTATGAAAGCATTAATCCCTTTATGAGGGCCCTCAGAACATCGAAACATACTTACCTCGCAAAGACCCCACCTCCAAAAACCATCATATTGGAAATTAAGTCTTCAACATGCGAATTTTAGGACAGAAACATTCGGCCCATAGCAAAAGAGAGCCCTAACGACTGGAAGAATTGCTCTCATTTTACAAAACCCTATGGCTGAGAGAGCATCCAAGGGAAAGGACCCTTCATCCTCCCACCTCTGGAACTGAGATCCAAACTTTATTGGGAAAGTACCTAGCTTACTGAATGGTAGACATCAGTGAGGTGCCACAGTGGCACAATGTGTTGGAAATCTGCCCTCTGGAACTTGATGGAGATTCACCTTTGGAGGTGCCTGGGAAAGCTCTTCATGGGAAGGGGTCTTACCTGAAGCTCTGCTAGAAAATATCCAAGCTGCTGGCTACTGGGCACTGCAGGGGCTGGATACTGGGGAAGCAGGAAACAGGCACCGGAGAAGCCTCACCCACTACAAGAACCTTCCGAGGAAGCCTGCTCGAATCAAGGAGAAAAATTCTTTCTTTCTTCAGTGCCTTTCCAGGACCCTCTACTAACAAAACTGTAGTGCCAGGTAGCAAAAGAGAAATACTTCAAAGGCCCAGATCCATTTTCAAACAACAAGCCAAAAAAAGTGGATCTAGAATAAAAGGCAATAAACCAATAACCAGTCAGTTGCACCGATATAAACTAGAATAAACAGCAGCAGAAGCAAACTAAGTGATGAATGTATTGTTTATTAGCAGGGTAAATTACTTCTCAGTGCCCTTCTGAGTTTTATACATTGCTACATCCTCTGTGCCTAGAGTAGGATGTGGCTCAGTACAGATGCCCAATAAACATTTGTTGAATGAGTAAGCTAATTGGTTCACTTTTTTCTCTAATGTTTTCTTTCTCTCTCTTTTGTTCACTATAGCTGATGGATGCACAGATTGGTCTGTTGATATCAAGAAATATCAAGTTTTGGTGGGAGAGCCCGTTCGAATCAAATGTGCACTCTTTTATGGTTATATCAGAGCAAATTACTCCTTGGCCCAAAGTGCTGGACTCAGTTTGATGTGGTACAAAAGCTCTGGTCCTGGAGACTTTGAAGAGCCAATAGCCTTCGATGGAAGTCGAATGAGCAAGGAAGAAGACTCCATTTGGTTTCGGCCAACACTACTGCAGGACAGTGGTCTTTACGCCTGTGTCATCAGGTATTCTTTTAATTCTATTTCTGCTGAATCAATTAAATCATATGCTGATTTCTTATACTTAAATTTTGCTGCTATCCCTTTCACCTAAAGGTTTTGTCTCAATATTTGTGTGTGTTGCTGCTTTCTAAAATTTAGAACCTAAATCATAAAAAGATGGGATTGGAATTTATATTGAGACATTATTTCTGGCTGATGGAGAAAAGAGATACCATCTGGGTTTCTACTTATGTTGCCAGAAATTACTAAAGACTATGAAATAAAATTTATAGAGGAGGTGAAATGTTGCAAATAAAATGTATGCAAAGACTTGCAGAAAGGATGCATAGTTTATCACTAAATGGGTTGTAACATTTTGTTATTGCCCTTCACAGACAAATAGAGCACAGATACCTCTGGTTCACGCACATCTGTAAAGATGATTTAGGTAAAGGTGTGCATGTGCACTGGAAGACAAAGGCAGCGTTGCCATGTTAGCAAAAAGAAGGCTGTGCTCCAGATCATTTTGTTAACTAAAAGTGCTGGGTCAATAGAGAAATTTTCATGGGTCTCTCAGGGCCAAAGAAAAGTTAATAACAAAGGCTGTGCCTTTATCCGCAAAGAAACTCATCACATATCCATACATCTCTGTCTGCTTCTAGAGGAGACATATGTAGTTTGCTTAATGATAATGCATTGAAACAGTATCCATACAACACATTAGCTGCTAAAAATCTCAGTTTAAGTATTGAGCCCCTCATGGATTGTGAATCACGACCTGCATGAATGATTGCAGATGTCATTAGACTATAAGAGCATTGGCATGGCAGGGTGCAGGCACATAGAGGGTGTGTTAAAATCTTTGTCTTTTTGCATTTTGGTTTATTAAGAGAAATTAAGCCAGATCTAATGCAATAGATTCTCAGTTTGGAGGAGGTCTCAGTGTCCTTTTAAAATCAAAATTCGACTTTCACTTCTGAAACTCTGATCTGCAGCTCTCCCTCCACTGTTTGAGGATCATGCTTCCCCCTCACTTTCCCCTGAGTCACAGTCACAGGTGCATTAGGACATTAAAATCAGTCAGAGTCACATAAGAGTTAAACTTAACTCTTAACCACATAAGAGTTGTTAACACTAACAACATATACGTTGAAGTTAATTTTGGAAAATATAAACGGATGCAAATAAAGTCGTGCTTGGGAAAAATGTCTGATGGACCACAAAAAGACAAATGCATCATTCCTTTGGCAAACTCTTGTTCTTTCCTTTATGGTCTACCTACCAGTCCTTTTATGGTCAAACATATCTCTTATTAGAAGTAGAGATTTTGTAATGACATTGATAATCGCCAAACTAGTACAGTTAAAGAGTACTCTTTGGACTGGCTTTCCTCACTTAACTAATAATGATTTGGTTTAATTTCACTCTGTTTCTTTAAAAAAAATCATTATTTCTGATTGTTCATGCAAGTAGAGGTGATTCTTCAAGATAGCCAAATGTGTGTCCTCATTTATCTGAGATTAAAATTGAGCTGGATGTCCATAGTCTAACATTTCATTCCACTATTTATTATTGATGAGAAAATAATGATGTGTTCACATTAGTAATCTGAATTTTTAAAGCACTGAAGTTGCTATTCTTTGATGTGTTTAAATATACACTGCCACCCCATGCTCTGAGAAATTACATTAATGTGTCCCTGAATGCATAGTTGAAGTAATGAATGAAGGGTTGAAAAGTTGCAAAAACAGTGACATTTGCCATATGTTCATATGGCTATGTTTTAATGGAAGATGCACCTTAAAGTTTTTTATGTGTTAAGCAGTATTCTAGAGAAAGCAGTAAATTGCAGAAAAAGATAGTCTTGTTATTAGAATTAAAGTATTCCAATTGATTTGAAGCTTGTGTTGATAACGCTTTCTTTTTCAGTTTGGAAAGTAGTACTCAAAATCATCATAAATGAGAAGTTTAAATAACATTGGTTGGTGTTGGTGTTAAGGGGAGCTCAAGGCTGTTAGTTGAGTCACTGACATTTTGGCACATTGTTAGCTCTCAGACCACAAAACTGTCACCATTAGTTTTTAAGTAATCCACTTGCAAAGAACTTGAGGTATTTGAAAATGTTAGTTTGTACTCATACTTTCTAGTCTTTCTGGGTCTTTATCAATGAAAAGGTTTAACAGTAAGGCTTTCCATATACAGCTAATATGCATTTGTATCTGTATATGTATAATTAAATGGTATAAATAATGGGAACACCTTAAGATTACTATCAGCATAACAAACGAGCTTTCCTGCTCCCTTCTCTTGATATCTATTCGGGACACGATAATACCACATAATTCTTTGCTGCATGCTACCTGGCTTTTTACTCAATTTTCTCCTTCCAACATTTTTTTATTTTTACATGAAAAAGTAAATGAAGCAGAGCTATACAACAATTTCCTTTCTTTTCCTTTGAAGTAAAAAAAATTTTATCTTGTAAAAAAAATTAAAATTTTCTTGTATTCTAGACCCTCAAATTTTAACCCCCTTCTTTAGTTATGCCCTATCAGCAGTTCCATATGCAGAACTAGCCATTGCACATATATTTTAAAGCATCCCCAAAATAGCAATGTACTAAGTTGTTTGGGACCATATTTTTTTACTAAAATTTTTATTTTGGAGCTGCTTCGGTGCTCTGTTGGTTAAGTATCCAACTCTTGATTTTGGTTCAGGTCATGATATCAGGGTTGTGAGATGGAGCCTGCTCAGCGTGGAGCCTGCTCAAGACTCTCTCTCTCTCTCTCTCTCTCTCTGCCCCCCATGCCCTCTCTCTCTCTCTTTCTCTCTCAAATAAATAGTAAATAATAAAGAAAAGAAAGAAAGAGAAAGAAAGAATGAATTTTTTTTATTTGAGCTAAGTATAGATTCATATTCAGTTGCAAGGTACATATATAAAGAGATCCTATGAATCCATTACCTGGTTTCACTTGATGGTAACATTTTACACAACTATCATACAATCTCATGATCAAAGTCTTGGCGTTGAATAGTCAAGATACAGAATAGTGCCATCACCTCAATGATCTCTTTTGTCCCTTTTACCTTTCTCCCCATCCAAACCAAACTCCTGAAAACAAATAATCTTTTCTCCATATCTATTTTTTAATTAAAAATGTTATTAGCGGTGCCTGGGTGGCCCAGTGGGTTAAAGCCTCTGCCTTTGGCTTGGGTCATGCTCTCAGGGTCCTGGGATCGAACTCCAGCATCAGGCTCTCCGCTCAGCGGGGAGCCTGCTTCCCCCTCTCTCTCTGCCTGCTTCTCTGCCTATTTGTGATCTTTCTCTGTCAAATAAATAAATAAAATCTTTTAAAAAATAAAAATAAATAAAAAATAAAAATGTTATTAAATGGAATGATACATTATATAACCTTCTGGAATTGGATTGTTCACTCAGTGTGATTCCTTTGAAATCTCCCCAAGTTGTTACACGTATCTACAATTTGTTGCTATTTATTGCTGAGTAGTGTTCCACCACATGGAAGTTGCCACCATGTTTATTCAATCACTGAAAGACTTCTGGGTTGTTTCAGTTGTTGGTTATTGAAAATAAAGCTTCTATGGACATTTATATACATGTTTTTGTGAACATAAGTTTTCATTTTTCTGGGAAAAATGCACAAGAATGAATTTGAGTTGTATGGTAGTTACATGTGTAGTCATATAAGAAACTGCCAAACTATTTTCCAGAGTAGCTCTACCATTTTACACGCCCACCAGCAATTAATGAGTGACCCAGTTTCTCCATAGCCTTGCAGCATTTTGGTATTGTCATTATTTTTTATCTTCACCATCAGTGTATCCTTATATCTCTCTGTAGTTTCAATTTGCATTTCCCTGATGGTTAGGTATCTAACACTTTTTCATGTGCTAATTTGCCATCTCTCTCTCCTCTTTAGTGAAATGTCTGTTAGATCTTTTGCTGTTTGTTGATTGAATGATTTGTGTTCTTACTGTGAAGTTTTGAGAATTCTTCGAGATAATAGTGCTTTTTTGGATGTGTAGTTTCCAAATATCTCCTATCTGTAGTTTATCTTTTCATCCTCTTAACAAGATCTTTTGCAGTGAAATTCAATTCATTATTTTTTTTATTTATGCATCATATTTGTGTTGTGAAGTATAAGAACTCTTTGGTGAGCCCTAGATCCTGAAAATTTTGTTTTGTTTCTTTTTTTAATAAACTTTTCTGTCAATAGTTGTATTGTTTTACATTTGTTTGTGATCCATTTTGAGTTAGTATTTGTGTAAAGTGTAAAGTTTATTTAGGGAAAGGTTTAGCTTTTCAGATGTCCAGTTGCTCCAGCATCATTCATTGAAAAAGCTACACTTCCTTCATGGACTTGCTTTTGCACATTTATTCAAAATCAGTTGGCTATGTTTGTGCGGTTCTATTTTTGGATTTGTATTCTACTCCTTTGATCTGTGTGTCTAACCCTGTACCAATACTGCTGTGTTTTGGTTAATAGAGGTATAAAGTAAGACTACGTATCAATTAGAGTGATTCCTCCCCCTTCATCCTTCTCTTCCAGATTATTTTAGCTATTGTAGGGCCAATTCTCTTTAAAATAAATTTTAGCATAAGATTGTCTCTGTCTACAAAAATCTTTACTGGAATATTGATCTCTCCATTTATTTAGGATTTCTTCATCAACATTTTGTAGTTTTCAGCTACAAATTGTGTACACATTTTGTTAAATTTATACTTCCCTATTTCATTTTCCTTGGTGTGTTTGTAAGTAACAGTATCTTTTTAATTTCATTTTCAACATGTACATTATTAGTCCTGTTAGAAATGTGATTTTTATGTAATTCCTTTCTGAAAACATATTTTTTCAAATGACATATCTGTAATACATTCTACCTAGTAGCTAGTTCCTTTGCCCAAGTCTTAATATTCTCTTAGGGACTGAATAACTCTTCCTTTTCATTGAAAGTACATAGTAAGCATCTATCATGAGGTACTTAGAGAAATCCATTTATTTAATCATCCCCGTAACACACATCTCTTGATCGTGAACTAATATGCTAATGCTAGGATTACAAAGATTAAAAAAATGTTTTTACCCACAAGTAGATTACGTAAGAGAAAATAAGCATGCATTAGTTACAGATATTGTGATCACAGTATAGAATACAGTCAGGTTCCAAGATGGAGTAGCCCCTTTCCTCCCATGCTTCCATCTTACAACTAAAAAGGCTGGAAATACACAGCAAACAAGCATAATAAGTTTGTGAAAGGTGAAAAGAAGGATTGTCTAGAGACCTTGGGACTTGAAATGACATGACCACAGTGTTCCACTTGCCGCCCCCCCAGATGATGTTGGCAGGGCCTAATAAGGAACTAATCTTGCATCCCCTGCCTGGCAGAAGCAGGCAGCAATAATATGATCCCTCTGCTGGAGCAAGGTGGGCACTCCTGAGTGGAGGACTGATCTTTTATCCTTTTTCCCACGGAATTAGGCTAGAATTACATTTCACTGTAAGAGTTGTATCAGTGGGGTCCAGTGGCAACCTGAGCCTCCACCCCCACCCAGCAGCAATGCAATTCTTTGAGGCTCTGTGAGGCAGGGCTGGTTACTTCTAGGCTTCATCCTTATTCCGTGGTATCAGTGGGGCCCAGTGAGGAGCAAAGATTCTACCCTAAACAAGGCAGAATGAGGTGGCGGGATGTAGGCCTAGCTGGTATCCATTTCCCCACTGTCCCTTCTCTGGTGTCAGTGGGACTCAACAGGAAGTGAGCTTACTCCCTGACTGGAGGCAGCAAGGCTCTGTGGGTCAGCAGCACACTTTCACCAAGAAGGTGTCAGCAGTACTCAGGAGGCAGCTGAACATACAGAAGCACTTGGCCCTCATCTTACATTTCAACAGGATTGCCCACTTAAAATAAAAAAAAAAATTAAATAGTATCCAAATTTTCATAATTATCTAAAATGTGTAGACTATAATAAAAAAACACTCATTGATCATGAGTCATAAAAATTACAACATGAATGAGAAAAGAAAACAGATACCAACACAGAGATGAATCAGATGTTGGAATTATCCAACAAGGATTTTATTTTTTATTTTTTTTAAGATTTTATTTATTTGACAGAGGAAGCGAGATCACAAGTAGGCAGAGAAGCAAGCAGAGAGAGAGGGGGAAGCAGGCTCCCCGCTGAGCAGAGAGCCCAATGCGGGGCTTGATCCCAGGACCCTGATATCATGACCTGAGCTGAAGGCAGAGGCTTTAACCCACTGAGCCACCCAGGCACCCCCAACAAGGATTTTAAATCAACCATCCTAGGAATACTTCAGCAAGTCACCAAAAAATCTCTTGAAGCAGATGAAAAGTAGTTGAAAATTTCGACAAAGAAATATAAAGAAAAACAAATGGGAATTGTGAAACTGAAAATTATAATAATGAAATGCTCATTGGAAGTGTTTAATAAGGGTTTAACAGAGATGATGAAAGACAGGTGACTTCTTTGTTACTGTTTTAAAACTTCACTTGCAAGGGCCATAGAACTTTCAATTGCCAGATCCTCTGGGTCTATCTTGGTTGTCTTGATACTGATCTTTATCACTTCTATTCCTAGTTCTCTGATAGATAGCTATATAAATTTCCTTAGGATCCTCTTTCTTTGAATTTTCCTTGAATGCTAGTGTTTACCAGAATTTTGTTTACAACTTTTCCCTTTATCCTTCTACATCTGTAGTTCTCAACTTCAGCTGCATATTGGAATTAACTAGGGAGTTTTTGAAAACTGTTAATTTCTGTATACTACTCCAGATCAATGAAATCCAGGTATCAGATGTTTCTGTTGTGTAACCAGCTTGAGAATCATAGCCCCTGATCCTATTTATTCAATATTTTATTTTTTTAATATTTTTTATTTATTTATTTGACAGAGAGAGATCACAAGAGACAGAGAGAGGGGGAAGCAGGCTCCCCGCTGAGCAGAGAGCCCGATGCAGGGCTCAATCCCAGAACCCTGAGATCATGACCTGAGCCGAAGGCAGAGACTTTAACCCACTGAGGCACCCAGTTGCCCCTTATTCATTATTTTCACTTACAGCCTACTTATTGATGACTTAAAAGGTAATTCCAAAAATTTTTACAAGCATTAGAAGTATACTTTCAATTTCTTAACAGTCCTTTCTTCCTGTTTGTCCACAAGACACACTGAATTCAACAATGTACCCAAGTTTATTTCAATATCTACTTCAACAAACCTACCTCCTTTTCAAGGTGCTTCTTTCTTATTTTAGTGAACAGCATCACCATCCTTCCTGTAGTTCTAGCTAGGAACTTAATCACTTATACTTGTTTTCTTCATCTTCTTCATCTTTCCGTAATTGCTTACAAGACCTCTCCAGTCTACCTTAGAAATGTATTTTGAATTTATTCTTATGCACACCAATTTCTACTCTCTCAGTGAATGCAGAGATTTTCCCTGCCCCTAGTTTCTTCCTATTTTACTTACTACTCCACACTGCAACAGAATGTCTCTAATGGAGGGATTTCATTTCTTTACTTAAAAGTCTTTTGATGGGTGTGATACATGAACAATGAATCTTGGAACAATGAAAAAATAAAATAAAATTAATTAATTTTAAAAAAGTCTTTGATGCGCCCTATTACCCAGCAAAACAAAGTCCAAAGACTTTGTATGGCATACACGTTTCAACCTTTCATTCCAGATGCATCTTGGGTGTTTGTTTATGCAGGCACCTTGTGCTATGTTGTCACCATCCCATTTCCTGTTTGCAAATGAAAGTATGAATTTTCTTTACTCTTTCACTCTTTGTTCTTTGTCTGAAATTTCACTTTTTTACTGACTATCTGAATAATATATAGTTATTTTTGAAGAAGTTGCAGTGTATATTTACTTTTTTTTTTTTTTTTTACCTTTGCCAATTACTCCAGAGACCATTGTTTCAATTACCTATTGGGCAGTTTGGGCAGTGGGGAGCACTACAGAACTAAATGGCTTAAAAAAAGAACCATTTTATTTGTGTATAATTCTGCAATGTGGCCTGGCCTGGACCATGCTGCTGGATGGATGGCTTTTCTGCTGATTTTGCCCATAGTCACTTGAGGCCAGAATGAACTAGAATGGAGGGTTGCCTGAACCTGTCTCTGCATGAATTTTCAGGGCCTCCCTTTCTTCAAGTGGTCTTTCCAGCTGTCCCACCAGCAGGATAGCTAGACTTTTTATTTGGTGACTCAGAGGTATAACCACTTATCAAGCATCTGCTTGCATCATTCTTATTAATATTCCTCTCACCAACTCTAGAGCTCACATAGGAGGAGACTTTACCAGTGCTTGAATACTATGAAGTATTTATTTTATTGGCAGTACCACCAAAATAACAGTCTAGCAGTCTCCCTTTTGGCCGCCTTTATATATGCAAACTATACTTACCCCATTACTAAGACCCTCAGAGTCTTTTTTTTTTTTTAAGATTTTATTCATTTATTTGATAGATAGGCACAGCAAGAGAGGGAACACAAGCAGTGGGAGTGAGAGAGGGAGAAGCAGGCTTCCCACCAAGCAGGGAGCCTGATGTGGGACTTGATCCCAGGACCCCGGTACCATGACCTGAGCCGAAGGCAGATGCATAACAACTGAGCCACCAGACACCCCTGACCCTCAGAGTCTTGTTATGGCATCAGAGTTAAGCTACAAGCCCAGGATGTCATCTAAATCAATTTTGGGTGTGAAAGAGGTTCTTCATGCTTAGTTCCCTGAGTGCAGTACTCGAGTGGCTCCTCCTGATCTGAAGCTCTGTGAGCTACATAGACATCTTATCTAACCCTCACACACCCAACATAAAATGGTGAGACAGGGATAAAATAACCAAAAAGTCCCATTTGAAATGGAAGGAGGGGAATGGGAGATACAGAGCAGTCACTGGCCCATAGCAATTCCCAAATCCACCTGGGCCCGTGTCACAAGTTTTCTGGCTAGGGCCTGGTTCTGCTTATTGAGAGACATTCTCTGTGGCTCTTGGGTTAGTGTTCTTCTTTTTCATGGAGAGTAAAGGGCCCAGAGACCTCTTTCAATTTGAACTTTATCTGTCTCTATCATTTCATTTTTTTTTCTTTTAAGATTTATTTTTTTTCCCAAATACGTTTATTTTATTTTTTCAGTGTTACAAGATTAATTGTTCATGCAGCACACCCAGTGCTCCATGCAGTACGTGCCCTCCTCAATACCCACCACCAGGCTCACACAACCCCTCACCCACTCCCCTCCAAAATCCTCAGTTTGTTGCTCAGAGTCCACAATCTCTCATGGTTCATCTCCCCCTCCGATTTCCTTCTCACAATGTCCTCCATGTTTTTCCTTATGCTCCACACGTAAGTGAGATCATAAGATAACTGACTCTGTCTGCTTGACTTTCTTTACTCCGCATAATCTCTTCCAGTCCCGTCCATGTTGATACAAAAGTTGGGTATTGATCCTTTCTGACGGAGGCATAATATTCCATTGTATATATCATCCATTTATCTGTCGAAGGGCATTTTGGTTCTTTCCACAGCTTGGCGATTGTGGCCATTGCTGCTGTGAACATTGGGGTACATGTGGCCCTTCTTTGTACTGCATCTACTTCCTTGGAGGTAAATACCCAGTAGTGCAATTGCAGGGTCATAGGGTAGGTCTATTTTTAATTTCTTGAGGAATCTCCACACTGTTTTTCAGAGTGGCTGCACCAACTTGCATTCCCACCAACAGTGTAAGAGGGTGCCCCTTTCTCCACATCCTCTCCATCATTTTTTGTTCACTCTCTTGTTGATTTTGGCCATTCTAACTGGTGTAAGGTGGTATCTCAGTGTGGTTTTGATTTGAATCTCCCTGATGGCTAAAAATAATGAACATTTTTTCTTGTGTCTGTGAGCCATTTGTATGTGTTCTTTGGAGAAATGTCTGTTCATGTCTTCTGCCCATTTTTTGATGTGATTATCTGTTTTGTGAGTGTTGAGTTTGAGGAGTTCTTTATAGATCTTAGATATCAGACCTTTGTCTGTAGTGTCATTTGTGAATATCTTCTCCTACTCTGTGGGTTGCCTGTTTGTTTTGTTGACTGTTTCCTTCACTGTGCAGAAGCTTTTTATCTTGATGAAGTCCCAGAAGTTCATTTTTTCTTTTGTTTCCTTTGCCTTTGGATACATGTCCTGAAAGAAGTTGTGGC
>CM053612.1:82098209-82137335 GCA_028646535.1 Procyon lotor | reverse complement strand
GAAGGCTGTCAGCTTTTCCCCATTGAGAATGATATTTGCTGTGGGCTTTTCATAGATTTTATGACGTTGAGGAATGTTCCTTCTATCCCTATACATTGAGGAGTTTTAATCAGAAACGGATAGAATTTTGTCAAATGCTTTTTCTGCATCAATTGAGAGGACCATGTGGTTCTTTTGTCTTCTCTTATTGATTCATTCTATCACATTGATTGATTTGTGAATGGTGAACCACCCTTGTATCCCAGGGATAAATCCCACCTGGTCGTGATGAATAATCTTTTTAATGTGCTGTTGGATCCTATTAGCTAGGATCTTGTTGAGAATCTTGGCATCCATATTCACCAGGGATATTGGTCTGAAATTCTCCTTTTAGATGGAGTCTTTGCCTGGTTTGGGGATCAGGGTAATGCTGTCTTCATAGAAAGAGTCTGGAAGTTTTCCTTCTGTTCCTATTTTTTTAAAACAGTTTCAGGAGAATAGGTATTATTTCTTCCTTGAATCTTTGGTAGAATTCCCCAGGGAATCCATCAGGTCCTGGACTCTTGTTTTTTGGGGAGGTTTTTGATCACTGCTTCAATCTCATTACTAGATATTGGTCTCTTCAGGTTGTCAATTTCTTCCTGTATCAGTCTTGGGAGACTATAGGTTTCCAGGAATGCATCTATTTCTTCTAGGTTGTTTAATTTATTGGCATATACCTGTTGATAATAATTTCCGATGATTGTTCTCTTTCCTTTGGATTAGTCATGATTTCTCCCCTTTCGTTCATAATTTTTTTAATTAGGATCCTCTCTCTTTTCTTTTGGATGAGTTTGGCCAGTGGCTTATCGATCTTATTGATTCTTTCAAAAAACCAATTTCTGAATTCATTGATGCATTCTACTGGTTTCTCCAGTTTCTAACTCGTTGATCTCTGCTTTAATCTTGATTATTTCCCTTCTTGTGTGTGGTGTTGCCTTAATTTGTTGTTGATTTTCCAGTCCTTTAAGGTGTAAAGAGAGCTGGTGTATTCGATATTTTCCAATTTTTTTGAGGCTTGGATGGCTATGTATTTCCCCCTTAGGACTGCCTTTGCCGTGTCCCATAGGTTTTGGATCAATGTGTCTTCATTCTCATTGGTCTCCATGAATTGTTTAAGTTCATCTTTGATTTCCTGGTTGATCCTAGCATTCTTGAGCAGGTTGGTCTTTAGCCTCCAAGTGTTTGAATTCCTTCCAAACTTTTTCTTGTGGCTGAGTTCCAGTTTCAAATGTATTTGGGAGAGAAAAAAATCCTTTGCCTTCAGCTCAGATCATGATCCCAGGGTCCTGGAATGGAGCCCTGCATCGGGCTCTGCTCAGCAGGGAGCTTGCTTCCCCCTCTCTCTCTGCCTGCCTCTCTGCCTACTTGTAGTCTCTCTCCCTCTGTCAAATAAATAAATAAATATCTTAAAAAAAAAAAAAGACAAAGCCTTTCTGCTTTGGTGTTCTATTCACATTGCTGGAAGACAATGCACCAATGACTTGTAGACACCCCTTTCCCTAGCCAATCCTCAGGTATGCCTCATATACCTTCTCAGCTACCTTGTCTTTTTTTTTTTTTTCAGCTACCTTCTCTTGATGATAGAGAATACATTGTATCCCAAACTTACTATCACTGATATGTTTTCCCCCTAAGAATCAATTTAAAATAGTGTTTGTCACAGAGAAGGCCCTCAGGAAAAGTTATTGAATGAAATAATTCTTGTTATTACAATTAGAGGTTAGTGCTGTTAGAATACTTTGTGGATTCATTATTTGTGTATAACACATAGTGCTCCATACAGTGAATCATGGAACACTATATCAAAAACTAATGATGTACTATATGGTGACTAAAATAACATGAAAAAAAAGAATACTTTGTGGAAAATACTGCTATAGCTAACATTACACCATTTTCTGATTTCTACAGTTTTCCATGAGAGAATTCTATTTTTTGTGACATTTCTTATCTGAAATTAACACAAATTATGAACAGCTTATCCTACATCATGATTTTTGGTATTCCAAAAATGTTTATTTTATTCTATCCCTATAATATACCCTCCCTTTCACCAGGTAAAAGTAATAATATGTTAGGCCTGCAAGACCCACAATAACTACTATAAATATAGTATAAATAATTTAAGTCATTAATTTTAATCTGTATGAAAGAATATATTTTTAATTCTTCTTATTTTATGTGATTATTGTTTAAAAATCAAGTCATTCTAGGATCAAAAGATAAATAATGTCATCATTTTTGAAATTCCTAAACATTTACACCCCAAGGATCTTTATAATTTGTTCAGGGCAATCAAAATCCATATAAATGTTTTATATACTACCCAGAAATTTTAATGATTATATGTATATGTGTTCCAAGGACTTAAAGTAGTTTTACGATCTTGGTTTCCTAATTGTTAAACTACTCTCTTAATTAAAACCAGAGTAGACCCTTGAAAATATCAGCTCTAATTTATAGGTTATAAAAAATGCAATCAAACCAACATAAGCTAGTTCTTTTTAAAAATCCACATACAACTGAAAGTCCTTAAAATACAGTTTCAATTCTAGATAAAGAATATCTTATGGATGATAAATTGAAATTGTAGAGCTGCACATCAGGTACTTTCTCTACTCTTTTTGTGGAAACATGTGTTTCTTGGCATTAACAGGCCTCAAAGAGATTTTCAAATTACATAATTCTAATATTGCTTAGAGAGATCATGTTGAAGTAGTGAATCAACATAGAACCAATACTATGTGTAGCCTTTTTTGCATGTTTGAGACATGAAAGCGTACCCTAAAGGACCATAGTATTTGCGATGATTAGACAGATTGCTCTTTCTGAGTGCTTTCTTTTCAGAAACAACAAACACACTTTATGGAGATAAAAGCCAAGAGCTGTGTAAATTGCCTATTCAATTTACAATTTTTTTTTACTAAGAAGATAAAATAATTTCCTCTGGAGTGATAATGGGGTGGTTTCTTAGATCACTGGATTAAGAAAACCTTTGCCTTATCTTTCCAAGTCCTGTAAAAGAGAAAGCGTTGAGAACTCTTTGAAATCAATGGTGTTGGTGTCATGTTTAGGGAAGATAGAGGTTTATAAATTTTCTCAAAAAAGTATAAAATTAATATGGAATAAGTAGACCAGTGAGAAAAGATACATTTGTAAAATAATTAGGTATATACAATTGAATTTTGAGTTCTTACACATTTTTTTCTTTTTTTCCATCTTAGTTAAAATTGATCACTATGAGCCCTCTTCAGTCATGGATATAACATGTGCATTTATCATATTTTACAAACATTACTGAAAGTCCATGGTATAGCATAATTGGTAATTATCATGAGGAAATTTTTAAATTGCAGACAGTATGGGCCAGGCATGCAGGTCACTGATAGTCCAGAAAAACTTTACTGGTGGTTATGGTTTTATACTATGGTTATTTTTTTTATTTGTAAAAACTATTCTCCAAAGAAAAGCTAACTACTAATGTTGGTACAGTAAGTGAAGTGAATAGACCTAATAAATTGATAGCAATTGATCAACAAATTCAGGATAAGAGAAAAGTTGAATATGAAGCTAAGATTATCCAAGGCTTTTTCTAAGTCTAATTTTGTGTATAGTTCCCAGGTAAAAAGCATGAACAATAACCTCAGTGAATAAAGACAATAAAGGGACTGATTGTTCTTAGAAGAGGTCATGAGGGCCTGTGATTTGAGCAATACTTTGAAAATAAACGCATGGCTAGGGAAAGTGTAAGGGAGAAAGTTTTCTTCATTAGGAATATCTCATGAGGACTAGTACAAGAGAAATTAAATAATGATCAAGAACAGGGTTGGCACACTTTTTCTGTAAAGAGCCATATGATAAAAAATGTAGGCTTTGCTGGCCTTATAGTCTTTGTTGCAAATACTCAGCTCTGCTGTAGCAAGACAGAGCCATAGATAATATGTAAGCAAAGGAATGTGGCTATGTTCCAATAAAATTTTATTTGCAGAAACAAGTGATAAGATGGATTTGGCCTGTAGCCATAGTTTGCTGACCCCTGTTCTAGAAAATGCTAAATAAACTGCAAATTGTTAACAGTAAAAACTGCTTCTGTTAACAAAGAAAAAAGGCATAGTCTATTCCTGATAGAACAGCTAGATACATTTTGTTGGAAAATGGGGTTTGTATATGATTGTGAGAAGGATGACTGTAAAGAATGTAAAACAGATGCTAAGACTTAAATGACAGGCAAGTGTTAAGCAGGAATGGGAAGCCAAAGCATTTCTCTGGAATTACCTTGCAGCAAGTGTATGAATGTTTAGAGAAATGGGAACATGGAAAACAGGCAAGGGGATTTTACTAATTGAGGCATCAAGTGATGGGGACTCAGACTAACAAATAGAGTATTAATGGTAGGGATAACAAGGAAAGAAAAAGATTCAGGATCACTTTTGGAAGTTAAAATCACATAGATGATGCTTGATAGGATGTTGAGAGACTAAGTGGGCGTTGTTATGGGAAACAAATAAAAGGAAAAGGGATAGCAAGGAGCATATCTTCATGTTTTTCCAGAACAAACCTAAAATTTTTCATCAGATATTCTCAGGGTCCTAAAAATAAAATTGCCTTGACTTTAGGCCATTGCACTAGTAAACCCATTAATATAATTACGGCATCATTGCTTCCCCACATGCATTTGAATAAGAGAAGGGATTTGGGCGTACTTTCTAGGTTCTCTCTTGGTCTACTTGTTAGTCTGTTTTTAAAAACTTAACCAGAGTCCTTGATTTACTTGATTTATTTTCCTGTATACAATTATCTTCTCTTTTTAAATTTACATGAAATTGATAGATAACATATTAATTTCAGGCGTACAACATAATTATTATATCTTGGTATACAGTACAAAGTAGTCACCACAATAAGTCTACTTAGCATTGTCACCATTCAGTTGACCTTCTCCCATTTCATCCACTTCTCTAACCTTTTCCCCTCTGAACACCATCAGTCTCTTCTCTGTACATATGAGTTTTATGTTGTTTATTTTTTAGATTCCACATATAAATCACATGGCATTTGTCTTTTCCTGTCTGACTTATTTCATTTAACATAATACCCTCAAGGTCCATCTATGTTGTTACAAGTGGTAAGATTACCTTCTTTTTATGGCTGAATACTATTCCATTTTATATAGATAATACATACTCTATCCATTCATCCACAACTTTGGTTGTTTCTTTATCTTGGCTATGGTGAATAATGCTGTAATCAATGTAGGGGTCCAAATGTCTTTTCAAGTTAGTGTTTTTTTGATTTTTTGGATAAATACCCAGAAGTGGAATTGCTGAATCTTATGATAGTTCTACTTTTAGTTTTTTGAGGAACCTCCATATTATTTAGTAGCTGCACCAGTTTACATTCAGTACATGAGCCTTCCCTTTTCTCCACATCCTCATCAACACTTATCATTTCTTGTCTTTTTGATAATAGCCATTCTAACAGGTGTGGGATATCTCAAATCCATGAGCACCATTTCTGTCTTCTTCAATTTCTCTCATTAGTGTCTTCTAGTTTTCAGAGTATAGGTCTTTTACCTCCTCAGTTCAATTTCTTTCTTTTTATTTTATTCTTTTTGATGCAGTTGTAAGTGGGATTGTTTTCTTAATTTTGTTTTCTGATAGTTGGTTTTCAGCTTGCAGAAATGCAATGGATTTCTGTATATTGATTTTGTACCTGCAACTTTACTGAATTCATTTATCAATTCTAACAAGTTTTTTTTTTTTTGTATACTCTTTAGGGTTTTCTATATATAGTATTATGTCATTTGCAAGTAGGACTGTTTCACTTTTTTCCAATTTGGATGTCTTTTTTTTATCCACTAATTCCTTTGGATAGAACTCCCATTATTATGTTAAATATCAGTAGCTAGAGTTGATACCCTTGTCTTATTCCTGACCTTAGAGGAAAAGCTTTAAACTTTTCACAATTGAGTATGATGTTAGCTCTGGGTTTGTCATATATGACCTTTATTATATATAAAGAAAACTATAGGCCAATATCTCTGATGAACATAGATGCAAAAATCCTCAACAAAATATTAGCAAATAGCCAGTACATTAAAACAGTCATTCACCATGATCAAGTGGAATTTATTCCAGGAAAGCAAGGGTGCTTCAGTATTCACAAATCAATTTGCTACATCACATTAATAAGAGAAAGGACAAAAACCCCATATAATCATTTCAGTAGATTCAGGAATAACCATTTGATAAAATACAACATCCTTCATGATGAAAACCTTCAGAGTAGGTTTAGAGGGAACATACTTCAACATAATAAATGCCATATGTGAAAAATTCACAGCTAACATCATACTCAATGGTGAAAAACTGAGAGCTTTTCCCCTAAGATCAGGAAGAAGGATGGAAGAAGAGGACAAGGATGTCTACTCTCACCACTATTATTGAACCTAGTACTGGAAGTCCTAGCAACAGCAATCAGACAAGAAAAAGGGAACAAAAAACATCCAAATTGTTAAGAAAAAAGTAAAATTTTCACTATTTGCAAATGACCCACTATCTATAGCAAATCCTAAAGACTCAACTAGAACCTACTAAACCCTATAAACCTACTAGAACCAATAAATGAATTCAGCCAGATTTTACAATACAAACTTTATAATCTGCTGCATTTCTTTACACTAACAATGAAATAGCTGAAAGAATAATTAAGAAAACAATCCCATTTATAATTGTACCAAAAAGAATAAAATAGCCAACTTCGGGAAGCAACTTGTGTCCATTGAAGAATGCATAAGAAAGTGGTATACACAATGGAACATTACACAGTCACAGAAATGAATGAGATCCTGTTATTTGCAACAACATGGGTGGACCTAGATGATATAATGCTAAGTGAAATAGTCACAAAGAAAGATGCCATATGATTTCACTCATTTGTGGAATTAAAAAAAAAATGAACAAATGAAAAAGGCTCTAAAACAAACTGGTGGTTGCCACAGGGAAATTGGCTGCAGGGGGTGGGTAAAATAAAGAGGATCAGCAGTATACTTACCTTAATGAGCACTGAGAAATGTATAGAATTTCTTAATTGTTGTCCACCTGAAAGTAATGTAACACTGCTAATTGTACTTCAATCAATCAATAAATCAGCTTAACATTAAAAAACTCTGATGTTCAAATTATAGGAATGTAATAAAAACAGTTGGGAAGTAACCTAATATAGATAATTCTGATACAATAAAATGTTTTATACGAGGTATTCAATTTTACTGTATTCTATTACTTTAAAGAAATTTAAAAGTATTTTCAATAGTGGAAAAGTATTATAGAATAAACTCTCTGCTTCCTAAGACAGTTTTTTGAAAAGTAGTTTTTAAGACTATGTTTTAGAATATTTAATTTTAAAAAAGTTTCATTGTATATGGTCCATTCAGATGAAATGGATTATGTTACAAGGAATCTAAAAAGGTAATCCATTTGTCCAAACTTGTCTGAAAATCTGGAGTATTAAAAACTGTCTCTAAAAAATATTGTCTCTAAAGATGTTTCCTATAACATTTAAATCTATTTGTAACTCCAAGTTAAACATGTAGCATATGTATATATGTGTATATACATGTGTCTATAAATATGAAAACTGTACACTGGAAAATGTATATATCTTTCCTTATAGGTATATTTTTTCTTAATCTTTTGTGTGACCTATATTTTATTTTAATCTCTTTAGGATTAGATTTGGATTTGAAAATCTGGTTTAATAAAAACCGATATATTTGCTATCTGATCTTGACCACATTTTATAAAACATAAGATTTAGATCTGCATTTGTATTTTGGAAATGATATTTTTCTTATGTAAGGATTGGATAACAGAATGGGTATGCATTGTCTAACCAGTGTTGGTTGGATAGCAGACATTAAATGCATTTCCTCTCCCTGTGCCCTTATTGCTTCTCTTCTACCATATTTAGGATGACCAATTTTTATGTTTGGATATACTTTCTTTCAGATAGTTGTTTTTGCTGTTTAATCACTGTGTTGAAAATTTTATTAGGTCTATCCTTGTCCTTTATTTTACCAAGTTGTACAAAGAGAAAAACAATTCAAGAGGTAATATTTTGTAAAAAGATTTATGAAAACTTTTGGAGAAGTGTGCAAATGAAAAATACAAAAGCTTTCTGAGAGAGTCATGTGAAAAAACAAAAAAAAAGAACTCCCAATATTATGTTGAATATCAGTGGCTAGAGGTGGCACCCTTGTCTTATTCCTGACCTTAGAGGAAAAGCTTTAAACTTTTCACAGTTGAGTATGATGTTAGCTCTGGGTTTGTCATATATGACCTTTATTATGTTTAGGCGTGTGTCCTCTTCACCTACTTTGATGGAAGTTTTATAATAAATGGATGTTGAGTTTGGTCATAGGTTTTTTCTCCATCTATTGAAATGATCATATATTTTTATCCTTTATTTTGTAAATGTAATGTATCACATTGATTGATTTGAGGATGTTGAACCATCCTTGCATCCCCACAATATATCTCACTTGATCATCTTGTATACTTTTTTTTATTGTACACTTTTTTAATTCATTGTTGAATTGAATTTGTTAATATTTTGTTGAGGACTTTTGCAACATTCATCAAGGATAGTGGCCTGTAATTTTGTTTTCTTGGTGTCCTTGTCTGGTCTGGTATCAGAGCAATACTGGTCTCCCAAAATGAGCTTGGAAGTGTTCCCTCCTCTTCAGTTTTTTGAAAGAATTTGAGGATAGATATTAAATCTTCCTTGAATGTTTGGTAGATTTCACCAGTGAAGTGGTTTGGTCCTGGACTTTTATTTGTTGGGAGGTTTTTGATTACTGATTCAACTCCTTATTAGTAATTGATCTGTTCAGATTTTCTATTTCTTCATGATTTAATTTTGGAACATTATAAATTTTTATGAATTTATTCATCTTCTTAATTATCTAATTTGTTGATGTATAAATGATCATAGCAATTTCTTATGATCCTTTGTGTTTCTGTGGTATTAGTTGTAACTTCTCTTTCATTTCCAATTTATTTGAGGCCTCTTATTTTCTTGGTGAGTTGAAAGAATTTTCGACTTTGTTTATCTTTTCAAAGAACCACCTAACTGATGTTTTCTGTTGTCTTTTTAGTCTCCATTTCATTTATTTTCACTTTGATCTTTATTATTTCCTTTCTTGTATGAACTTTGGGCTTCATTTGTTCTTCTTTTTCTAGTACATTTAGGAGTAAAGTTAAATTGTTTATTTGAGATTACTTTTGTCTCTTGAGGTTGGTCTGTATTACTATGAAGTTACTTCTTATAACCAATTGCACTGCATCCCACAGACTCTAGTGCATTGTATTTCTCTTTTCATTTGTCTCTAGGTATTTTTATTTCTCCTTTGATTTCTTCTATGGCCCAGTAATTGTTCAATAACATTATTTAATCTCCATGTATGTGTAGTTTTTCCAGTTTTCTTCTTGTAATTGATTTCTGGTTTTATACCATTGTGGTTAGAAAAGATGCTTGATATGATTCCAATCTTGTTGAATTTATTGAGACTTGTTTTGTGGCCTAATAGGTGATCTGTCCTGGAGAATTACCTATGTGCACTTGAGAAGAATGTGTATTGTGGTACTTTTGGATGGAATATTTTGAATATATATATATTAAATCGGTCTGATCTAATGTGTCATTTAAAACCAACATTTTATGGGGCACCTGGGTGGCTCAGTTGGTTGAGCATTTGCCTTTGGCTGGGTCATGATCCCAGGGTGCTGAGATTGAGGCCTGTATCAGTCTCCCTCCTCAGCGGGGAGCCTGCTTCTCCCTTTCCCTCTCCCTGCCACTCTGCCTGCTTGTGCTCTTTCTTTCTCTCTGTCAAAGAAATAAATAGATTAGATAGATAGATAGATAGATAGATAGATAGATAGATAGATAGATAGATAGATAGAAAAAATGTTTTAAAAAAATAAAACCAATGTTTTCTTATTTTTTTTTTCTCTGGATGATTTATTCATTGATATAAATGGGAAATTAAAATGCCCTACTATTGGGGCGCCTGGGTGGCTCAGTTGTTAAGCATCTGCCTTCGGCTCAGGTCATGATCCCAGAGTCCTGGGATCGAGCCCCGCATCGAGCCCCGCATCGGGCTCCTTGCTCGGCAGGAAGCCTGCTTCTCCCACTACCATTCCCTCTGCTTGTGTTCCCTCTCTCGCTGTATTTCTGTCAAATAAATAAAATCTTTAAAAAAATAAAAATAATAAAATGCCCTACTATTATTATATTGCTATCGGTTTCTCCCTTTGGGTCTGTTAATATTTGTTTTATATATATTTAGTGCTCCTATGTTGAATGCATATATATTTGCAAATGTTATATCTTTTTGCTGGATTGACCCCGTTTTCATTATGTAGTACCCATTTTTATCTTTTATTACAGTCTGTTGTAAAGTCTGTTTTGCCTGATGTGAGTATTGCTACACTAGCTTTCTTTCGGTTTCCATTTCCGTGGAATATGTTTCCCCATTCTTTCACTCTCAGTCTTGTGTATGTGTCCTTACTTTGAACTCTCTCTCTCTTTTTTTTTTTTTTTTGAATTTATTTAACAGCGAGAAACACAGCGAGAGAGGGAACACAAGCAGAGGGAATGGTAGCGGGAGAAGCAGGCTCCCTGCCGAGCAGGGAGCCCGATGTGGGGCTCGATCCCAGGACTCTGGGATCATGACCTGAGCCGAAGGCAGACGCTTAATGACTGAGCCACCCAGGCGCCCCTGAACTGAGTCTCTTGTTGACAGCTTAAAGATATGTCTTGATTTCTCTCCATTCAGCAACTCTGTGTCTTTTGATTAGAGAATTTAGTACATTTACATTTTAAGTTGAATCAGACCTGTAAATACAGAGAATAAACCAATGATTGCTAGAGCAAATGGAGATGGGTTGATGGGCAAAATGAGGAACTGGGAGTGGGAGATACAGAATTCCAGTTATGGAATAAGACAGAGGAATAAAAGACAACATAAGAAACATAGTCAATGATTCTATAATAGCACTGTATGGTGACAGATGGTAGCTATACTTGTAGTAAGAATAGCACAGTGTATAAACTTAAATCACTGTGTTGTACACCTGAAACCAATGTAACATTATCTATAAACTAAAAAAAAAAAAACTACACTGAAATTGAAATTAATATAAAAAGGTACTTATTGATAGGTATGTATTTATTGCCATCTTGTTCATTGTTTTCTGGCTGTTTTTGAGGTTCTTCTTTCTTCCTTTCTTCTCTTTCCCTCTTCCTTTGTGGTTTGATGACTTTCTTTATGGTTATGTTTAGATTCCTTTCTCATTTTCTTTATTATTATGTTTAAATTCCTTTTTCATTTTCTTTTGTGTATTTACTGAGTTCTTTTGCTTTGTGATTACTGTTTCATGTATATCACCTTATGTATATGACAGTCTATTTTAAGTTCATAGCAACTTAAATTTGAACACATTCCAAAAGTACATTTCTATTCCCTCCCTTTGTTTTATGTCACTTTTGACATCTTTTTATTTTATGTACCCCTTAAGTAATTATTGTAGTTTTAGTTTCACTACTTTTGTCTTTTATCTTAGTAGCTTCGTAAGTGATTAATCCACTACCTCTACCATGTATTTACCTTTTCCAGTGAGATTTTTACTTTGTTGTTTTTTTCTTGTTATTAATTAGTGTCATGTCTTTTCAGCTTAGTGAAATCCCTTTAATATTTCTTATAAGGCCAGTTTAGTGGTGATAAACTTTTTTAGCTTTTGCTTGTCTGAAAAACTCTTTATCTCTCCATCAAATCTGAATGATAATCTTGCTGGATAGAGTATTCTTGGAGGAGGTTTGTTTTTGTTTTGTTTTGTTTTTGAAGATTTTATTTATTTATTTGACAGAGAGATTACAAGCAGGCAGAGAGAGAGGAGGAAGCAGGCTCCCTGTTGAGCAGAGAGCCCAATGCGGGGGGCTCGGTCCCAGGACCCTGAGATCATGACCTTAGCTGAAGGCAGAGGCTTTAACCCACTGAGCCACCCAGGTGCCCCTGTTTTTGTTTTTGTTTTCCTTTCAGAACTTTGAATATGCCCTGCCACTCCTTTCTGGCTTAGAAAATTTCTGCTGAAAAATCTGCTGATGGCCTATGGGTTGGTCGTGGTGGGGTGTGGAAATCCCTTGTTCGTAAAAATTTGTTTTTCTCTTGTTCCTTTTAAGATGGTTTTTTTATTTTAACTTTTGATATTTTAATTATAATATATATTTGGTGTCGTTCTCTTTGGGTTCCTCTTCTTTGGAATTCTCTTGCTTCCTGAACATGAATGTCTATTTCCTTCCCTGAATTAGGGACATTTTCAGCCATTACTTCTTCAAAAAAAATTTCTGCCCCTTTCTCATTCTCTTTGCCTTCTGGGACCCTTACAATGCAAATATTATTTCTTTTTTTGTTGTTCTAGAGGTATCTTAAGTAATGGCCATTTTAAAGTTGTTTTTTTTCTTTCTGTTGTTCTGTCTGGGTGAGTTCCATTGCTTTATCTTTTAGCTCACTGATCCATACTTCTACTTTATCCAGTCTGCTGCTGAAATCCTCTAGTGTTTTCAGCTCAGTTATTGTGTTCAGTTATTGCATTGTATTTATTCAGCACTTTGACTTCTGCTTTATACTTTCTTATGTTTTCTATCTCTTTGTTGAACTTCTCACTGTGTTTATTCATTCTTTTTCCAAGTTCAGAGAGCATTTTTATGACCATGCTTTGAATTCTTTGTCAAGTAGATTACTTATTTCCCTATAATTAAGTTCTTTTCCTGAGTTTTTTTTTTTTTTCTTGTTCTTCCATTAGGGACCTATTGTCTGTTTTCTTATTTTGTCTCACTCTCTTTGTTTGTTTGTTTTTTTGTATTAGGTATGATAGCTACCTCTTCCAGTCTTGACAGAGTAGCCTTGTTGAGGCAATGAAACTTCTTGTTCAGCATTGCCCTAGTTCTTGGTTGTCTCTTATACATTTGTGATTATTTAAACCACTTGATTTATTCTTGATATGGCTTATTCTTGAGGGTATGCCAGGACTTGTCAGTGATCCAAGGGGAAGACTCTTATTTAGCTCCTAGGTTCAGGTTGATTATAAGCCAGACTTCCAGGCAGCATCTTTTAAGCTACACAAATAGATATAGTCCTATGGGACCACAGTCATAATCCCAGTTGGTCTTCAGACCAGGAGATCTGGAGGTATCCCCTGGGCAAGAATTATAAAAATGGGGCTCCATATGAATGTATAGACTCCTTTTGGGGGAGTCTTGTCAAGTTGTAGTGTGGTCAGAGGAAAGTGCAATGATGGTGTCCACCAGCTTATGTTCCCTGAGAACTCTTCCATAGCATCTAGATATGTGGAAAGCCTGATGATTGCCTCTCAGGCTAAATCTCCAGGACAAGTGGAAAGGCCTTTTCACAGGAAGATGGGGTGCGTTTAGTCTGCTGTCAGTGTCATGCTCTGGGGACAGTAGCCTGCCAAGTATTGTCTCTGATTGATTCAGTTCTGTGGGAGCCCTGAAACATAGGCTTCCCTCATCACCAGAGTCAGGAACTCAAGGGACATCCCCTGTGTAGATTTCACATAGCACTGGCTTTAGCAAGGCCATGGGGGACCTGGGTCTGGAGCAAGCCCACTGGCTTCACTGGGTCCAATGGGAAGCCAGGTCCAGGGCAAGCCCTCTGGCTTCAAGAGAGCCACAGACAAGTGCAGGGTTAGGGCAGTGGCATCAACTGAAGTGGGATCATGAGAGAAAATGTGAGTGAGAAGCTTTCTGACTATAGTGGGGCTGTGAGAATGTACTGGGGAAGGGTAAGCCTACAGGCTGCAGTAGGCCTGTAGGAAAGCAGGGCCACAAGAGAGCATGGGTATGAGGCAAGTTGGCCAGGTCCAGTAAAGTGAAGGGAGTACATAAATGGCACCTGCCACTTCCAACACTGGCAAGGTGAAGTGAGAGAGCAGGAATAGTACCCATTATCCTTTCCATTCCCAAAGAGAGTCCTGGCTGACCCCTGGGCTTCTGACAGACACTTTGAGATTAGCTAATGAATCTTAGTCAAGTATGGTCCAGTTGCTTTTCAAATTGCTGCTTTCATGCTGTAGACCATTAGCTTCTTAAGGGCAGAAAATAAATATTTTGTTTACCTTTGCATCTCTGATAATGCATATATGGCCAATGAAATCTGAACAAAGAAAAATCTTTTGATCAGTTGTCACAGTTAGAGGATGGGCTACTTTTTAAAATTCTTTTTTTCAATAAGTTTTGTATTGAATACATTTGACATATTACATGTAAATTTGTGATATACAACATGTTAACATGATACATTTATATACTATAATATAAAATGACTGTTGTAGTGATATTTAGCACCTCTATCATATTTTACATGACCATAGTAAAATATGGTTGTTCATATTCAATACCCTGTGCATTAGTTCTGTATGTCTTATTTACTAGTCATTTCAAGTTTGTACCCTTAAACAATACAAGTCTTATCCCCTCCCCCCACATCCCCTGGTAACCACCTTTTACTGTTGTTTTTTTTTTTGAGTTTGAATTTTTTAGATTTCACATACATATAAGTGATATCACACAGCACCCATCTTTCTTATTTAGTGTAATGTGCTCAAGGTCCATCCATATTGTCATAATGAAAGGAAATCCTCCTTTCTTGTGGCTGTATAATATTCCATTGTGTGTATATGCCCCCCCCCCATCTTCTTCATCCATTCATCCACTGATTAGCATTTAGGGTTTTTATTTATTTATTTATTTATTTATTTCAGTGTTACAAGATTTATTGTTTTGCACCATACCCAGTGCTCCATGCAATACGTGCCCTCCTCAATACCCACCACCAGGTTTTTTATATATCATGGCTTTTTCAATAATGCTGCAATAAATATAGGAATCCAGATATCTCTTGGAAATCTTATTTTCATTTTCTTTGGGTATATACCCAGATATGGAATTTTTAGATCCTATGGTAGATCTATTTTTAATTTTTTGAGGAGCCTCCATATTATTTTCCATAGCAATTGGACCACCTGACATTCATACCAACAGTGTAAAAGGGTGGCAACAGGTTTTTGTATATAACAAGAATCTTCTAAATAACAGTAACTTAAAGAATTGAATTGAAGTTCAGACCTTACATGGTATCTGTATAATTGTCTAGGCCTCGGGTTTCTTATGTGGCCTCACTGTTCTCCCTGGAGTACAGTGCTCATTCTTATTTTCTAAGATGAAACTTTAGACATCATACATATCCATGTTATTATAAGCTGCAAAATATAATGAAAGGAACAAAGAACATGATCCTCCCCACCCTTAAGAACAAATCCCAGAGGTTACTTATATTTCACAGGGCAGTATTTGTTCACATAATTACATCATGCAGTAGTGGTGGCTCAGATATGTAGCTTTTATTATTAGTAGTACCTATTTACCTAATTATAATACAGAATGTGTATTACTGAAGGTCTTAAATTCATTTCCCTAGAAGAAAAGCCCAAGATAGGGATTTTTGCACGTGTGATATATGGAGACAGTGCTCTCAGGAGTGGGGAAAATGCCAGGCACAGATGTGTTTTCAAAAATTTAGCCTCAGCCTTATCCCACAGGGAGCTATGGAACATAAATTTTACCACAAAATTTATTCTGCCTTGAAGTGAGGGTCCAGGATCTGGATTGCTCAGTCATTTCAGTCCAGGTGGCTCTTGTCATGGTAAAGTAATTACTGAGAAAAGGGTAGAGATGTGAGCCTTGACCAGTCAACACCCACAGCGGCTGGGGGATGGGAACAAAAATTGGAGAAGAAATTTTGAGCAGGATACCTACAGCATCTGCTACACTAAGGAATAAGGGGAAACACATATCAAGGGACGATTAGGAGCCATTTTTGCCACATATACTGAAATGACTAAGTATCTTATTTTTGTTTTATACTTGGTAAACACTCTATCAGTATTTGTTGAATGAGTAATAAATATTCTTGAACAACCTTCTATTTTTTTGTTTCCGTAGCCTGCTTTCTCTAAAATTTTGGAAAGAATTAAGAAATAATATTCTCAGTACACCATACCTATCCCTAACATATAAAAATACGTCCTGCCCTCATAGCTGCTTCTGCCTCTGCTCAGTTTCTAAGTCATACAACTAATTACAGAATTACCTCATTAACATTTCTGAAGAAGAATTAATTGGCAAAATCCCTGATCTTTCTAATTCTGGTTCCTAGAAAATTTCTCAGTGCCTACACAATAAATGTATCATCAGTTTACTATGATCAGTACACATAAAAAATCCTTATATTAATATTCCATAAGTCTTAGGTGAAGAATCGGTATGACTTCCCTCATTATTTTGCTGTGGCCTAGATTTATTCAGGTTTTACAGAAGTGCTTCTGACTTTCAAGCAGGTCTCCATTTAGTAACTGTTTCATGATATAGAATCTGAGGTTATAAAACAAAAACCTAAAAGAGGTAATTGAATAAGCATTTAACTGATTTCATTGTATCTCATTATTATAGATCTGGAGCTATCCATTTTCTCCCATGAAGGTCATAAAAGACAATACTATAAAAGACTCAAGGTTATGGAGTGAATGAGTAACATTTGAAGACTAGTCCAATAGTTTCAGGAAAATATATTGTCGTAAAGCCAAAAAAAAAAAAAAGGGAAAGAAGAAAAGAAATCATCATTTCAAGGCAATATCACAAAATTAGTTATACTTCATATTATAGAAAAGGGCTTCAGTAAGAGAGTTTATTCTCTCATGTAAAGTAGTTATAAAATAGGCATTCCTGAACTTGTATGATAATTCAAGGATTTGGCAAGACCCAGGCTACACTGCTTTATACTCTGCCATTCTCAGCACGTGACTTCTATTGACAAGATCACTTCATGGTCCTGGTGCCACTGAAGAACTGAATTTTTAATGTTTTTAAATTTAAATAACTACATGTGGATCTTAGTTTTTGTTTGAAAATGGTAATATATCATTCTTGACTATTTCTAGGAAGTACAGATCTTATTTAGCTTAGAATTATGTAACATAGATGTGGAAAGGATTTTCAACCACAAAATTAATATTTAGGAATGCTGAAATCAAGCTAGATCCTCTGATTCCATAACCACTGATACTCATAAAAATTTATTTCTTTAAAAGATTTTACAATTAGGTGATGAGTATATTAATTGTCTTGATCTTGGTAATCATTCCATAATGTACATACATAGCAAATCATCACATTGTATACTTTAAATATATACACTTATATCTATTACTCTTGAATAAGATTTTTAAAAGTATTTTATAATTGACTTATTTTTTTTGAGATTTCAAGCAGACCTTCCTCTGTTTGCTTCAAATAATTTGCTTCCTCTATTTGCATCAATTAATTCCTAAACAATTCATTTTGACAGCTATTGTATTTGAAGAATGATTATGATAATCTCACAATAAATTTTTACCCCATATATTCTAAATGTTAAGGCTTAGGCTGTCTTTTTGGTCTTAAATCTGTATCTACTAAATGGTAAACTAGCCATTAATTTTCATTAAATCAAAAATATTCTTTCTTTTACTGAAGAAGTTTTACAATTAGCTGTATCTAAGTTGCTGTAAATAATTTGGTTAGGAATTTTTGATACAGTATTCATTGTGAATTGAATGAATTTTCCAGATTATTAAGTGCCTCATAAAAATCAGTCACTGCGCTAGCCATCAAGAACACAACAGTGGATTAAGCCAGACTAGACTCCTTCTGTAGTTGGAGATCTATTCTGTAAAAGAGCCTTTGACACAGCAATTAGTTGTCCCTGGCTTTTAAGAAGGAAAAGAGCAGGGTGACTTAAAGTCACGTACTAGGTCAAACTAGCCCACTTGCTATAAAGGCTACCCTACAAAGGCTGTGCTCTTCCAACTGAAATCTCAAGTATTTCTGGGATGACACAAAGAATTTGCAAGGGGTGGCCCACAAAAGTCGTTTGAAGGGAATTCATCACCCAAAACTCAACTTCCATGTGTAACTCTTGTCTAAAATTGCCTGATAACTCGCAATAAAAGTTTTTTCATTTTATGGAAGAAAGGTACACCTTTCTCCCTTCCCAAATGGCACTATGATGTATTGCCACAGAATGTAAAAAGGATTTAGGTGCCAAACAAAGAGATAATCTGAAATATGAGTTTGAAAAAATCAGGCCTCTTAAATTCAGAGATCTTCCTCTCCTGCCTGTCTTATAGTATTTCTGATAAATATGAAGCTTGATCCAATTGGTATATTCTTAACTCAGATCAGCTAAAGCAATATATAATAGTGACACTGAGATAAATGTAGTTGGAATGTCTTATAAAACTATCATATTTTCAAAATGCATTTGATAAAACCGAGGAATAAATTTTACTTGTTTTCTTCGTATTTGTTCTACACTCTTCCTTGCAAAAATGGTTAAAGCCTATTTTCTTAAATTATGCAATGAAACATTTTTCCAATTGTCTTCTTTCGTTTCTGATAATATTTAATATTTTCTCCCTCTTATTAACAAATAAACTTATTTAAACTTACAAAATAATAAATGTCAACCTAAAACACTCAATGTTTTTCCAAGATCTTTTAAGAAAATTGTGACAAAAGCAAGCAAAGAAACTTGAGAAACTGCTCACTGTTTCTCAAATCATGGTCTGATGTATAATTAGATTCTAAAAATCATGAGCTGTGATAGTTAAAAAAAAAAAAGAAAGAAAAGAAAGATTCCTGAATCCATCTATTGAATCAGCATTTCTTGGTAAATAAAGACTAGGGATCTGAATGTTCAACATGCATCCAGGATTTTTTTTATCCACATTAAGTTTGAGAATTTATATTCAGCTGTTGGTGAACCTTTTAAGAGAGTTCTATCCCATAAAAATTGAAGGACAACAAGGTGCTTTATAAAATCATAAGTGTATAAAAGAGTTTTCTGTCAGACAATAGCCAGCATCTGACCTAGTACCCAGAACACAGTAGATTGAAAGTAAAGAATACAAGTTATATACTTCCTTCTAAAATATTAGAAGATTGACTATAAGGAGACATCTTCCTTCTAATATATGTTAAAGATGTATTCCATAGTTAATGTTTTTACAAAGACTACCTTTTCAGCTAAATTTAATTTACAAATGGAATCATAGAAAGTGAACTCAAAGCGGGGTGCCTTCCATATTCCACTGCTGTGATCTTCAAATGAATGAGCACCGCAGATTATTCAGCCTTCTGAAAGGTACTTAATTAAGGAAACCCATAGCGTGCAGAATAACAGCCTGTGTGTTAACCTTGTTGACACGGTGTAGAAATCCCATGTAGACATCTTGTATAAAAGAAAGAAAATGTTCTAGTTCCTAAATTGGAATTTCCAAGTAATTATACTTCTAATGAAAATTGCTGCTACGGATGTCTGTTCAAAGGCTTTGGTTTCAAAAGTAAACATTTGAAAATATCAAACTTTTTTGATCACTGAATATTGTTTTCATTAATTAGACAAATATGACAGCTCCCTCTTTACCCTAATAGCCCCCTGGAGGAAATAACATTTTTGTTTGTCTAAACAGTACTTAATGACTACTCTAAAATTAGAGTTTAAGACCTTTAACTCTAGAGTGCACAGCTCTATGTCCTTGACTCTGATGTTTATCATGAATATTAATTTCCGATCTTAAAGTCAAGCCATGAAATTTTTATATATTTTCATTCTTTTCCCTTGACAATTTTGGTAATTGACATAATTTCCTCATCAGCAACGGTTGTTTGTGGCTTCCCTCATTTAACGAGAGTATAAAATTGGCAGCTCTGGATCCTCTCTTATTTCAGTGTGAAGCCTTATAGACTTGTTTGCTTTGAGAAGTAGCTAGACCTCTGATCTTAAAAGAATTATAGTTTTTGTTGGTGCTCTTATGCAATAAAGGACTTGATGTATTTTTTTATTATAGTTTTAATCATTACCTTTTTTTTTTTAAATTTTATTTATTTATTTGACACAGAAAGAGAGAGAGATCACAAGTAGGCAGCGAGGCAGGCAGAGAGAGAGGGGGAAGCAGGCTCCGTGCTGAGCAGAGAGCCCGATGCGGGGCTCAATCCCAGGACCCTGAGATCATGACCTGAGCCGAAGGCAGAGGCTTTAACCCACTGAGCCACCCAGGCACCCCAATCATTACCTTTTAAATTACTTTCCTATTAGATGAGATTTATGTCTACTGCTCCAGATCTTTGTTGCTTACATAAAATATCATTTCTACAAGGTATCTATCATTTTCTTTAAAATTTAATTCATTGTTAATAACTGATCATCAAATATCAGGCTATATATGTTTATATTGTTTATCAACATCTAACATTAAAGTAACTTAGACAGTATACAAACTGATATTCATATATGCATAAACATATGTATTTTAATATATGCAAATCAATTGGGATATTGTTATCTTTTGTTTATTTCTACTTTCAACAAAGATTTATCCAATACTTACTAAGCATCAGACAGATTTTTGTATGAGGATAGAAAGTAAAATGCAGAAGACACCAATTGGCCTGAAGATACCCCAGTCATCCAGGAAAGATAGACTCATAAATAATTATCTGTACCACTATATGGCAAATACTGTTAGATCTGGTGAAGTGCTATTGCAACCATAAAGACTGATGATGGAAACACAGAACAAGGTGCATTGAACCCACACGAGATGGAATTTTCTTGATAGAGCAATGGAAAAGACATTCTCTTTTACATAGTGGAAGTCCCTCGATGGTAAGTAACCCCAGTGATTTGGGAAAAGTTGCTGTGAGAAAGGAAGAACAACATACATTGTGGCCAGAGTGAAAAGTGCAAGGTGGTACATGGAAAGATACAGAGGAATTTAGAAAGGAAGCATGTGGGTAGATGTAAGAAATTCTGTGGTTAGAATCCCAGGCTCAGAAGCTTTAGCTTTTCTTTAGGAGATGGAGGAAGTAATCCAGAATGGCCTAAATCCTATCCAGAAATTTGTTCTGGGTATTTAGTCATCCAAATAATTATTTAATTATTTTTGAGAGTTCTTCTTGGCCAGGTGGTGGCTAAGAATCAGAGCCAAAATCTCTGTTCTCAAGAATCTTATAGTATTTTGCAGGAGAAAACTAATTAAGTCAGAAATTAATGTCTGATATAACAAAGGTTATGAGAGAGGAAAGAACAGAGTATAATGGATATAGAGATGAGTCATGTGATTGAGAAAGAAAAAAAAACAGGAAAGGCTTCTTTAATATATAAGTGTTCAGTGTTGACATAGGAGTGAAACTTAGCTAGATGAAAAAGGGGATTTGGTGGAGATCTTAAGTAGGGCAATAGTCTAAGGCTGGAATCATTGTGTGCTTTCTAATTTTCAATGACCATAGCAAAGTGTCCATGACTTGGGTTGTTCTGAAACGTAGCTATAGAAGTAGGAAAGGATCACTTCATGGACTGGGGTCCAAAACTAAAGAGATAACACTTTATACTAAAAGATACAGGGAGCCAATGGAAGACTTTAGGCAGATATATAACAAAATCATATTTGAGTTTCAGGGAGCTCAGCTGGAAGCAGTATGTGAAGAAGTTAACTGAGAGTTTAGAATAACACTTAACTAAGGGTTGTCTTAGATTGTACTCCCCAAGAGGTAGACCCTCAGGTCTACCCTCAGTAGACCAATCATTAGAGAAGTGGTAAAGTGAAAGGGGAATGAGAAGAAAGCCAACAAAATGTGTTTTATAAAGCCAATTACTCCTGCGGGCAACTGGAAATTAGGTCTCCTGGAAAACTCTGGGAGAAATTATAGACACACTCTCAGCATTTTCACACCAAGGAGAAAGGAAACTGGGTTATTTCCCCCCTAATTCCACATCTATGTCTTATGGAGGGCTTCTTCTAGAAACAATATCTCTCCAACATTTCTGGTTTGCCTTTCATGCAAACTGACTTTGGTCCCAAGCCCAGAGAAAAGCCCTCAGACTAAGAGTTTCAGGTGGTTGTGAGAAGCAGCCTTTACATGGTGGCCATATGGGTGGGATATTGGCATCATCAGCTAGCTACAAGGGCTAACTGGATGGGAAGCATTAGGGGTGTGGACATAGGCCATGATAGTGGGAATCCAGAGCAGGCCAGGGGAGCTCAAGGTCATCACTGTAATAGGATTTGACTATAAATTCAATGTTAGGAATGTATCATCAATGATTAGGTAGATTTTTTAAAAATTTTGAATTTGAGTATAATTGACAGAGATGTTACATTAGTTTCAGGTGCACAAAATAGTGATTTGACAAGTTTGTACATTACGCTGTGCTCACCACAAGTGTAGCTACTATGTGTCATCATACAATATGACAATATCACTGACTGTATTCACTATATTATTGCCTTTTATTCCCGTGACTTACTCATTCCATAACTGGAAGCCTGTATCTCCCACTCTCCTTCAGCCATTTTGCCCATCCTCTGAGCTTTCTAGCAACCATCAGCTTGTTCTCTGTATTTATAGGTCTGATTCTGCTTTTTTTTATTCATTTGACTTGTTTTTACATTCCTCAAATAAGTGAAAACATATGGCATTTATCTTTCTCAGTCTGACTTCTTTCACTCAGCGTAGTACTCTCTAGGTTCATTTGTCTTGTTGCATATGGCAAGATCTCATCCTTTTTTATGGCTAAGTAATACTTTAGTGTGTGTGTGTCACATTTCATTTATTCGTTCAACAATTCTATGCATTACTGTGTTCATCATAAGTGTGCTCTTTAATCCCCGTCACCTTCTTCATCCGTCCCACCCTCCCCTCAAGTAATCATCAGTTTGTTCTCTATAGTTAAGAGTCTGTTTTTTGGTTTGTCTCTTTTTTCCCTTTGTTCATTTATTTTGTTTCTTAATTTCCACATGTGAGTGAAATCTTAAGGTTTTTGTCTTTCTCAGTCTAACTTATTTCACTTAGCATAACACTCTCTGTATCTATCCATGTGGTCACAAATGGCACAGTCTCGTTTTTTTTATGGCTGCATAACATCTGTGTGTGTGTCTGTGTCTGTGTGTATGTGTGTGTGTGTATCAGATCTTCTTTATCCCTTTATCTATTGATAGGCATTTAGATTGCTTCCATATCTTTGCTGTTGTAAATAATGTTATACTAAACACAGAGGTGCATATATATTTTCAAATTACTGTTTTCATTTTCTTTGGGTAAAAAACCATAAGTGAAATTACTGGATGCTGTGGTATTTATATTTTAAATTTTCTGAGAAACCTTCATACTGTTTTCCACAGTGTCTACACCAGTTTACAGTTCCACCAGCAGTGCACAAGGGATCCTTTTTCTCCAAATCCTCACCAACACTTGTTACTTCTTGTTTTTTTGATTTTAGTTATTCTGACAGGTGTCAGGTGATGTCTCATTGTGATTTTGATTTGCATTTCCCTGATGATTGCCAATGTTAAACATTTTTCATGTGTCTAATGCCCATCTGTATGTTTTCTTTGGAAAAATGTCTCTTCAGGTCCTCTACCCATTTTTTTTTTTGGCTGGGTACAGTATACTTTATTGATGGTATAAGACAAGGTAGAGCTCCCCAAGCCCCTCCCCTTCTGCAAGGGGTCTGAGATGGAAACAGTGGAAGTCGGGAGATTCTCAGTGGTTTGGAGGATAAGTAGGGGCAGGGACTCCCCAGCAACTGAGGGCCTCTCTCTTCCTCTTTCTCTCACTGGGGCTGGTAGTCCAGGGGGCTCTTACTCCTTAGAGGGCATATGGACCATAAGGTCTACCACTTGGTTGCTGTAGCGAAATTCATTGTCATACCAAGAAATGAGCTTGACAAAGCAGTCATTGAGAGCAGTGCCAGCCCCGGCATCGAAGGTGGAAGAGTGGGTGTCACTGTTAAAGTTGCAGGAGACAACCTGGTCCTCAGTGTACCTCAGGATGCCCTTGAGGAGGCTGTCTGATGCCTGCTTCACCACCTTCTTGACGTTGTCATATTTGGCAGCTTTCTCCAGAAAGCAGGTCAGATCCACGACAGACACATTGGGGGTAGGGACACAGAAGGCCATGCCAGTGAGCTTCCTGTTCAGCTCAGGGATGACCTTGCCTACAGCCTTGCCTGCACCAGTGGAAGCAAGGATGATGTTCTGGGCAGCCCCTCAGCTGTCACACCACAGCTTCCCAGAAGGACTGTCCACGGTCTTCTGAGTAGTAGTGATGGCATGGACAGTGGTCATGAGTCTCTCCACGATGCTGAAGTTGTCATGGATGACCTTGGCCAGAGGAGCCAAGCAGTTGGTAGTGCAGGAGGCATTGCTGACAGTCTGAGGGAGTTGTCATACTTCTCATGGTTCACACCCATCATGAACATGGGGGCATCAGCAGAAGGACAGAGATGATGACCCTCTTGGCCCTGCCCTTCAAGTGAGCCCCAGCCTTCTCCATGGTGGTGAAGACCCCAGTGGACTTCAGAACATGCTCAGCACCAGCATCACCCCATTTGATGTTGACAGGATCTCGCTCCTGGAAGATGGAGATGGACTTTCCACTGATGACACGCTTCCTGTTCTCAGCCTCAACTATGCTGTGGAAGCCATGGGTAGAACCATACTGGAATATGTAGTCCATGTAGTTGAGGTCAATGAAAGGGTCACTGATGGTAACAATGTCCACTTCGCCAGAGGTAAAAGCAGCCCTGGTGACCAGGTGCCCAGTATGGCCAAATCCATTCACTCTGACCCTTCACTGTTGTGTCTCAGGGATGCGGCTAGCACTGTGTACTAGAAGATGCGGCTGTCTGTTGAACGGGGCAGAGCAGAAAGTCCCTCTACCCATTTTTAATCAGATTGTTTTGGTGGTGTTGAGTTATATAAATTCTTTATATATTTTGATATTAACCCCTTGTCAGATATGTCATTTGCACATATCTTCTTCCATTTGATTGTGTTCATTTGTTTTGTTTTGTGGGTGGTTTCCTTTGCAGTGCAAAGGGTTTTTATTTTGATATAGTCCCAATAGTTTATTTTTGCTTTTTTTCCCCTTGCCTTAGGAACCATATCTAGAAAAGTGATACTATGGCTGATGTCATAAAAATTACTGCTTGTGCTTTCTTCTAGGATTTTTATTGTTTCCGGCTTCACATTTAGGTCTTTAATCCATTTTGAGGTGTTGTTGTTTTTTTCCCCCATGTATGGTATTTTAAAGGGGTCCAATTTCTTTTCTTCCTTATTTATTTATTTATTTTGCTAGTAATGGTCGAATTTTCTCAGCACTATTTGTTGAAGAGACTGTGTTTTTCCCATTGTATATTCTTGCCTCCTTTATCATAGATTAATTGACCACATAAGTGTGGATTTACATCTGGGCTCTCTGTTCTATTGATCTTTGTGTCTATTTTTTGGCCAGGAACATACTGTTTTGATTACTACAGCTTTGTAGTGTATCATGAAATCTGAAATTGTGATACTTCCAGCTTTGTTTTTCTTCCTCAAGATTACTTTGGCTATTAGGATCTTTTGTAGTTCTACATAAATTTTATTATTATTTGTTCTGGTTTTGTGAAAAATGTTGTTATTTTGAGAGGAACTGTAGCAAGGCAGTTGCTTGAATCTGTAGATTGTTTTGAGTAGTATTTGCATGTTAACAATACTAATTCTTCCAATCCCTGAGCATGGAAAATCTTTCTATTTGTGTCATCTTCAGTTTTTTTCATAAGTGTTTTATAGTTTTCAGAGTACCAGTCTTTTACCTCTTTGGTTAAATGTATTTATTCCCAAGTATTTTATTGTTTTGGGTCCAATAGTAAATAGAGTTGTTTTATTAATTTTTATTTTTGCTACATTATTAGTGTATGTAAATATTACTGATTTCTGGCTATTAATTTTGTGTTCCGCGACTTTACTGAATTCATTTATTACTTGTAGTAGATTTTTGGGTGGAATCTTTAGGATTTTCTATGTATAGAATTATATCATCTGCATATTGTGACAGTTGAACTACTTCAATACCAGTATTGGATGCCTGTTATTTCTTTTTCTTCTTTCCCTCCCTTTCTTCCTTCCTTCCTTCCTTCCATCCTTCCTTCCTTCCTTCCTTTCTTTTTTTTTCTTTTTCTTTTTTGTTATCTCATTACTACAGCTAGGACTTCTAGTGCTGTGTTGAATAGAAGTGGTGAAAGTGGATTTTCTTGTGTTGTTCCTGATTTTAAGGGAAAAGATTTCAGGTTTTCACCATTGATATGGTGTTAACTTTGGGTTTTCATATATGGCCTTTATTGTATTGAGATATGTTTCCTATAAACTCATTTTGTCGAGAATTTACATCATGAATGGATATTGAATTTTGCCATTTGATTTTTACGCTTCTAATAAGATGATTAAATGCATTTTATTCATTGTTTTGTTGGTGTAGTATATCATATTGATTGATTTGTGAATATTAAACTATTCTTGCATCCTTGAAATAAATCCCACTTGATCATGACAAATGATCCTTTTAAAATGTAGGTTATGTTGGGTTTGCTAATATTTTGTTGAGGATTTTTTCATCTGTGTTCACCAGGGATGTTGGCCTGTAATTTTTTGTTTTGTTTTGTTTTTGAGGGTCTTTGTCTTTGGGTATCAGGGTAATGCTGGATGCATAAAATGTATTTGAAAGCTTTCCTTCATCTTCTATTTTTTGAATAGTTTGAGGAAAATAGATATCAACCCTTCTTTAAGTGTTTGGTAGAATTCACCTGTGAAATTATCTCCATGGACTTTTATTTTTTGGTAGTTTTTTGATTACCAGTTCAATTTCATTACTAGTAATTAGTCTGTTCAGATTTTCTATTTCTTCCTGATTCAGTTTTGGAAGATTATATTTTTCTAGGAATTTATTCATTTCTTCTAAGTTGCCCAGTTTGTTGTCATATACTTTTTTATAGTATTCTCTTATAATTCTGTGGTGTCACTTGTTGCTTCTCACTCATTTCTGATGTTATTTATTTGGGTCCTTTCTCTTTTTTTCTTGATATGTCTGGCTAAGGGTTTATCTGTTTTATCTTTTCAGAGGACAAGCTCTTGTTTCATTGATTTTTTTCTGTCATTTTTTAGTTTCTGTGTCATTTATTTCTGCTCTGATCTTTATTATTCTTTCCTTGTACTCAGTTTGAGCTTTGTTTTTCCTCCTTTTTTTTAAGGTTAGCTTGTTGTATTGTGCTTTTTCTTGTTTTTTAAGATAGACCTGTATCAGTATATATTTCCCTCTTAGGATTGGTTTTGGTGTGTTCCAAAGATTTTGAACCACTGTGTTTTCATTTTCATTTGTCTTCATGTGTTTTTTAATTTCTTCTTTGATGGCTTCATTGACTCCTTGGTTCTTTAGTATCATGTTGTTTAGACTCCATGTGTTTATGTTTTTTCCATTTTTTTCTTGTGATTGATTTCTAGTTTCATTATGTTTATAGTCAGAAGAAGACGTATGGTATGATTTAAATCTTTTTTGAATTTATTGAGGCTTGTTTTGTGGCCCAACATATAATGTATTCTGGAGAATCTTCCATGTGCACATGAAAAGAATGTGTACTGTGTGTTCTTTTTTATATTTTCTATCTCTTTATAGAAGGTCTCAGTGAGTTCTTCTTTCTTCTATTCTTCTTTCCAGCCCAGTGAGCATCTATCTATATATATATATATATTGCCATTTGATTGGCAATATATATTGCCAATCAAATGGCCCAGGTGGGTCATCTGGGGCTGTGGTGCGCTAGGGACCAATATATATATATATTGCCATTTGATTTCCCACTATATTATATATATATATATATTTCCCACTATATTATATATATATATATATAATATAGTGGGAAGAGTGCATAAGTAAGGAGGGGAAGAGGAAGGAGAGAGAGAATCTCAAACAGGCTCTACACTCAACATGGAGCCCAACATGGGGCTTGATCTCATGACTCTGAGATCATGACCTGAGCCAAAATCAAGAGTCAGACACTTATCCCAGGCACCCCACTATCATTACTTTAAATTCTTTATCAGGCATATTTCTTATATTTGTTTAACTTAGTTCTTTTTCTGAGGTTTCGTTTTGTTCTTTCTTTTTGAATATATTCCCCTGTCTCCCCATTTTGCTTGACTTTCTGTGTTTGTTTCTATGGATCATGTAAAACAGCTACTTCTCCTAAACTTGAAGGATTGGTCTTGGGTATGGTCATCCCCTATGTAGACTGTGTGTGTTCAGTGACTTTTGCTGGCTGGATGAAACTGTGTCTGCTATGGACCGGGGTTCCTGGAGATTTCCATACAGCAGGCACCTTGTCAGGACAGCTGAAGCTGAAGAGGATCAGGCCAAGGCGTCCTGGGGTTCTGTGTCCGGAGGGCACCTTGGCAGGACAGCTTTAGCTGAAATGGGTACAAGCTAGGTTTATCCTGGGGCTCTCTATACTGAGGGTGACCTGAAAGGACAGCTGAAGCTGACTTGGGTAAAAGTTAGGATATCCCAAGGTGCTCAGTGTAGGTAATGCCCTGGCTGTGTGACTGGAACCAAGGTTGGTGCAGGTGGCAGTGCTCTAGGCACTATACACAGGGGATGCCCTGGTGGGATGGCTAAACTGATGCAAGCATGGGTCAGGGGTTTCTGGGACACTCTATGCAGAATGCACCCTGGCAGAGCAGCTGTATCTGAAGTGGATGTCAGCCAGGTTGTTTTGGAGTGTTCTGCACTGGGGGCGTCCTAGCAAGCCATGTGAAGCTGGAGTGAATAGTGTTCCAGGGTCCTTTGCATCTATGTTATCTTGGTGTAAAGACTGAGGCTGTAGTGAGCATTAGCCAGGGGTGTCTCAGTTTGCACCATCCTGTATCCACCTTGGTGGGTCATCTGGGGCTGTGGTGCGCTAGGGACCTGGAGCTCTCAGGTGGCGGGCCAGTTAGGGCACCTGGACTGTGCACTGATCTATGCTTTCAAAGAGAATAGGAGCACAGACCTTGCTTATCAGCCCCTACTGCCTAAGAATTGTTCCAGCACCTACCCCCATCATTCAGCAAAGTTCTAGGGTTGGCTCTTTTATATGATAGCTGCTTTTAAACTGCAGTTTTTTCCTCTGTGCTCAGGGATAGACAAATCTGCTCCTCGTCCCTCAGTACTCCCTTTCCACTGCAGTTGACACCATCAGGGCTGGGGGTTCCATTGGTTACCCTGTATCCATCTCTCTTGCTGTTCTCTTTTGTCATTCTCTCTATCATTTGTTGTGCAGAAGCTAATATTAGCCCTCAGAACTGAGGGCTAATATTCATTTAGCCCTCAGTTCTTCTTCAGGAGGAACTGTTCTATAAATAGGTATAATTTGGTGTGTTTCATAGAGGGGACAAGTTCTGAATCTTCCTACATTGCCTTCTTGGACCAAACCCCAAGAGTAGATAGATATTGGACACCTGGGTAGCTCAGGTGGTTAATCGTCTGCTTGGGCTTAGATCATGGTCCTGGGATTGAGTCCCACATCAGCCTCCCAGCAGGGAACCTGCTTCTCCCTCTTTGTCTGTCTCTACTTCCTGCTTGTATACACACACAAGCTCTCTCTCTCTCCTTCTCTGTCTCTCTCTCTCTAACTCTCTCACAAATAAAATCTTCAAAAAAAATCTTTTTAGGGGCACCTGGTGGCTAAGTTGTTAAACATCTGCCTTTAGCTCAGGTCGTGATCCCAGGGTCCTGGGATCGAGCCCCACATCAGGCTCCCTGCTCAGTTAGAAACCTGCTTCTCCCTCTCCCCCTCCCTCTGCTTGTGTTCTCTCTCTCGCTGTCTCTGTCTCTATCAAATAAATAAATAAAATCCTAGAAAAAAATAAAATAAAAATTAAAACAGTAAAAAAATCTTTTAGGTTGAATGGATAAAGATGTGGTCTATTTATCCAATGGAATATTATGCAGCCATCAGAAAAGATGAATACCCAGCTTTTGTATCAACATGGACGGGACTGGAGGAGATTATGCGGAGTGAAATAAGTCAAGCAGAGAAAGTCAATTATGATATGGTTTCACATACTTGTGGAACATAAGGAATAACATGGAGGACATTAGGTGAAGGAAGGTAAAAGTGAAGTGGGGGAAATCGGAGGTGGAGACGAACCATGAGAGACTGTGGACTTTGAGAAAAAAACTGAGGGTTTGGGAAGGGAAGGGGTTGGGGAGGTGGGTGAGCCTGGTGGTGGGTATTAAGGAAGGTACATATTGCATGGAGCACTGGGTGTAGTGCATAAACAGTGAATCTTGGAACACTAAAAAAATAAAATTAAGATATTAAAAAAATAAAATAAATGGAATCATACAATACATAAAAATTTTAAAAATATTTTAAAAAAACATCTTCAATATATGGTGTGCCTGAGTATCTCAGTGGGTTAAAACCTCTGTCTTTGGCTCAGGTCATGATCTCAGAGTCCTGGGATTGAGCCCTGCATCGGGCTCTCTGCTCAGCAAGGAGCCTGCTTCCCCCTCTCTCTCTGCCTACTTCTGATATCCCTCTCTCTCTCTCTCTCTCTGTCAAATAAATAAATAAATAAATAAATCTTTTAAAAATAATAATAAAATTAAAAATAAATAAAAAATATCTTCAATATAGATACTGAAGATACTGAACTAAGGTATTTTTTTTTTAACAACCAAAAGAGTTAGTATATATGTAAAGCCAATATTGAAGCCTCTTTATAATTGTATCTACTACAAAAAAGTGTTATATTATAGCAGTATAAACACTGGCTAAGAACCAGATGACATGCAGTAGTTCTTAGACCTTCAGATTTTTGCCAGTGTGAAGCTTGGGTGACATTCTTAATCTCTCAGAGCTTCTCATGAAAAAAGGTGGGAGTAAATATCAAATCAACTTTGTATAGGTTACATGAACTAAAGTAAGTAAGCCTAAGCCTGGCACAAAATTTTCTTTCTTTTTTTTTTTAATTTTGTTTTATTTATTTATTAATTTATTTATTATGTTCAGTTAGCCAGCATATACTACATCATTGGGTTTTTTTTTTAAGATTTTATTTATTTATTTGACAAAAACTACAGAGAGTTTTTGCTGTAGTGTGCAACGATTCATTAGTTTTCACTTTAAAATAGAAACCACATCACATGATTTGGGCCTAGGACCTATCAAGTTGTTCATTACTAATAAATGAGTGAATCTAATTGAAGACCTTTCATTTTTCCCATAACTGTGTTTTGGACAACTGCTGTTAAGCAGTAGTGGTTTGTTAAAATACCCATACTTAGCTCATACCTAATACACATTTCTTTACCCCCAAAAAGTCTGTGAAAACATTTCAATTGACTAAATCTCTCTTTTTTTAAGATTTTATTTATTTGACAGAGAGAGAGATCACAAGTAGGCAGAGAGGCAGGCAGAGAGAGGAGGCGGGAAGCAGGCTCCCTGCTGAGCAGAGAGCCCGATGTGGGGCTCGATCCCAGAACCCTGAGATCATGACCTGAGCTGGAGGCAGAGGTTTTAACCCACTGAGCCACCCAGGCGTCCCTTGACTAAATCTCTTAATGACTACATACATAATATGAGAAAAATATACTTAAAAGAGTTAAAAATGTAATTTTATTTCTGCATGAGTAAACCTCTTCTTTGTCTATGCTATTGAAAACATTTCTTCCTCCTTCACAGGCACATGGTTATGGGACATTTAACTGTGAGAAAGTCCTCAGGTTATTGGAACTTGGTGTCAAGTTACATTCCCACTCCCCCTAGTGTAAGTGTTAATTATCTTATAATAAATAACCTTTATTCTTGATTTTTTTCTAAGAATCCTTTGACTATCATCTGGGAATCCAGTTAGCATTAGATCTGTTCTTCCTTCTCTTTGCTTAAGTAGGAACTCTTTTTTTCTGATTCTTTTTTTCTGTTTTCACAAAGAAAGGTACTGTGATCCCTACGTGAATATACACAGGGCTAACTCTGCCTCTTTATTAGTCAAGAAGGTATTTATTTTCCAGCTTTCTCTTTTCCTTCTGGCTTTAGAAATTCAGCTTATATAAAAATTAATTTAAATGAGTTTGTTAGAAAATATCTTTTAATCACTTCAGCAAGGTTCTGCCAGAGCATTGGGTTTGTTTTGTTCTCAAAGTGTTCGTCTTTTCCAAAATATGTACTTAAAATTACTTTGAAAAAAAGATATGTAAGATGTCAGGAATTTCCTTCTAAGAAATTTAGGTGGTGCTCGGGGCAATGGGTAGAAATAGAGGTGAAATTAAATCAGAAATATGTTGATAATTGTTGAACCTGGATGATTGTATATGGGAGTGATGTAGTGTTCTCTGCTTTTGCATGTTTGAAATTTTCATAATTAAAATTAAGGTCACAAAAAATCTAAATTGTTCTCTAATTGTTATTTTTATAGTATTTGTCTCTTTTATGTATCAGTAAGCTGTAGTTTGTAACACATCACTTAAAAAACTAGTGGGTTAAAACAGTAAGCATTTGATATTGATCATGAGTCTCTGGATTTCCTGGGCTCTGTCTTACGTCTGCTGTCAACTGTAGGTCAATAGGAAGTTCTCTTCGTTTTGCCTGGAATTTCCCACATGTTTGGGAGTCATCTGTATATAGGCAAGACTAATAAGGCCTCATTTGATAAAATCGGGCTCTCCTATCACGTTCTGTTGGCCAGAGCAAGTCACAAAGCCAGCCCAGATTCAAGAGGTAGTAAAGTAGACTGCTTCTTATTAGGGGGAGCCAAAATGTACATGGATGCAGGAGCCATCAATTGGAGTGATTAATATAAGCAATGTCATATGTAAGCATTTATTGCTTTTTAAATCACCTGCTACTTATAACCTGATAACTTACAAATGTTTATGTCTGCCCTCAACTCTCCCTTCCAGCTTTAATCTAACTATAGGTCACTTACTCTTGGATTTCTCATGAGCACTACCCCATTCACTGGCCAGTGTTTATTACTTCTTCCTTAAAGCCTTCTCCCCTCTCCTTTCTTCTCCTCACTCTCTGTCTGTAATCAATATCATTTCCATCTAGGAATTCATTCATCTGTTCATCTCTCCATCCAGTATTTAGTTCAGTATTTATTTCATACCTATTATGTGCCTAACAGTGGCCTAATCACCAAACAATCTAATACTAGCAAAACCAGACATAGCCTCTGCCTTCACAGACCTTATGTAGCAACAGTCAAGGAACAGAGTCAAAGCCACAAAAATACATGTAAAATTACAATTATAACTGCTGGGAAAGAGGAAAGATATGTAGTGGTAACATGAAATTGTAATCATTCTGAGTCTGATAATTTGGTCAGATCTCAGTCTTGGAATAAGGAGATACAGCATAACCTCCAACCAACCCACAGCCAGTTTGAATGAGAAATAAACTTTTGTTATGAAAAGCCACTGAGTTTTGGGGGTAATTTGTAAAATAGCCTATCCTAATTAATATATGTAGTATAATGGTGGGCCATCCTCATATATCTTGAAGGCACCAAGACTTATAGTAGACCTTGGTGTAAAGAGGAAATCTTTAAAGCAGATGCTAAAACCTCTTTGAATGAGACTGGAAATGAGAACAGAGAAGGCAAAAAATTATAGAAGCAGCTGGCATACATTCAAAAGAACAGAATTTTAGAAAAGAGTGTGGATGAGTTAGTATTTAGGAGCCACAGTAGAAAATAAGAACAGCAATCCCAGCTTCTGTCTGCCAAGTGCAGACTGTGAGGAAATAAGTGGGCACCACTTTGAGATGGCTGCAGGAGAAATGAGAATCACAGAGGAGAGCCAGGTTTTATTTGATTAATGCCAGAAAGAGAAGGAGATGCTGAGGATTTAGGGCACTTATGTGACCATGGAGATAATTATACCAGGGGTCACACTGAAAGAGTTTGAGACATGGGGTATGTGGGTATTGTATATGAGTGAATGAGTGAGTGAATAAATGAATGCGTCATAGAGCATTATGGAGATGCTAGTGCGGTAAATGTGTATGTGTTTTGGTGGAAATGATGCTCACAATTTTGGTATCAGTTTATGAATCTAGGGCTGACAGACATATGATGACTTCAGTTTCACTATCTCTTTGGGGAAGATGACTCCTTTGGTTGAGGTAATGACAGACCCAAAGGCTGTAGGATCCATGTTTTTTATGCCAGGTTGGTGGTGAACCAGAACTTCAGGTCGCAGTGTCCATTACTACTCCTTATTCTCATCTCTTATTAATTCCCACATTGAATTACTTCTAATCCAGCTATTAGACATTTGTACTCTTCACTGCTTATAAACTGATAGTTGTAAAATATAATTCTGAATTTTTCCTCCCTCTTTAAAAATCCTTCAGTAATTTCTTAGCTTTTCTTTTTTTTCCCCAAAAATGTTTATTTTATTTTTTCAGTGTTACAAGATTTATTGTTCATGCACCACACCCAGTGCTCCATGCAATACGTGCCCTCCTCAATACCCACCACCAGGCTCGCCCAGCCCCCCACCCTCTCCCCTCCAAAACCCTCAGTTTGTTGCTCAGAGTCCACAGTCTCTCATGGTTCAACTCCCCCTCTGGTTTCCCCCCATTCACCTTTCCCTTCCTTCTCACAATGCCCTCCATGTTTTTCTTTATGCTCAGCACGTAAGTGAGACCATAAGGTAATTGGCTCTCTCTGCTTGACTTATTTTACTCCGCATAATCTCTTCCAGTCCCATCCATGTTGATACAAAAGTTGGATATTTGTCCTTTCTAATGGAAGCATAATATTCCATTGTGTATATGTACTATATCTTCTTTATCCATTCATCTGTTGAAGGGCATCTTGGTTCTTTCCACAGTTTGGCAATTGTGGCCATTGCTGCTATGAACATTGAGGTACATGTGGCCCTTCTTTGTAATGCATCTGCTTCTTTGGGGTAAATACCCAGTAGTGCGATGGCTGGGTCATAGGGTAGCTCTTAGCTTTTCAAAATAACATCTAAACTCTGTTCAAGCATGAAGGCTCTTTACCATTTCTCCTGTAGCTACTACTTCAGAGTCCCCCCAAGCCATACTCATCTTCTATATCACTGACTCAGAACTACCTGAAGTTTCTTAAAGCTTCATTGTTTCATTTATTAGGCTGCTATCTCTGATTTTCAAACTGTCCACTCTATCCTACCCTCTTCATTTGGTTAACTCTTCTCTGAAATATAGTTTGACATATGACCCTTTACATGTGTTTTTCTAATGTTCTTTTGAAGTAATTCCACTATCTGAAGGTTTCAGAAACACCTTGTCAAATATTGCTCAAGCAGTTTATTTCCTTTTTATGTTCCTTTATTTTTTTTTCTGAAATTTGGGAAGACATTTTATTTTCTTTGGAAGCTTTCTGCATTTCATTTACTATCACCACTAGACTAATCATGATACATACAAACAGATTAATGAATTTAAATGAATTTGGATGAAATAAAAAGATGAATGAAACAAAATGGGAGATATGAAAAGTCATAGCAGCATAGAAAAATCTACAGGAAGTTTGGTTTGAAACTAAGATAGAGCTGTACACAGTGTAAAAGGGCAGTGTAAGAGTGTAAAATTTAAGTCATTATGTGTACTTGATATAACTGGACGCACAATTACAGAAGTTTATTCTGATAAGTGGAAAGCTTTGTCATCACTTGTACATTTTTTCCCTTGATTGAAACCTTCATAAATTTTCTCTGCAGGGACTTACCTCATTTCACTAAATGTAAGATGCCAAATATTGTAAGAGATACAATTAATATCTTTACCAATAAACTATGACACAGTGCTTTCTCATCACAGCAATTGTAAGAGACATTCCAGTTTTGGAGATGATAAAATGTGAGCAAAATGCACATGTTAGAATTGATGAAATAAAAAAAATTGATGAAAATTAGACAAGTAACTAAATGATTAGATCCCTGGTATTAGAAAACTTCCAGAGGAAATAAAGCCATGACCTTTCAAACTTCAGGAAAAAATAATTAAAAGAATAAAATTCACTAAAACTGCTTGACCAATATTTGACAAGATGTTTCTGGAACCGTAGAGTGTTAATTAAGTTATTTCAAAACTCACCATGAGGGTTATTATCTTAGACTCTACAAAGTGAGTTTTTAACTTGTAGCAAATTGATAAGTTGCAAATTATTTTTGTCTGGGAGGCATACAAATTACTTGTCTTCAGAAGAAAAGAAAACCCTAATGGTTGTAGTTTTATTGCCCTATAAGAAAGACATCAGCCAGTTTCGTATCTAACTTTGCAGTTTTATTCCAGCACCTTTTCTTTTGTAAAAGAGATATTGCACAGGACACTTCTTAAAAGCAGCAAAACTTCATAACTAATGCAAACAGGGTGAGATATTGAACTCCACTCAGTTGAAACAAGTCAGAGAAGTTTTTGAACATTGGACTGAGTTTGTGAAAAGGAGACATTCAGGAGATGGTCGGTTAATGTGTTAGGCTATCTGTATTTGCTAATCAGGGCTTATCAGTAAGATTCCTATCCTATCCCACTGCAGAGACTGGGCGATAGGGGTACTATTCTTCTTGATGATTACATTTCAAAAGGGATGCCTCTCAGTGCTTGAGGAAGGTAGAGAAGAAATTTACAATTGCAAGTTTCCTAAAGTAAGTGCTCTAAGAAAAGGAAGATGAGAGGTGGAGATGCTGAAATCAGGAAGAAACCTGTCTACAGTTTAGTCAAGCTACAGGAACTGCTAAGGTCATCTTAGTCAATATCATTGATGATACATACCATTTTCTGGTATTCTTTTAGAACCAACTTTGTCAACCTTCTGGTTCTCTCTGAACATTCAAACGTGCTCACTGCAAATTTGTATGAAGTTAACACTTTATATTTTTGAAAATTATATTCTGACTTGTTTTTTTCTCCCATAATAGTTGATACAACAAGCAGAAATCAAAGACAGTGAAAACAGAAAACAAAACAAGTAGCAACAAAAAGACACATTAAAACACAAATTTGGAAAGGGCAAAAAATTAATTTCTGTAATCTAGTGAGACAGCATGGGGAAGGTTAATGGAGTAAGAAGAATAAATGGAAATAATTGTCTTTGGAATGTGAACATTAACATAATGAAGAGCAATGAATAAGAAGCATGACAATGTTGAGTATTTTATCTCATTGTCCTAAGGGGCACTCAGTTGAGAAATGATACCACAAAAAAAAAAAAAAAAAACATTTCGAATCATAATAAATACATGTGATAAAAAAATAACGAGAGCGCTCAGAAGTATCAGACAATAAAAAATTTCTTGCTACTTCTTAAGTGACTTCTAATCCTCTTCTAAATTTTCTTTGTAAATTCAAAAGTTAACTTGAATTCTGACTCTGACATAAATGAAGCTTGCAGCATTTACTTCTGTATTGCCAGGAGCAGTATTTATCTGGATCTGTTTAAATCTTTCCAGGCATTCCTATTTATTTAAGCTTATAAAAGTCCTTTTCTTTGATGTTATTCTATTTTTTCATTGTTTGAGAAAAGCAAGCAACTGAAAAATGTAATTTCCATTTCCTAAATTACTATTTTCCCCACAAACTTCCTAGGACTATCCAAATGATCGTAGCAAAATGGAATATAGCAAATTGCCTTCTAGAGGGATTCTTCACAATTAGAAATCACCCAAAGTACAGATAAAAGCAGTATGTAAAGGTTTTTAAACTATCTCATGGATGACGTTGCATAAAGATTTTTGCTTTTACTACTTTGATCTCATCATTATTTTTATCAAGTTCTGAGTATAAAAAACTTTTTGTGCTTAATAGGTATTCAATAAGTGAAGATCAAATTTTAAAATCATCTACCTGCTTTATTTCCAGTCTAAATGTAATCAGTGTGAGTCAAAGTAGTAAAGACTTTGGCAGAGCAGCATTACAGTGTATAGCCTAAAAATTGCTACAATAAAGACATCGCAGGAACAGGGCTTTCCAAACATTGTTTTCAGGAATAATAGTATCTCCAGGTCAATGCAATTAGCACCATCCAATAGAATTTGTATAATGAAGACATTCTGTATCTGTGCCATCCAGTACGGTAGCCAATGGCCACATGTGGCTATTAAATATTTGAGCTATTGCTAATATAACTGATTAGCTGAGTTCTTATTTTTGTTTCATATAAATTAATTTAGATAGCCAAATGTCGTTAGTGGCTACCACACTGTACAACACAATCTTTTTTGATATGTTCTTCAAGAATAAAGAAAAAATGCTTTAATTTTTTGTTTAAAAAAAAAAAAAAACCTTTGCTTAACCTAGTAGTTTCCAAATTCATTTGAACAAAAAATCCTTCTTTTACATCTGACTGAACCATTAGGGCATGCTCCTTTTAAAATCCACAGCAAAAAACAGTAAGATGTTCAGGGTCATTTACACATTATTCCCTGTTTTATTTGCTCTTTCATGTATGTATTCACTCAACTAACATCTATTGGGCTATTTACTGGGCACTGTTAAGATACAGTCTTGTTCATTCTTTAAGCTCTTGCTGATGGGACAGATTAATTAATAAATACATGCAGTCTGGTAAATTCCAAGAAACACAGAAGGCTATGGGAATACAGAGATGGGAAGGCCTACCTCAAAGATATTGTGGGTTTAGTTGCAGACTACCAGAATAAAGCTGATACCGCAAGGAAGTGAGTTAAATGAGTTTTTTGGTTTCCCATTGCATGTAAAAGTTATGTATATACTATGTTATAGTCTCTGAAGTGTATAATAGCGTTATGTCTTAAAAAACCACCAATGTACGTATGTTAATTAAAATACTTTATTGCTAAGAAATGCTAACCATTATCTGAGCATTCAGTGAGTCATGATCACTGATCACAGATCACCGTAACAAATAAAATAATAATGAAAAAGTTTGAAATGTTGCAAGAATTACCAAAATGTGACAGAGATGTAAAGTAAGCAAATGCTGTTGGAAAAAAAAGGTTCCTATAGATTTGTTTGATGTGGGATTACCACAAACCTTCAATTTGTTTAAAAAAAAAAAAAAAGCAGTATCTGTGAAGTGCATTAAAGTGAAGCATAAT
>CM053612.1:82061628-82098109 GCA_028646535.1 Procyon lotor | reverse complement strand
AAAAAAAAAAAAAGATTTGTCATAAGAAACTTTCCAGAAGGAGACTGGAGGACAAGTGAAAAAGAGGGCCTTTTTTAAGTTTTCATTTCTCTGACTCCCGTTTGCCAGCATTTAAATGCCACTTAACCTGTACTATTCAAGCCGAGACTTTGTGTCATGACATATGCTCAGATCCTGTGGGTTGCTCTTTTATACCCTTAAGTCAAAAGGATTAGTTCACTTTTCATAGGTTGGTTTGAGGGTAACCTTTCTCTAAGCATTTTCTATTTCCTTTCTGCGACCCCCGACAAGTCCCTCTAACCCAACCCCTTCACAGTCCAACACATACCAAAGAAGTTGGAATTTTTACATATAACTTACAGTGATCTCAAAATAACAATCAAAATTTTGACCTGAGAACAGGGATAGGCCTTCTCTCATTTAGTTCTCAGTAAAACATAGGTACACATGTACATACAAGCACATTCACATTGTCTGTCTTTTCCCAATTTCAACAAACTTCCAACTGATTTCCCTGCATCCTCCTTTTTTTGGTAATAGTCCATTCTCAGCAATGTAAGGGATGTTCTAAAATGTGAATCTCATTAAGAGCCCCCCCCATATTAAACTCTTCAAGAACTCTCTGAATTTCTTCAAGAGAAATTCCATATCCATTAGTTTAAAATTCTCTGTAAGATGTGCTCCAAGTTTACTCCTCCACCCTAAGAACTAAACATCTTAGACCAGAGTGTAGCACACAGTGAACACCCAGTCTGTGTTAGCAGTTATTTTAGGTTATGTTTCTCTGTCCGGAAAGCCTAAGAATGTGGCATGCTGTAAGATTAGGGAAGCAACACAAAGTACAGCAAACATACATAAGAAAAGCAAATCCTCGAAATGTTCTTGAGAATTCACCACTCCTAACAAGACTGATCTACTCCTCCCACTCTGTCCTTAGCCTACATAATTTATAGTTTCAAGGAATGAAGTTTATCCAGATTAAAACTTCCCTTTTTTTCACATATCAATGTACAGTTAAAACCATCTTATAGATCTTCTTTGATCCTAAAAATATGTTGGGAAACATTTCTATAAATATTTTTTACGAAACAGGTACTGTAAGAATGATTAAAATTCTAAACATGAATTTTGTTTTATGAACAGAGAGACAGTATAGGGTAGTTATCACAAACCCAGATCTAGTAAAAGATTCATCCCACTGAGTGCCATTAATTGGTGTCAGCTTCCCCAAATACCACCAGTATAACACATGGATTAAGCAAAGCTGAGTTTATTACTTAGTACAGTAAAGAAGGCCAATACCATAACAGGGTCTTAGAAGATTCTCAGAAGAGAGAGGTTGAGGGCAGACATATATATATGATTTGGGGGGTTCTGGGTTCAAGTAGATTAAAGCGTGTATTTGAATACAGAAATCAGATTAGAATTAGGCAACTCCAATATATAATAGAAAAGGATTGGTGGGGCACCTGGGTGGCTCAGTCGTTGAGCGTCTGCCTTCGGCCTGGGTCATGATCCCACAGTCCTGGGATCGAGCCCTGCATAGGGCTCCTTGCTCGGCAGGAAGCCTGCTTCTCCTGCTACCATTCCCTCTGCTTGTGTTCCCTCTCTCTCTGTGTTTCTCTCTGTCAAATAAATAAAATCTTTAAAAAAAAAAAAAAAAAGAAAAAAGAAAGGGATTGGTAAGCTCAGTGAGTCCAGGGCTTGGAAATAAGTCTTACTGAGTAAAAAGTTGTTGTTAAGTAAGAGAGTTCATTCAGTTGAACAATCCATTGTCCTAAATGAAGGTAGGGGAAGGTTCTTCAGATAAACAACACTATCTTGAGACAGAGCTGGTTGATCACTATGTTGTTCAGATAAATGCATTTTCAGGATTTTCCTGAAGCCACCAATGAAGCTGTCTACTAGTTTATAGCATTATCTCTGGAAAAAGATTTCCTGAAAGAGTAAAGTCATGCTGATGTAGGGGCCTTGAAAATTAAACTCTCTGGGCGACAACCTCTTTGAGTTTCCCAAGTTGTAAAATGGGGATACCAGTGGTACCTTTTTATTTTGGTTTTAAGAACTGAGCTAAATAATGTGTATAAAGCCCTTAGTAGGATGTCTGTCACTTAGTAAAAGGACAATAGCTGTAAAATATCTTTTTGTTTAATTAACTATTTCTAATGTAGTAATTCTTTCAGTCACTCATTCCAAAATATCCACTAAAATACTATATGATGTGTGGTTTGCCTTGCTGTGTTTTAGGGTCACAGAGATGAAAGGTCCATGAGCTTAAATAACTTTCATGCTAATAGATATGTTACCTTGTGACACAGATAGTGCTCCAGGAAAGATAGGAATACAATGCCGCAGCAGCCCAGGAGATTTAGATACGTCTCAAAAACCTGTCCCTGTGAAGTGGATGTTTTACCTGATTCCTGAAGGAGGAGTAGTAATCCATGAGACACTCAAGGGTCAGATCATTCCAGTGTCAGATCATTCCAGGCTAAGTGAAAAGTATGTACACAGGCTAGGAGCTACTGATTTTCATGCTAGGTTCCAGATATGAGGAGAAAGTATGATTCCAGGTAAAAATTCAGGTGGAGCAGAAGGAGATTTGTCTACATAAAACAGTTTAGTAAGTAATAGACTTGAATAGATAATAACAATAATCTGTGTTTTCAATAAATATAAGTTGGTTCCAGCTGGAAGGTCAAGGGTTTTTTATATCATAGTAAGGAATTGGTCTTCTATCTTACAGGGTCTAGTGGTTATCACATATTTTTATACACTAGAGTCATGTGGAAGGACTTATAATTGTCCTTATTAATAACCTTATTCAAATCTCCCAGAGACTTTGATTTCATTGATCTGGAATGAAGCCTGGAAATCTGTATTTTTTAGTGTGTGTGTGTGTGTGTATGTGTGTGTGTTTCGCCTGTTTGTTCAGTGCTCCCCTGGTGATTCTAATGTATAGGCAGGACAGAAAACTTCCTGCACTAAAGGATTACAGCCCAAGAGCCATAGTCAAGCTCAGTATGAGTCACTGAAGGAATAGCCATAAGGTCCATGGACATAACACTGGAAACAAGGAGTCAAGAGAGGTTTGCTAGTAGAGCCATCCCATGATAAACCATTTTAGGAGGTAATTCTAGCAGCAGAGAGGATAAAATGGGGCAGAGTAAATTTTTGGTTATTCTTGCTTATCTAGAGCTTGTTTTCAAAGAAGAAAAGGAAAGAGGCTCTTTAGATATTCCCAGTGAGATTGGTATCATAGGCTAAGACTGAAGGTAGTGGACTTGAGATGGCATGCACTCAAAAAGAAAGTAAATGTTGGGATAAACCCAGGTGCTGTGTTAAAGGAGGGGGGGGTAGAGAGAGAGAGAGAGAGAGAGCTCTGTCAAGGAAAAACTCAAGTGTTGTAGTTATAGGGGCAGGAGTAGCAGGTATAGGGATGAAGATAAAGATAACAGATTTGAAAAGGTTGAGTGTAAAAGGAATCCAAATAAATCAGGACTCCTTCGCTGGCTTTACTTTGCTCCAGGCATGACTGTGTGGTCCCTTATTTCTCTAAACATCTTCAACAGCCTGCCTTCTCTCTTTTGTGGATAATCCCAGTGCTCTTGGGCCATTTTCTAACTGCTTTCTCAGTTCCAAAGTATTTGCTGTGCTCTTCTAAATGTGTTTTTCTTTTACTACTAAAATAATTAGATCATATTTTATTTTTGAATCAAGAAATGTGCTATAGTGAGTTTATTTTATCATTTTTTTATCATCATCATTTAAAAAATGACAGTATTCATGAAGTATCAATGATGAACATGAAAAAAGTCAAATAACTGAGGGTTGCTGGGGGGGAGGGGAGGGATAGGGTCGCTGGGTTATGGACATTGGGGAGGTATGTGCTATGGTGAGTGTGAATTGTGTAAGACTGATGATTCACAGAACTGTATCCCTGAAGCAAATAATACATTATATGTTAACAAAAAACAAATAAAAATTTTTTTAAAATGTGGTCAGTTTCCTAGATGACCTCAAGGTCAAAAAACTTCCTTCCTGCTCCATTGCCAAAGGTCCTGGGGCACATTATGAAAAAATGAAAGTTAAAGGCAGGCTGAAAAACTACGAGTATCTATTTTTTACTTGTGATATAGAATTATGAAGTGAGAATACTAACTAGGCATGATCAGTTCCTGTTTTTTCTGTGGGACTAAATCATAATTGTAGAAGTTTTCTAATCCTCCCCAAATATTTTGGGATCTTGTGTCACAAATGCTGAAATCCTGACTACAGGTTTAGGAGAAGGATAATATGGCTGACAGCTTTTTACTCGTATCAAGAAAAATGCTATAAAATATGCAAAATGACTGTCAAAAACAGCAGTGTTAACATGACAGTGAAAGCAAGTTTATATTTTTTATCCTTCAAAGGTCAGGAGATCAATGTTTTCTAGTAATTCATCTACAAAATTAACCACCTTTGGCTTTTAAAATGTTCATCAGAGGTACTTAGTTCATGAACACTGTCTTTATTTTATTTTGAAGAATATTACTCATAGATAATTATTTGCTGTAGAACATTTTTATACATAATGGCTTGTTTAGGATAGCATCTACTGATGCATGACAGAAGGATAAAAATTGTTGTAGCTGTGACAGCAGATTCAATCAGAAAGAAAAACCTTAAGGAGCTTCATAAAATTTACCAAAATTTATGCTTCTGATTCCATGCTCTATATTTGTTGATTTGTTTCATTCCCTGAGGGATCAGTAGTGAATATTTAAGTAAAAGAGGACATGATTGCACATTAAATACAATATATATTCTGGGAAGATCAAGAAATTTTTCACCCTTAGTAGCATTCACGTTTGTGTGCCTGTGTGTGTGCTTGTGTACATTTATGCAATAATAAAGATACCGCCTTCCATCTACATGAGATGTTAAAGATATTTTCACTTTATTTCTCATATAGTCTCTCTTTTGTGCCCCCAATAAGCCTGTGAGATAACAATAATATATACAATACTTTTTTTTACATGTGAAGTATTTTTACTCATTAATTACTTCATGGCTACTATTTGCTTAACATTTCACTTCCATTTTCTTCCTTCCTTCCTTTCTTTTTATTTTTAATTTTCGATTTTAATTGTTACCATAACCTTATAAGAAAGGTTCAGTCTTAGTTCTCATTTTTGAAAAGTGGAGACAGATTTATTGGGAGAAAATTTACAGTCCACCCTGACACAGATCTACACTCAGCTGGCTGAAAAAAAAAACCTCACACTCAGGAAAGGGCTAGATTCAAGGTAGGACTGAACAACTCCCCCCACACACACACAATACTCAGACCTGTGTGAAATAGCTACCTTTCCCCTTTCTGAAGAACAAGATGCTGCCAAATAGTCTTTATGTTGGGTGAAATCTATACAGTACTTTTAACCAAACCCTTTGATTTGAGGTATTTTATTTGAGACAACAAGCTTGAGAAATAAATATTATGAATCTTATCTCCATATAAATAATGAGAAAAAGAGACTCAAACCAGGGTAAATTACCTAGCAACTAGCAGTCAACTATTTGAGATAGGACTGTTACACAAACTAAATCTTCTTAACTTTGCACTGTGCTTGAATCATAGAAAATGTTCAATAAATATCTCAACTTTAACTCATAATTTGTATAGGAACACCGTATAACTACCACAAGGAATTTTTGTTTTCTTTTGAATCTGTGGACTATTACATTCCAGGAGAGGTTTTTTCCTAGATGAATATTACCAGGAAGAGATAACTTGACTAATTTAAACCATGTAGGCATCTCGCTGATATGGGAGAGGACACCATTATATAGGATTCGAGAGCCGGTAGCCATTCATGTTGGGCATTATTTAGAAAGAAGAAGAGCAATTGAGTATAAAACCATTCCACATAAATTTGATGGGGTTTCCCCCCTTGTTTCTATTAGTATAAATCTGCCTATCTCTAATAATAATTGGTGGGCATAAAGTAAAAGGGAACTATTGCACAGGAACAATGATCTAAGCATGCATTGGGTTCAATGTTTGTTTTATTTCAAGAAAGATGCCTATGCAACTTGTATAGCCAATTGGCAGGCTAAAAAGAATAACCTTATGTAAATGTAGAATGTAATTACCATTTTCACAAATTTGGTACATGTTGGAAATGTCATTTCAATCAGGGCTAATCATAATATGACAGGAATAACTGTGATACCATAAGTGATAATGTTATGCTGCTCACTTTTTCTAAATTTGGTGGCAAAATATGCAAAGATAAAACTCTCAGAGAGCCACTAAAACATGTTCAAGATTTTTGCCACTTTTAAAAATATTTTCAGGGAAATATAACCATTATAGAGCAGCCATTATTTTAATAACTCAATTGTTTTTAGATTAATCCCTTCTTAGAATTTGTGTCATCATTTAAGGCAAATGAAAAAGAACAAGTATGAACTTTTAAATGATAATAAAATACTTCTTTATATTTTCGCATTTATATAAAGTTAAATATTGGTTTTATAAATGTCGCCTCTTTCGTTTTTTCAGCCAGTGTGCTTTTTATTGATAATGAGTAATACTTAACAACAAACTAATGACTTCAGCATATACCTCACTGGTTTCTATTCATCACATTATGAAGTTGCTATGAATGGCATTTGGATGCTGTCTCATTTTCTGGCTCCTGGTGAAGAAACAGGTTAATGGAAACATTCTTCATTTCATTAGTGACTTTAATAGGTCTCACAACGTTCATGAGATTTTTTATTTAACTCAGTTAATATTAATTTTCTAATGTAGCTGTCTAGGGCCTAGTCAACAAATGCTTTGTTGAAAGTACCCTTCCTGGGGCGCCTGGGTGGCCCATTTGGTTAAGTGTCTGCCTTAGATTCAGGTTGTGATCTCAGGCTGCTGGGATTGAGTGGCCTTTCAGGATCCCTACTCAGCGGGGAGTCTGCTTCTCCCTCCTCTGCCCCTCCCCCGTTGTGCACTCCCCCTCTCTCTTTCTCTCTGTTTCAAATAAATAAGTAAATAAAATCTTTTTTAAAAAATACCCTTCCACTGGGAAGTCTCAATAAAGAGGAAAACAAAATTGTGTATACAGCCCCAGGACTGTGGAAAACAGGGAATGTGTGGCAGAAGGGGAGCTGCGGAAGAAAGGAATTAGGCATGGTTGGTTTGTTTGTTTGTTTGTTTGTGTTTTGGTGATAAATACAGCATCTTGCTGACAAAGGCATAAATAAATGCATTTACTTTGAATACCTTCACAGGGGTTCCGAAGTTGTGCTAAGAACCTGAACCTCTCTATTCAGGGACCCATATGGAATTCAGAGTTTTCCCAAATGTCCTGAAATTGGTTTGGATTTCATGTGCATTTATTATTTTTATGGGGAAAGACTAAACGACTTTTTAACATATAATGTATTATTTTGCTTCAGGGATACACATCTGTGATTCATCAGTCTTACACAATTCACAGCATTCAACATAGCACATACCCTCCCCAATGTCCATCACCCCCATCCATCCCACCCCCCTCCCCTCCAGCAACCCTCAGTTTGTTTCCTGAGATGAAGAGTCTCTTATGGTTTGTCTCCCTCCCCAGTCCCATCTTATTTCATTTTTTCCCTCTCTTCCCCCCACAGCCCCCACCCTGCCTCTTAAATTCCTCATATTAGAGTGATCATATGATAGTTCTCTTTTTCTGATTGACTTATTTCACTTAGCATAATATCCTCTAGTTCCATCCATGTCATTGCAAATGGCAAGATTTCATTTTTTGATGGCTACATTCCAATGCACACATTCCATTGTGTGTGTGTGTGTGTGTGTGTGTGTGTGTGTGTGTGTATCAAGTTTTCTTTATCCATTCATCTGTTGATGGACACCTAGGCTCTTTCCATAGTTTGGCTATTGTGGACATGGCTGCTATAAACATTTGGGTGCATGCTAGTATGGCATTCCAAGGATCCCTTCAATTAGAAACAAAAGAGTCATTCTAGTCCCCTACATCCTGAGTCACCAAGCCTTGCACATTTTGCCAACTATTTCCTCTTGTTCCATCTCCTCTCTTTCATTCTTATTACCGCACCCTGGGTCAAATATTTTTTCTGGTGTTTTCTGGTCGTACTACAAAAGCACACACAGTTTCACATAACTGAACATACATACTGTCATTTACAAAAGAATGTAATTTTTTAGATTTTGAAGAGTGTCATACATTTTAAAATATAAGATCAGTTTATTTCCCGGGCACCTGCGTGGTTCAGTGGGTTAAAGCCTCTGCCTTTGGCTCAGGTCATGATCTCAGGGTCCTGGGATCGAGCCCCACATCGGGCTGTCTCTATGGGGAGCCTGCTTCCCCCTCTCTCTCTGCCTGCCTCTCTGCCTACTTGTGATCTCTCTCTCTCTCTCTGTCTAGTAAATAAATAAAATCTTTTAATAAAAAGAGATCAGTTTATTTCCTCATAAATTCTTATATAATAAAATGAATAATTCTACATTACTGCTTTACATGAAGGTGGTTCATATAATATGCAGTTTTGTATTATTGTTATTCAGCGATATTTTAAATTTGTGAAATTTGCTAGTAGGAACCAAGCTATTCTGCATTTTTTAAATTTATGAAATGATTTGGGGTGCCTGGGTGGTCAGTGGGTTAAAGCCTCTGCCTTCAGCTCAGGTCATGATCTCAGGGTCCTGGGATCAAGCCCCGCATTGGGCTCTCTGCTCAGCAGGGAAGCCTGCTTCCCCTTCTCTCTCTGCCTGCCTCTCTGCCTACTTGTGATCTCTCTCTCTGTCAAATAAATAAATAAATAAAATCTTTAAAAAAATTTATGAAATGATTTAATTAATTTCAAAGTCACTGCTATTGGTTTTTAACATTTTTATATGTAGTTCTGTGTGGAGTATCTGTTGATTATTTCTTGGTTCTCCTCTCTCTTTTATATTTAGCATCAATAATTCCTCCATTCTGACATATTTAGATTAATTTATTGATATTATGGTCACTATGCATATCCCTGAAATATTTTCATATAGACAGTTAAGAACAATAAAGTATGATATATGTCTTAGTCACCTAGCTGATCCTTTCTAGGAGAAAAGTGTGCATTTATTAACCATGTTTGAACCTAAAGCACTTAGCATAGAATATGTCACATAGTAAGCACTAGATAAACATCTTTTAACTTAATGAAGCTATCAAAAGTCACCCAGGAATGTACTTGCAGAGGATAGATGAAGTTTTTCACATTTTCATTCATTTACATTCCACATTATTCCTTATGCAGATATTTAAATTAATTGGCAAGAATTTGTATTGTCCTTTCCTCATACTTGTTTTCAATTATAAACTTTATTATTTTATTTTGCCATCTGTATTCTCTCTACTTAGCTGAAAATTTAAAAAAATCAATACATGTATAATCAGACATCATTTCAGTGGGTTGATATATTTCACAAGGAACCATTCCTATCGTTATGTTCCTGGGCATTTAAGTGCCTAATTTTCTACATATTTTCATATAAAAATATTGGTATCTCTTTGAAAGCCTTATATATGTAGCTATATAGAAAAATCAAAGCTGTTACTTCACTTTTATTTTGTGGAGGTTAAGGCAGGAGAAAGTTACACCTGGTTTCACTCAAGGCATTTTGTCAATTCATTGACATTTGTCTTTGAACAAACTGTTCTGCATCTTCTTTTCGTATTGATGATTAATTGGTTTGTATGTAAAGGCATATTTATGACTTTAGATCTAGTTAAGGATAGTATCTCTATAACTCATTGGTATACCTTGCCAGAGACTCTGTCAATCTTTGTCCAAACAGGAAGTTTATTGTTGAGTTTGAACCTACACCAGATAGAGGCAAAATACTTTGCAGCCACTCCACTCTCAAGTGTAGACAGTTATATAATGTATGTATGTATGTATGTATAATGTATGTAATGTAATGCTGCCTTTTGCTACTTACATCTATGTTGATCTTATAAATATACTTTTACTAATACTTGGTTAGTAGTAGTGAGATTATATTGTTTCAAAGGGTCAGTCCTTACTACCTCATTAAATGAAAAGCCTGAAAAAGAGATAATTATTTAATTTATGTTTTAAATATGTACACTGACTTATTTGAAGAAACATAGCCACCATTTGTTACACCTTGGTATACTAGTAGCCTTGCAAACAGTTTTTTCTTATCCTCACAATGACCTGGCAAATAAGTGGACTATTATTATAAGTGGACTATTATTATTTTCATTGCCCAGTTAAAAATTTAAGGCTTACAGAATTTATGTGACTTCCCATTGTCATATTGGGGATGCATTCTGTACCAGCTTCACAGAGCTTGAGAATTTATGTTCATTCCTGTATTCCAATGGTTTTCAGTATCTTTCTGCTGCCATATTTCCACATGGACAGTACACTCCCATTATTTTACATAATATTTCTCCAGAAAAAGTGGAAGGTAATGTATATAATCTAAATTTGCTGTCTTTTACACTTCCTTCCAACCCCTAGCAGTCTCCACAGCCATGATCCTCATGAGAATGACCACATTATGTAGCAGTGGTTGAATGCTGGCTCCAAAATAGAATCTCTAAAACTCAGATTTAATTCTCCTGGGTACTAAGATGTTGGCATTTTTACAAGCCACCTCAGTGATTTAACGTGTAGCCTGATTGAGAATGATCGGTGTAGTTACTTTCTTCTCACAGTTTCTCTCCCATTGTACTCTATGAGTCATTTACAAAATGACTGTCATTTTTTCATATAAAAATATTGGTATCTCTTTGAAAGCCTTATAAAGAATAAAGCTTAATATTTGTTTAAAAAAGCAAATAAAGAAATGAAAGTTGATTTATATTATTTATTGTCAATGACAGAGATCAGTTCACCTCCTAATTCTTAAATGAATACCATCATTGTTCTGGCACTTGCTCTTTGAAATATATGTACTTACTATATCCCTTAACTTTCAGTTTTTGCCCTGTCTGATTCTTTTCAGCTAGTTTAATGTACTAAATCTTTGACCTTGAGCAGTTTTCTTTGAGATGCTATTGTCTTTTTGTTTTCTAATTTATAAATTAAATTAAACTTTTAACTCAGTAATACTTTTTATTACTTATTTTCTGAATAAAAGACTCTTTACTAAAATGTGGGAAGAGAGGTAGGAGCATGACTGCTAGTGCATATGGGGTTTCTTTTAGAGAGATGTAATGTTTTAAAATTACTCTGTGGTGATGGTTGCACAATCCTATGCATATACTAAGAACCATTGAATTATACACTTGAAATGAATGATATATGAATTATATCTTGATACTGTTTTAAAAATGTTTATATAATCGAGATTTTGAGAAAGCATCATTTGGGACATACTCAGATGCCATCCATTAAGATTTACTTAGTGGTTGTGATCTTTTCTTTGCTCACATTTAATTAGTAGGGATGCCTAGGGCCACTCTAACTCTTAAGTATTAACTGATTAATTAGAATGTCTAGTCCAAGGTAGCCTTCAAAACTCTGAACTTGAGTTGGCATTATATCGTGTCCCCTCCCCATCTTAAGCTTCTCCAGATAGGAAGATTACAGCAAGAAATTCAGGCATGGCAGGCATCTTTACTTTTCTCCCTTGGCCTTCTCCTCTCCTGCCCACAGATTTCCAGCACATTCTGACTGTTTCGGGGTCAGAGTAGGAGAGGGGCAGAAAAAGGTGTTATAAAGAGCTTGCTGGGCCTGATGGCTATTTAAACACGTGTTTCACTCTTTCCTCTCTCTTTCCCTCTCCTCCTCCCTCTCTCCTTCCTCCCCACCCCACCATCTCCTACAGTTTTCTTGACCCAGGTGGATCCTTCCCTGTCATTTGTAAACAAGACTGATGACTCTGTCCTTCTCTCCTAAAATTCTAGGCTTCACCTCCAGGTTCTTGCTGCCGAGGTTCCTCCATTCCTTTAGATGGCAACTGGTCAGAACCTGAGTCACTGCCCGCCCCCCCCCATGCTGGCCGTTTGACATGTGTTCCAACCTTGGGAAGACCATATAATTTATTGTACAAACTGAGACACTTCTGTGAGTAAACGGGAACACTGTTAATAACTATAGTGGAACAATGCACTTAAGATGAGACTGTTTTGGGCTGGTAAGTCTCACAGAGACCAGTACATAGAAAAACACTCGCACCTAATTTGCCCCCAAAGTTTTGGGGCACAGTTTCATCTATCCTCCTTTGGCAGCTGCTTTGCCCCTGTCAAGTATGAGGCGAACTCTATTGCTTATTTCTCCCCACTTCAAAGAATACTTTCCATAGAGTTTTGAATAGGTCCCATAAAGATGGAGATTATTGGTCATAACCCCCAATTCTTTCCCAAGGATTCATAGAGTAGCTCTTTCTGAAGAAGTGTCTGCACAAAAATCTTACCTCTGTGCTTTTATAAACCATTTCTAGTCTGAAAGTCAGCAGAATTCAAGAGTGAGAGCAGATGCTTACCCATTTCCGTTGAAAATCTCTATTTAGTGATTTGTAACTCACACTAGTATTTCACATCTGTTGCAACTTGGTGCCTAGTTCCAACTTCAATTTTAACATCTTGTTTCATATATATTCTTTTTTTGTCCACACAAATGTTCAAGTTATTTTTGAAATATAATGTTGAAAGAGGTTATTTGGTGGTTAAGTATGGCACAGGCTTTAACATAAAAAAACTAAGATTATTAGATTTATGACTTTAGGAAAGTGACTTAACTTCCTGAAGGCTTAACTTCATCCTCTGTAAAATGAGGATGATAATAGTTGCTACTTCACGGGGCTATTATCATAATCATAAGAGATTTTATATGTAAAGAAATTAAACCAAATGGCATGAAATGCTACAAGTTATTTTTCAGGATACCATTCTAAGGTCTTTACAAGAAGGACATGCAGTTGAGAATTCCTTAACTACAAAATCACAAAAATATCTGCATAGATTTAAAGGATAAACCTGGCTTATAACAGTACTCAATTAATATTAGATTAATGAAATTATGTAACTCTTCAGGTATTAGTTAACTTCACAAAGTATATTGAGCCATAATATTACTCTTTTATCACAAACTTTCTGTCTTAAAACATAGAAATTTATTCTTTCATAGACATGGAGGTTCCAAGTCTGAAATCTGGCAGGACCACAGCTTAACAGAGGAAATAAGCCAAACAGAGTGCTTGATTTTATGTGTTATTCTAATCTGATAGACTAAGCTTCAGGTCTCATTGGATCCCCTCACCTTTTACAGAGCAAAGGGCAAGGATTTTGTGACAGCTATTTTTCTCTTTTATTTTTTCCCTCTCTATGAAAGTATATTTAAATTATAGATGTTGAGCTTATTAGAGAAGTGTTATTTAAGCACTTGCACTATTAAGCACTTGCACTATTAAGCACTATTAAGCACTTGCACTACTAAGCACTATTAAGCACTTGCACTATTAAGCACTATTAAGAAGTGCTTAAATAAAAATAAGGGATTAAGGAGTGCACTTGCGATGATGAGCACAGGATGATGTATGGAATGTTGAATTAATATACTGTACACCTGAAATGAATATAATGCTGTATGTTAACTAACTGAAATTAAAATAAAAACTACAAATAAGATACACATGTGTATGTAAATTGTTCCAAAAGCATAGGATAGCTACAATCTTTTTGCCTCTTTATGAAAATGTATCTGAATTATATCTATTATTCTTTTTTTATAAACCTGACCTCCAGAGCCAGTTACCTGTATTAAAAATTAATATATCCACCCAGTGCTCCATGCACATATTGCATCCTTCCACATATTGCATGGAGCACTGGGTGTGGTGCATGAACAATGAATCTTGTAACACTGAAAAAATAAAAGCATTTGGGAAAAAAAGTTAATATACCCAAATCATTCTGCTTTCTGGCTTTATCTGTAAATAACTTTGTTTTGTTTTGAAAGATATACACAAGAATATTAGTAGTTGAAGTTGTAAGTCGCTAAGTACAAGCATATGCTTTTATTATAAAATGGCTTTGGAAAATTTATTCCATTACCTTAAAACATGAGTAAGAAGACTTGTCTAGATTTAAAAAATATGTGTGTGTAAATAATTATATACATTTTAAATGTTTCTATCAGACTATTGTGAGTATAGTTTTTTGAAGTTTAAAATTCTGTTAAGCCTTATCAATCTTAAATTTTAAGCTTTTGATTATTTTACCTAAAGCATTGTCAAAGAAATTAAAAAAGCATGTATTTATAAAATAACTTATTTACAAAGGAAAAATAATTAGTATTCTCAACTTTAAATGAAAATCAATAGCAGTAAGGGAATATAGTACTGGCTAAAGATGCCTTGCAGTTCATGACCGTTGAATTTATGCTCATTACATGTGACCTTGGGAAGGTAACTGAACCTCATTTATCCTCAGTGTCCTCATCTGAAACATGCAAGTTATGATAATGATATATGTATTATAGGATTTTTTCAGAATTAAATAAGATACTACATACAAAGGACTTACTTAAATGATGTCTGACAAAATAATTTACAAATATTAATTATGGTTATTATGTCTCATACTAAAATTAGTTTTTTAAACATTACTATTACACCACTTTCTCTGGATTGAAGTTCTTAAGGACAGAGAGACTATATCTTAATATCTTAATAATTTTATTTCAGCTTCAGTGGTTAGCATGATTTCTGTCCTTAAAGTTTGACTAAATGACTCGTTGAGTGAATGAATAAATTGTTGGCTGAGTTAACTATAAAGTGCATGAGAAGCATTTGAATGTAACTTTTTAAGGAGATGTTTACTTCTATAATTGTAGGGGAGATATGTATATGAGCCAAATGCATTTAAACACAGAATGCTATATTTAATAATTAGTCTGAAAGTGTTAAATTATGAGTTTTAATTCTTTACATTTCTGGGAAGTTTTTGTAGATATTATTAAAACTTTGCTTGGCAAAGTTGTTAAATATTTGCTTTTAATTTTAGACAACTTGCTTGCAAGAAAAGCTTGTGTTATTATTTAAAATAGTGCTTTTTCACACATATTCTGTATTCCTCTGTGAGGAACTAGAGTCAGTAATATAACTCAAAATAGTCCAAAAGAAATATTTTGACTTAGTAACAGAGCACTCCAGGCGTCAAACTGTCACTATCACTACAGATAACAGGTGAAGCAGGTGGTCAGCTAGTGTTATTAGTACTCGGTCTCTCTTCCTCTCCCTCCTGCTCCTCTCCGTTCCCTGTCTCTGTCACTTTCTCCATTTCTCCATCTCTTAACTGTTCTCTCTCCTGTGTGTCTGTGTTGGCTACATTCTCAGTCAGGCTACATCTTTCTAGGGACTAAAATGGCCATTGACAGTCTCAGGCTTATTATGATCCCTAGTTCCCTCTGCCACATTTCAGAAAATGGTAGGTTTTTGTTTGGTCTGGCTTTGATTGCATGCTTTGATTATATGCCCATGCTTAAACCAACCCTAGTGGCCAAGGATACGTAGTACTCTGATAGGTCAGTTCAGGGTCGTATGCCTACCCCAAAGCCAGGGATAGGCACCTGAGCCACATAGACTGAGAACTGTGTGGTCTGTTCTCCCAAGCATATACTGGCAAGTGCAAACATAGACACACACACACACACACACACACACACACACACACACACTCTCTAAAATATCTCATCTCACTGTGTTAATGGCTCTCTGAGAAAAATGGGGCAAATCTTTTATAAGAGAGGCAACTCAGTGTACTGGAAAGATATAGGAAGCAGATCATTTTGACGCCTTTCTCTTTTGGCTATGTGCTGTTAGCCAAGTCACATAATTTTTCTGAGTTTCCATTCCCTGACTGTTAACTGGGGATAATGTACAAGATTGTGATGAAGACTAAATGATATGATGTCAAGAACCTAATCTAGTATTTAGCACATATTAGACATTCATATATATATATGCGTGTGTGTGTGTATATGCATATATATTTATTAGATGTATCATGACTTACCCTTTTTAAATTTTGAGTATCATTGACACAAAATGATACATTAGTTTCAGGTGTACAATAATGATTCAGACTTTGTCACCAGACAACACTATTAAGTTATAACTTACCTTTAACAAAAGTACTTTAGGATTCAGAAAAGGGAATTCAAGAGTGCAAATGGAGTGCAAAATTTGGAGAAATATCACACATATCCTATTTATAAAAATAAATTTATAGCTGTTTCAGATATGCAGAATTATTATAAATATTGATATAAATTATTATAAAAGTTCAGAGAGTACCTGTGTACCTCACATCCAGCCTCCCCTATTATCGACTATTTATAGTGGTGTAGTAAATTTGATAAATCGAGCCCTGTGTCAGGCTCCTTGCTCAGCAGGTAATCTGTTTCTCCTTCGGCCTGCTGCTCCCTCTGTTTGTGCTCTCTCTTTGGCAAAGATCCAATCCAGGATACCACATTACATTTAATCATCATATCTCAGGCTCTTCTTGGTTGTAACAGTTTATAATGTTTGCCTTGTTTTTGACAATGACCCTGGTATTTTTGAGTAATACTGATCAGGTATTTTGTAAAATGTCTTCAACTGGATTTCTTTATATTTTTCTCATCAGATATTCCTGGGCCTACTATAGGGTCAGGAACTTGTCCATCACTTTCAACACTGTAGCTTTGTCCACTATCACATAGCACGTGCTAAATAGATAGTTGCCGACTGAAAATATGCATGCAGTGGCTGAGACTATTGGTTGCCTATACACTGTTCTTCTTTCCCTTCTTCCTTGCAAGAGCTACTTTATCTCTCTTTTTATTTATTTATTCATTCATTCATTCATTTATTCATTTATTTATTTATAACTTCTGAAGTTCATATAACATAAAATTAACTGTTTAGAAGTGAACAATTCCGTGACATTTAGCACATTCACAATGTTTGTAACCGCCACCTCTGTCTAGTTCCAAAACATTTTCAAACATTTCCAAAAGAAAATATCCCAATTCCCTTCTCCCCAGCTCCTGACAACTACCAATCTGGACTCTGTCTCTCTAGATTTACTCTTTCTTGATATTAAATACAAATGGATTCATACAATATGTGACTTTCTGTGTCTGGCTTCTTTCCCTTACCATAATGTTTTTGAGGTCTATCCACATTTTAGCATTTATCAGTACTGCCTTCCTTTTTATGGCACAAACCCACATTTATTCAGGATTGAAATGTGCCCAACTTAAAAGAAAACTGCATTTTCCTCCCTTCCTTGTTCCTAGGTGTGGCCATGTGGCATTGGTCTGGCCAGTGAAGTCTAGGAATTCCTGGAGAGGGTTTCCAGGCAATTTCCCTACTGGGTTCTGGTTCAGCTGGCAAGCACCCTTTTGGCAATTTGCCTTTTCCCTTCTTCCTTCCTGAAAGAGAGTCGCTACAGTGAGAGCTCTAGATCTAAGGAACATAACACAAAAATAATAGAATAGAAAGCAGGAAGGAGCTGGTGTCTGTGAAGACACAGTGCAGCTGCCATACTAGATCTATAATCTGTACTCAGGGCTTCTTTACATGAAAAAGAAATGAGCACCTAATATACTTAAAAATATTGATGTTATAATACATATCTTACTATGCATTAGAGATCCATTTAAAGTTAGAGAAATTTCCTGACTGATGAATTCATTGTAATTCTGAACTTAACATAGGTAAGAGAATTTTAAAATGTCTACCTAAATTGTTGTTTTCACCACTGTCATCCTTAACCTAGGACTGTTTCTCTTCACCTAATGGCAGACAGAAAAAGGCTAGAAAGTTATGTCTAAAAGTGGAGGTGAGTTAGGTATCAGCACACTCATAAAGACTTCATATGTGGTCTCCCACTTTCAGAAAATAGATTCCAGATGTTAGTGGCACCTCTGCCGTCCTGACTAAAAGGTGAGGAGGCTCTTTGCATGTGCTGACATCCACTAAAAGAGAAGTGCTATTATTTATGGAGTGTATAATCTATTGATCTTTTGTTAAAAACATATGAATGGGTACAGATATAAAAAGCTACCTAGCACACTTATTAATATATAAAAAGCATAGAATGTGTGGGAAGCAAAATAGGATATGTGCTTGAGTATAATCAAGTGAACAATTGTATGTTAGAACTGTGAAGAGAGCTTGGAATAATGACTATAGTTGAAGGCAAAGGTGAAACAATGGAATCTGAAGGACAATGAAAATCTAGTGATGGTTTTGAGAAGAAAAGTTGAGTTGGGGCAAAAGGGAAAATGTTATTTTGATAAGAGGAAAATTTTCAATTACACAAATAAGAACTAGAACATGGAGCATGCTAATATTCAAATGAAAATTGTGAGAACAATGTTAGGGGTGAAAATAAGTTCAAAAAATTATAAAAGTAAATGGAAAAAGGTGTACTGATGCACCATAATTGTGATTTTTGTTTTTTGATGGTTGCTTTAGGATAAACTTTCTGACACAGGGAAGTGATAGGAGCTTAAACCTGAAGACCAAAATAAGTCATTCTTTCAGATGCATTTATTGAGAACCTACTGTTTCTGGACTCTGCTAGGCATCAGAGATTAAATTGTGAATTAAAAAATATGGCTTTTGCCTCCATTTGTCTTAGGTTCTAGAGAGGGAAACAGTAAACAAATAAACAAGTATATACCTGAATAGAAAATAATAGTGTCACATTTTCCCCAATTTTAATCCCATGCAGTAGTAAGACCACAGAATAAAATGAAGATAGGTGTGATTAGAAGAGAAAGGTCAAGAGTGTACTTTTTTTTTTAAGTTTTTATTTATTTAAGAAAGGGAGAGTGAGCAAGTGAGAGAGAGAAGGAGAAGCAGACTCTCCTCTGAGCAGGTAGCCCTATGTGTGGCTCAGTGTGGGGCTCGATTCCAGGACTCTGGGATCAAGACCTGAGCTGAAGACAGACGCTTAATCAATTGAGCTACCCAGGTTCCCGGAGAGTGTAAGTTTTTTCGAAGATGAATCATTCAACAAACACCCTTGCATCTGACCATTAGTGATGCACTTGGGCAACTTTGCCTTAGTCACAACAAAGGACAGACATTAGCAGAAGATTTAAAAAAAGGCAGGCATATATCACAATATGAAGAGTAATTTAGTCTATTTTCTAATTATATATGTTTTAAAATGTAAACATGACTTAGAACATAGGCTAGTATCACCTGAATTGTCTAATTATGCTAAGATGCAGCTTAAAATAATGATGGTAATAATAGTACATTTCTCTTTTAGTTCAAGTAAACACTACTAAAAGCAGCAGAAAGCAAGTGCACTGTACATTGACAAAGAAGCAGGGTAATAGGGCACAATAACTAGGTCATAGGTCCCAATGTTAACAGAAAATGAAACTTTTTTTGTGTGTGTGTGGAATGGATTTTCAAACAGATTAACACTGGAAAAGGTCATTACTTCTTTCTTAGCAGTGCCTTATGGAGATGACAATTCCTAAGCTGTCTGCCAACAAGTGTTAACTACTTCAGTAACCAAAATAATATACTTGTTGATTTCTTTCCCTGCATTTATCATTTAAAATGAAAATAGCTTTGGGGTGCCTGAGTGGTGCAGTCAATTGAGCATCTGACTCTTGCTGTCAGTTCAGGTTGTGATCTCAGGGTCCTGAGATCAAGCCCCTTGTTGGGCTTCATGCTCAGCATGGAGTCTGCTTAAGATTCTCCCTCAGCCTGTGGTGCTCATGTGCTTGCTCATCCTCTCTCCCTCTCTCTCAAATAAATAAATAAATAGAAATAAATAAATAACTACATCTTAAAATAAATGAAACAAGCTTTTTCTGGATGATGAAAAAAACTCATTGGAAAAATACAGAAAATACTCATATTATTATTAATAATGATTTTTTTAGGATTTCAGGTAATTTTTGCTTTCTTCTTTTTTTCCATATTATTTTTTCAATCAGTTTGTCAGGGAGAAGCTGAGCTACCAAGAGGAGACCAAATGGCTCATGAATAGAGTTCGGGTACAGAGATGGTACAGATATTCTAGGCTATGCATTTCCCTTTTCTTTTGCTCCCAAAGAACCCCTCTAAAACTGGGTCTACCTGCTACACTTATGCTTACTATTATTCCATAAACTAAGCACATAATAGAAACTCAAGAAATCAACTATCTCACTGATTTTAGTAAATGTCTAATTTTCTGAATGTATGAAATAGCTTTATCTGATAGAGGTACAGCAAAAAGCATACTAAGATGAATTTCAAGTGAAGGAAACACTCCCTCAAGTACTAGCCAGCATTATGATATTCTGTGAGAAAATATTGATTTGTATTGTTTTACATCACAACATCCATATACGTATGTGCATCTGTGTGTGTATAATATTCATTTAATTAGGGGCCAAACTTTCCCAACAAATATCATTGAAAACCTTTTTTTTTTAATTAAACTCTCACTATTGCTCCACATTAGACATACACACACACACACACACACACACACACACACACACACACGCGCAAGTGTAGGTATTTAGGTAGGAGAACAAGGGAGAAAATTCTGTATTAGGGATACTTCAAAGTAGGTTAATGTAAATGAGCAGAATGCCAAGTACATGAAAATTGACATTTATTAGCACACTTTGCATGGAGATGTTTTCAAAGCTTTGCCATGCATATGAAAATATTCCATTTTTAAGCCCATGTTTTCATTATTCAGTAACATGCATTGCTTTTCATTTTTCGCAAATGCAAGTTGTAAATATGCTTAAAAAGTTTCACTGATCTGGGATTTCACTTAATCTTTTGCGGTTGACATGATCATTTCATTTCAACCAGAAAAGTAATTCAATGGAAATAAGTAAGAATGAATAGAAATAGAAGATTATATATCTTTGTAATTAAAAAAATAATAAAATTAATTATTCATTATCAGGGTTTTTTTTTACTATATTCAAGTCCATATTTTCATCTATGGAATTAAATTGTATCATCATAAACATGAAATATATTTATGTTCACAGAAAAGGGAAATTTAAAAAACCTCATTCATCTATTTACTCATCTACCTGCTTAGTTTACATAGACATTTGTCTTGATTCACTTTCCTTTTTTTTACAGCATTTATAATCTCATGTATTTTAAATTAGACAATAAAACAAATCTATTCTTAAAAAAACTTTTTTTTAAATGCACATGGAACACTATAGTTTTTCTTGGCCACTACTCCTTTCTACTCTCTAACTTCTCCAAAGGTAACCATATTTTGAGACTAGAGTACAAGCAATCGGATATTTTTTACTGAAATTGTATGAATTGTTTTTAAGACTATTTTAATGCCTCTTAGAGGTTTCTCCATGTCAGGCTCAACTCATTCTTTTTTTTTCAACTCATTCTTTTTAACTTATGAAGAATGTTTCACAGTTACACGACACAAAAACTTTATTAAGCTGTTTCCCTATAGGTAGTAGTTTAGGATTCTCCAAATGTCACACCATTACAAATAATGCTTCAGTTCTAATCCATGATTATGCCTCATTCTACACATAAGCAGGTGTTTCTTTGGGATACATACTAAGGAGCAGAACTGACAGTCATAGGGCACAGGCATCATTAATTTTAATAGATACTGTGAAATTGCCCTCCAAATGTCGGTACCAATTTATTTTCCCACCAGCAGGGTATAAGAATTCCTAGACCCACTATCTTTTTTTTTCTTTTTTTTATTATGTTATGTTAGTCACCATACAGTACATCATTAGTTTTTGATGTAGTATTCCATGATTCATAGGCCCCCTATCTTTTAGAAGCGATGAAAAGAGAAAATGCTTATCGATGTGTTATTTTAATATGTATTTCTCTCATTTGTAGTGAATTTAAGTTTTCGTAGACATACTGGTTATTTTTTCTTTCTCCTTTTTGAGCTGCCTAGTTATCGCCTTTGACCATATTTATATTGTTTTATTTTCTCATTATCAAATCAAATCTCAATATCAAAATATTTTCTCATAGATAATATTTTGTAAATTGTTCTTTTAATCCTTTTAAAGATTTTATACATTGCAGATATTAGAGTGTGTTGTTTTTACTTTGCTTATGGTTTTAAAACTTTTTTAAATTTTATAAGTCTAATGTATCAATCTGCTCTTTCATGTTTCCCCCTGCCCTTATGGTGTGTTATATAAGAAAGCCTTCCAGCCTTCCTGACCCCAGTGTCAGAATCTGAAGTCAGGTGTATTTATAGCTTTTTAAAAGAAGTATTTTGATGTATCATCAATCTAGGATTTATTTTGTGAATGGTGTATGATAGAAATTAGTCTTTATATGAACATGTATGTATATGTATACATGCATAATACATGACAGTTTCTTTGAATTATTGTCACAGTAAAAATCAAATAATGGAATATTACTAACTCAGTTAATTGGGCCATTAGCAAAAGTTTTATATTTCTTTTCCCTGTGCTTTTTAATATTTCCTCTAAAATTAGAATGCTGCTTTCTGGTTATTTGTATTATCACCAAAATATAGTCCTTCTTGTTTATTAGGGCCAGCTCAGTTCTTTGATTAGAACTTTAAAAGAAGAAGGAATGGACCTAGAGGGTATTATGCTAAGTAAAATAAGTCAGACAGACAAATACCATACAATTTCTCTCATGTGTGGAATATAATAAAATAAAAGAATAAACAAACAAAAAAACAAACCAATAAAAAGCAGAATCAGACCTATAAAGACAGAACAAACTGATGGTCACCAGAGGAGAGAGGTGTGGGGGATGAGCAAATGAAGAGGAGTGAGAATACAGGCTTCCAACTATTGATTATGGAATATGTCATGGGAATAGAAGGTATAACATAGGGAATAGTCAGTGATATTGCAATAGCACCGTATGGTGACAGATGATAGCTACACTTGTGGTAAGCAGAGCGTAACATAGAGGTGTAACATTCACTGTGTTGTGCACCTGAAACTAATGTAACATTGTATGTCAATTATATGCAAATAAAATAAATAGATAAAACTCCAAAGAATAAGAATAGACCCATTTCAGGCTAAATATCACCAAAAAAACAAAAGCCATCGATAATGCTGTCTATAAGAAACTCATTTAAGACCCCAAAACACCTCCAGATTGAAAGTGAGGGGGTGGAAAACAGTTTACCATGCTAATGGACATCAAATGAAAGCTGGGGTGGCAATCCTTATATCAGATAAATTAGAGTTTAAGCCAAAGACTATAATAAGAGATGAGGGAGGACACTATATCATACTTAAAGGGACTGTCCAACAAGAAGATCTAACAATTGTAAATATTTATGCCCCTAACATGGGAGTAGCCAATTATATAAACCAATTAATAACAAAGGCAAAGAAACACATCAACAATATTGTAATAATAATAGGGGACTTTAACACCCCCCCTCACTGAAATGGACAGAGCATCTAAGCAACAGATCAAATAATATGATCAAGAAATGGTCATATTTGACCATGAAGAGAAGACATGAACAGACATTTCTGCAAAGAAGATATCCAAATGGCTAACAGACACATGAAAATGTGTGCAACATCCCTCAGCATCAAGGAAATACAAATCAAAACCACAGTGAGGTACCACCTCACACCAGTCAGAATGGCTAAAATTAACTAGTTGGGAAATGAGAGGCATTGGCGAGGATGCAGAGAAAGGAGAACCCTCCTACATTGTTGTTGGGAGTACAAGCTGGTGTAGCCACTCTGGAAAACAGTATGAAGGTGCCTCAAAAAGTTGAAAATAGAGCTACCCTATGACCCAGCAATCGCACTACTGGGTATTTACCCTAAAGATACAAATGTAGTGATCAAAGGGGCACGTAAACCCGAATGTTTATAGCAGCAATGTCCACAATAGCTGAACTATGGAAAGAGACTAGATGCCCATCAACAAATGAACGGATAAAGAAGATGTGGTATGTACACACACACACACACACACAGGAATATTATGCAGCCATCAAAAAAAAACCCAAAATCTTGCCATTCGCAACTATGTGGATGGAACTAGAGGGTATTATGCTAAGCGAAATAAGTCAATTAGAGAAAGACAGTTATCCTACGAGCTCACTGTTCCAACTCACTTGTCCTTATTGTAGAGGTTTGTGTGGGTGGAGGGAGTGGTAGGAGCTGGGAATGTGCTTCATTGCCTTCAGCTGAGCCTAAGTTTCTGCTTAAAAGGGAGACGTTTCACTTAAAAGGGTGTGTGGCTAAGCAGGCATCTTAAAAGATACTTTTAACATTATCCCTGAATTGAAGGATTTTACATATCAAACTACATGATAAAGTAAATGAGTTATATTTTGCAAAGCAGTTAGAACTGTGCCTGAGCATAGTAAGATGTGTGTATCTATATATTTTACTTGTTAAATAAAGCCAAAAATATAATGCCCACAAGGAAAGGAGTTTTAAGCAGAGAATTGATTTGTACATATGATATATCTTCTTAAGTGAGAGAGTTGATGGATGAACTACTTTTCTGGCGGTTTATTAAACCTTCACTGTTGACTATCAGGAGGAAGTGCATCTTGGCAGGTTTATCCAGTTGTGATGATTGTATATGTACTATACACTTGTCATATTTTTATGAGAATACCAACTTAAGGAATGTAATGTATATACTGAGAAGCAGCAGTACTAATTTGTCTCTTATTTATTTATTGAACACTTATACTGTGCTAGAGAGCATCGGTGACTCTTGCTCTAGGCTTTTTTTTTTTTTTTTTTTTTTTAGGCTTTTGATATAATAGGGTGAATTCTACTGAGTATGCAATTACTTATAATACAAAGCGGACGACATTGTGACCTAAATAAAATGTAAATAAAGGTCTCTAAAGGATTATAAATGATTAAAAATGACTCATGTAAAGATGTTTTAGAGTAGGTAATGTTTGAAATGAGTTTTGACTACAAAGGTGAAAATTAGAGGCACTCTAGGCAAAGTCTTTTTTTTTTTTAAGATTTTATTTATTTATTTGACAGAGAGAGAGACACAGCAAGAGATGGAACACAAGCAGGGGGAGTGGGAGAGAGAGAAGCAGGCTTCCCCACCAAGCAGGGATAGGCAAAGTCTTAATGTTAGTTAAGATAGAAAATGCAAAGATGTAATGTCAAAAGCTTTGGCTGAAATGGAGGGTGTTGCACCTATGATCACAGTAAGAGAGCGAACGGAAAACTTCAGTGTAGCTTTCAGCTCACATCCCATTGTGAGGGGGTTGTACTTAATTCTGCAGGAGGTAATGAATTTTGAATAGGGGAATGTGTCATCCAGCCTACTTTTGAGAAAAATTGATTTGACTGTCATATATTAGATAAATAGAATGGAGGTGAGATCAGAAGGAGGGGTAATAGTTAACAGCTCATTACCAAATCGCCTATGTGAGAAATAGTGAAGGTTTGGATTAGGAGAGTGGGAAAGAACTGGAAAGGAGGAGGTGAGTATGAGAAACATTTTGTAAAGCAGAATCCACATAATTTAACAACTGATTAAGAAGGAAAAGGAGGGGTCCATAATGACTGGTTTCCTGCTTGGATGACTAGGATAATGTGGTATCAGAATAGAAACAGGAAATTGGGCAGATGATATATTCTGTTCTTTAATTGAAGGGATTTAAGATACTAGAAGAATTTTGAGAACAATGGTTTCAAACCAGTACTTGAAAATGAGACCAGAAGATCCAAGAAAAGTAACAGAGAAAAAGGTTTGGGAATTTTAGTCTAAAGCAACCATAGGATGGGGGAGGGGACTTTTTAGCTCCCTTAGTTTTGTGAACTCATCTTATGTGCTTTTTCCCATATCTGCCACGTAGTTATCAAACCTATATTTGAACTTTAAATCCATGACATCCTGAGACAGGCATTTCCGTTTGCAATATTTAGTTAGAAATTTCTTCATTATTCTGAGTTTGCCAGAATTCCTTCCTTTTGAGCCAAGTTCTATATCTTGGGACTCTACTCTAGAGCAATTGCAGTTCTTCATTCTTACAAAAGCTCTTCTGATAGTTTAAGAAAGTTATAATGTCCCTGTTTAGCCTACTCTTCCAGTAATGCTGGGAGTGTAAATGGGGCTCAGAGGCCATGTAATATCTTTATGCCTTCTTTGGCTCAAATCCTTGCTAGAGTTTCCCAGCTACTAATAAACACACAGAAAACAGAAAACAAAATTTGAAGGGGTTCTAAGCTCAATAAATCTAACATGCATAATTGAATTTAAAGCCACCCTGACAGGAAATCATTAGGGTCTCCCTATGGACAGATACCTGGGGACACATGTCTTCCTCTGTCTCCTCTCCCACTTCTTATGCTCCTATATTCTTTTATAGGCTAAACATCTCTTGTTCTCACAATGATTCATCTGATGTAGCTTCTATTCACATCATGCTCCTTTCGTCTAACACATGGAGAAGAACAAGACTAGCCCCTCTCTTGGTCTAAATATTATGATTTTTTCAAGCTAAAATTAGTTTAGATACATCATCCAGATGGCTCAAAGTCACATGCTGCCACTCTTGTGGCAGCTATTAATCTTTTGCAGCTGGCTGCATAACCAAAGGGAGGCTCTTCTCTTCATCGATGTTACATTTTGACCTATTATGATTGACCATTAAAATGCATGATCTTTTTGATCCCAAGTTGGTCATATTTATGAGGTTGTCTTCTATATTTCCATTTAAGACATTGTTCACAATGTAGAATGGTAAACAACTTATATTTAGGGTAGAATCTTTTTGCCTAGCAGTATTCTTCCAGTTTAATACTAAGTTGTCAAAGATCTAGGAAGGAATTTGGAGGGAACTTCTATTGAAATGGTATGGGTATAAAAAGTGCTTTTAAAATGAGATGACACTGATGTTTTTACCTGGATTTACTTACATATATGTGTGTGTGTGTGTGTGTGTGTACACACATAATATATCACTAAAATATATACATATATAATATATATATCACATATGTATATATTATATATACATACATATGTATATTAAAACACTAAATATATATAAAACACTATTTTTAGTTTTTTTGGGTTTTTTTAGGAGGACCTGACTGGCTCAGTACTTGGTGGGTAGAGATTGCAATTCTTGATCTGGGAATCACGAATTCGAGCTCCACATTGGGTATAGAGTTTACTTAAGAAAATAACACTATTAGGGTGCCTGGGTGGCTCAGTGGGTTAAAGCCTCTGGCTTCAGCTCAGGTCATGATCTCAGGGTCCTGGGATCAAGCCTCACATCGGGCTCTCTGCTCAACAGGGAGCCTGCTTCCCCCTCTCTCTCTGCTTGCCTCTCTGCCTACTTGTGATCTCTCTCTTTCTGTCAAATAAATAAATAAAATCTTAAGAAAATAAAAAGTAACACTATTTTTGGTGTTAAGAGCTTGGGCTCTTGAGCCAGCAGACCTGAGTTCAAATCATGTTTGATTATTTACAATTTATTTCTTTGAATCTGTTTCCGTAGGTATCAAAGGAGGATATTAATTTCTTCTTCCAAGGATATTGTGAGAGTTGAGGAGATAATGTGTATAAAACCCTTAGTAGCTTGTTTGGTACATAAGTGCTTTGTTATTCTTTCTCTCTGGAACTTTGATTACAGAACAAAAACATCACATTTTTATGCTCTTTGCATTCAATTTGGGATCAAAAATTATATAATTAAATACTTGCGAGGAAGCTTCTAACATACATAGCCAGAATTCTGGTTTGTTTTTTTTTTTTCCTTGAAAGTGGATCTTGATTTGCTCTACCATCTTCCTATTCTTTATATAAGCAGCAAAACATTCATTTTAAGGGTGATCAGTGCCAAAGATGCAGTGTAGAAATCTGTGGCCTTAATGTCCTCACATCTGGCTGTTAGAAATGCTAACCTACCATCATCTGTGACTATCAAGATCCAACCCATTATAATGAGTATTCTATTACCCATTTGTCCTGGCTCACCCTGAATAAAAGATGTTCAAGAGATAATGAGCACTTTCCTATTTTAGTGACTTCTGCCCTTCCCACCACTGTATGCTTTAGTGCCATTTTCTCATTGGCTGTACTTAATGTGATATTAAACCTATCCCTTGAGGTTTTAATTTTTTTAAGTTTTTGTTTAAATTCCAGTTAGTTAACATACAGCTTCACGTTAGTTATAGGTGTACAACAGAGTGATTGAACACTTTCATACAATACCTGGTGCTCAACACAAGTGTACTCCTTATATTTTTCATTTTCTGGAGTTTTGAAGAATTGCTTTATTTCAAGTTGGTTAAGTAATTTTTGTAGACAAGTATAGAAATATCTATATATGCTTTATTCTTGTCTTTTATTTCTTTGTTTCAAATGTGCTGGTTGATAGCCTAAAAATCTGTATTTTCATCACAGAGAGTAGAGTGAGAGAGCTGCTCTCTGTTCTTTCTCTTGATTTTTGCTCAAGGCCCCTTATTTCCTTTTGTGCTTAGTTGCTTTTTATTTTTTTCAATAAGCTGATCATTTTCCTTAGAATATTATTTTTGTGGATTCTCTGGAGCTTAGGATGAAGGAGAACTCTTCTGGAAAGGATTTCCATTTGCTTTGTCAGGTGTCTAACATCAGTATTCTGGGATCACTACAAATTAAATGAAGTTCATGGCTTGAGGTTTTTGAGGGACTCAATAATCTGAATTTGTACTGTAAATCTACCTTAATGATGTGTAAGGATTTGGGGAAGGACAAGTTTAGTATGTTTCATCACTTTCTTGAGGGTGTAGCCCTTAGCTTTACTGGATGGGGGTTCTCTCCAGTGTGGTATTTAACCGAGCCCCCTGCTCTTCCAGTCCTTTGCCACCATTAATCCTAGGCTATGGCAACTGGGAACACAAGGTCCAGTTAGTGCCCTCAGGGAAATATCCTCAGTTTTCCACTTAATTCTTTGCGTTCTAGTTTTACTTAGATTCTGGCCTAGGAATCTTATGAAATATTTAATTTTGAGGGGAAAAACGGTATTTTTACTTATTTTCCTTTTTTATTTAAATCCAAGTAGCCAACTTATAGTACATCATTAGTTTCAGATGTAGTGTTCAATAATTTATCAGTTGTGTCTAACACTCAGTGCTCATCACATCACGTGATTGAGCTAAACTTACGCTAATTGGCTAGAATTCTTTTTGCTTTTTTCATTTTAGATTCTTGCTCTAGGTAAGAAAGGATTGCACGGAGCCATAGAATCAGAAGGAAAAAAAAACCATGTCTACTCAATAATTCCAAAATTAAAAAGTTGCATTTACTTTAGTACAACTCTGAAATTTTAAAAAATGTTTATGATAATAAGTTAGAGGTTAAATAACTGACTCAAGATCAGGCAACTTATAAATGGTGGAAGGTGGATTTAAATCCCACCTACTTCAACTTAGCACCATGCTCCAAACCCTTAAACACTTCCTACAGGTGATAGGGGTTTCCATGATTCAGGGTTTAATAAATTGGCCAACTCTTTGTCTTAGGACCATGCTAAAATTTTAAGTTTTTAGATTCACTTAAATGATTCTTAGCCATATAAGTCTTGGAGCACAGATGAATTCGTCAGGAATTAATTATAGGAGTCAAAATTAAAACAATATTAAGCCCATATTAAGTATAGCTCACATATTTCTGACTTTTATAGTTTTTTTCTTCCCCAAAAATGTTTATTTTATTTTTTCAGTGTTTCATTTTTGTGCATAAACACAAATTTAATATTTTTAACTTTTTATTTCTGTCAAAATAAATTTTTTAGTGCCGATTTTCATGTTGAGTTTAGAGTATCTGGTTGAATTAAAGATTTTTTTTTTTAGTTTGCCAGGCAAAGCACTTCCAAAAGCTTATCTCTTTTATTTCCCATAACTTGGAACAATGACTGACAGATAGTAGTTTCTCAATAAATATTTATTGATTGAATGTGTGGCATATACATGTATAAGTTAACTATTTGTTGACTGATTTTGGATGCCTTAAGATGCAGTAACTGGGAATGCCAGAATCTAGCTCTATGAGACTTTCATCCTCCAGAAGCTAGCCCAAGCATGTTTTCATGTCAATAGCAGAGATGCAACAGAGGAAAAAGAGATGTGTGAGTACTGATTCAAGCCCCTGGTTCGTGACTTATAACATCCCATTGGCCCATGCAATTCACATAGCCAACCGAAACTCAGAGTGGAGGTTACATGGCAAAGGGCATAGATATAGGCAGGAGTGAAGAACTGGGACCATTACTACAACCAACCTACTCTACAAACCTAATTGAATCTGTTCTTGTAAAATATGCCTGGCATTTCCACTATAACCTTCTGATCCCTTTTTGGAAACTGAATCTTAAAAGAGTCTATCTTAAACACACATACATGTGTACATGTGTGCACGCACACACACACACACACACACATACTTTATTCATTGTCCGCTTACCTTATACTATTTGCTAATGCAGTTTGTTAGCTAAAATACTTATTTCTGTAGAGACTAACAAAAGAATAGCAGGATTTGAATAGAAATACCACATGAAATGGACTTTGTGTTCAGACAAATATTATCCACATGGCATTTATCAAATAAAATTTGTGTGTGTGGACATTTTATTTACAAGCATCCATTTCAAGAAAAGCACATATTTTAAAAATAAAAATGAGCTGATCATTCTACAAACATTCCAGTTGCCTATTATAATGAAATTGTGTGTTAAGTGTCATTCTTAAAGCAATGGAGATGGCATTTGCATATCAGTTTAATTGCTTTGGATTAAACATTGAAAGATGAAAGCCAAGAGAGCTTATTAAGCTGAAATGAGAGCAAATGATAAAAAAGTGGTATTATGTCAATACTACATCTGGATATTTGTTGCTGTTTCCGTTTTAAATCCTAAATCACAATGTTTCTTAAAATTATCATTGAATGCCTGTCTTGAAATATAATAAAAAATTAAAAGGTTAATGCATAAATTGTGCTGCATAAATACAATTTGATTTGAAAGCCAAACTAGTTTTCTCTACTTTGTTGATATTTATTTGTTCTTAATGTACTAGACTGTAAGCTTTTAAAAGAAATTATGCCTCATTTACTTTTGCGTCTTAAGGGCTTTGACATAGTCTGTCCTGTAATAGGTGCTCAATAAATGTGTGTGAGAATAAGTGACTGAATAAACGCAAGGTAGGGTGACGCCCTCATAGTCACTGTTATGCATTTTAGGTGAATGATTGGTACTGTTGGTTTTGATTGGTCTTCTCCCTCTTTGCCTCTGGAAATCAGTCATTAAACATGTAAAGTCCTTCAGCCACTTACGGTGAAATAGGCTGTGTGGAGTGGGGCACGTATAAGGAAACTTCTTTTGTAAATCAGGAGGTTTCACACTGGGGTGTTTGATTTGGGGCTTAGATTAGAAACTACCATTTTTTTTTAATACCATTTGTTTTCTGTGTCCATAGCACCAGAAAACTGATCACACATCATTTTATAAATCAACGATAACACATAACTCATTTATTTGCATTAGAGAATGAGCACCACTTCCAAGTGTCCCTGTTACCAGAATTATTTCATGTTTCCCAGGTTGTCTATATTGTTAGATCATCTAAAACATTTACTTTATATTTGGTGAGAATAACCCCTACATTTCAGTTATTCTGGAGAATTTATTTTATGGACTGTCTAAGCAGCTTATAAATACTGTCTTCTTTAATATTTATCACAACTGTGTAAAAAATGTTCCCATTAACTGACTCCATTTTGCAGATGAAGAAATTGAGGCATATAGAGGTGAAGTGACTTACTCACAGCCCTACATCTAGCAAGTGGCAGAGCCAGGTTTTGATATTGGACAGTGAGGCTTTCGAGGGTTGTGCTCTTAACCACTGTGCTATGAGTGCCTAGATGAGGCTTTCCTAAGGCCCCTGAAAATGAAATATTCTGTATGCCACATCTGTTTGGTTGTTGTTGTTTTAAATTTTTAATTGTGGTTAAAAACTCACAGGTGAAGTTTTTAACCTTAATACCACCATTAAACTTAATACCACCAATTAAACTTAATACCACTTAATACTTAACCTTAATACCACCATTAAAGTGGTAAATATAATTTACCATCTTACCCATTTTCATGTATACAGGTCAGTAGTATTAGGTGTGTTCACACTGTTGTATATCAAATCTCTAGAAATTTTTCATCTTGTAAAACCGAAAAATTTCTCACTGAACAGTAATTCCCCATTTTTCTACCACATTGGCTTTTATTTCCTGTCATCCCAAACACAGCATCCCGATCTAATAAAACCATCAGACTACTATCACGTGCTATAATAAAAGCTAAACAGAGACAGGAAAACACTCTTTTATTTGCATAGATAAGATGCCCAGAATTCAAAAACTTTAGAAACACAAATGCACAAGAAATGGGGTAAGTTGAAATAAAAAGGAGAGTCTTACTGATTTGTCTTCTTCTTCTTCCTTAGTTTGGCCTTTAAATTTTGTAAAAGAAAACTTTTCTGTTATAATTCATCAGAATGACCTATGAGTGGATCATAACTTTAGGAACATTGCCTTGGTTTAAAGCCAAGAAAACAAAAAAGCTGTATTTAATTTTGTTTCTTATATACAAGTATGATTTTAATCTCTGCTTAAAAAGAAATTACATTTAAATACTGATAAAAGTACTACTATTTATATCCAATTTTTCCAGTAATGGCTCCCATTTAGTACTCTTGTGTTTTAAAAAGACAACTGTGACATTCTATATAGAGAATATAAATCTGTATTACATATATTTATGGTTATATAGAGAGCAAATTTTAACCAATTAAATAAAAATTCTAATGTTATAAAATTCATGCAAAGTTATACAATCTGTTTGAAAAAAAACCTGAAAAATCTGAAAAGGATACTTATATCAATGTACATTTTCAATTCTTAGTTTTTTTTATATTTACTACTATATTTGATCCACAAATAATCTTTTGAAATAGTTTGAAGACACCTGTAATAAGGGATGATACAGAAATAGACTCAGATGCCAGAGCAATGGTACTTGGGCTAAGCATTGCACTAGGAGCACAGAATAGAAAGGAGTTCCTGGTTAAGGGATTCGACTGAAACACAGAAGTGAGAAACAACCCAGCCCATCAGGAGCATCAGTAATTTAAGTACTGCCAAAGTCACAACTGTGAATGGGGACCTGGTAGGAAATGGGGAAGAGAGACAGGCCAAACCCAGGCTCATATAGCCAAACAAAATAGTCTGAATTTGATTCCACAAAGTATGCACATTCAGGGAAGGGTATTTGGCAATGCACCATGACATGATGAAATGTCACGGATGAAAATGTTTTATAAGAAATCTATTTACTAGTGTCAGGACTCATTCTGCCCCCCACTTTTTCATACTATTACCTTACATTGGAGGTTGTTTGCTCAGCTGTTAAAATGGAAGTGTGACTCTACTTCTGAAACTAGTAATACACTATATGTTAATTAATTGAATTGAGATAAAAATAAAATTTTAAAAGAAGGAAGTCTGAGAATTTCTCTAAGCCTCCCTCAAAGGCCACAATTTGGAGTAGAAGTCGTTAGGCATATGGGTATGCAGATAGATTTTGTTTTGTTAAGTATTTAAAACTACTTGGTAATTAATTCAGTTACTTTTGTGAATTATTCTAACACCAAACAGTAAATGCACTGGCAGGCCCAGAGAAATAAATGATGAATGCCATCATACTTGGAGGACATGTAAAATGAAAGATGTTTACTAATCATCCAAGTAGATGCCTGAAATAGCAAATATTACAATAAAATAAAGTGTTTTAAAAAAATAACTATTTAACCAATATATTTTTATGTTTTCAGTAGTTCATTCTTTTCAAGCAAACTTCAATTCCAAAAACTCAGGAAGGTGACATTTTTGAGTGATATAAATCTTTAAAGTTACATATAAGTATTTTATTATATTTTTAAAGATTTATTTATTTGAGGGGGGAGGGGCAGAGGGAGAGAAGAAGCAGACTCCCTCTTGAGCACAAACCCCGAAATGGGGCTCAGTCTCAGTACTGAGCTGTAAGCAAGAGTCAGATGCTTAAGTAACAGAGCCACTCAGGTGCCCCTACACTTAAGTATTTTGAAAATATTATCAACATTTATGAATTAACTTGGGTGGAGGAGATCTTAATGTAGTCATTTAGTTTCTTACCATAAAATGCTATCATAAAATACATTGTTTAGGAGCTACAAAAATATTTTTTAATTAGCAGCTATCTTTAAAGATATTTTCATATGACAGTTGTTTATTCTTTTCCCTATAATTCCCTGTTGTCATTTGTTTCATCAGTTTATTTAAACTTATCATTTTTCATTCACTTGACCATGTAAGTCAAGAAACTTTTACCTTTTCTCTCTTGTGATTACTATCTTGTCTGGTGGGGACAAAATAATTAAGACAGAATAGAGGAGCAAGAGGCAGACAACAGGTGCATTTGTATATTATGAAATGTTTGCAAAATAATAAGTACCACATGAATAATGCATTTGAAGAAAATTGTCTGGCAAATGATATTGAGTCATATATCCAAATCATCCCTCAATCACTGAAGAAAGAATTACAAGTGCTAATGCATCCAGTTTTATCAGAAAGAGAGAGAATTCACCATGTGGGGCATCTAGGTAGAGTAAAAGGGATACTGTTTATTTAATAGAGGATTAAAATCTTTGTATTTATATCTGTATCTATATGTCTATAGCTGTACCTATATCTCTGTAATTTGAAAACCTAAAAGATGTCTGGTGTGTGTGTGTGTGTGTGTGTGTGTGTGTGTGTGTGTGTATACACACATACATTTAAAAGTCTAGTATGTTTTTTTTTAAGAATTAAGTTCCTGTAGCTTATTTGCTATTGATTCCAAGGTTGGCTTTTATGTAATATAATAAAACTATTATTTGCACTAATATTATTACTATAGCTTATTTTAAGCTTAAATGCTTATGTTTATTTCTTTCAAATATTTAGTATTTATATTAAAAATTAATTTAACTTTAAATTTCAATATTTAATATATCTTACATTAACCTTGACAATAAACTTAAGAAGTGAACATTGCTATTCCTATGTTACAGGTAAGGAAGTGGAGACTCAGTGAATTTAGGAAATAGGCTTAAGGTTAGTAAATTGCAGAGCTAGGATACTGACCTGATGGTAGCTAATATCAAAGTCCATTCTTTTTTTTTTCCATTAAAACATTTCCATTTTTATATAAAAAGCACTGGGTTGTGATTCTATATGGTTTGTATACCTAGCAATGTAAAATACTGAGACATTAAAGGCAAAGATGAAGTAAATACTCAAAATCTCTTTGCTTCAGTGTTTTGTTTTGTTCACACTTTCCCCTGGAGAGAGAGAGAGAGAGAGAGAGAGAGAGAAGTAATGCAAGACCTAGGATTTTGGAGTAGTTGATGTGCCTTTCCTCAGTTTACCTTTTGACTGGTTTGCTGTCTGCACACTAGGTGGAGGCGTCCCAGCTGTCCAGGCGGCTACCGTTGTCAGGGCCATGGGGCCCTGTAAGATTCTCAGCTGTTGTGCCTGCTGCTGGGGCCGGCTGCACTGTGTGCTGGGGATGAGGTTGGCTCTGCTGGGGTCTTCTCTGGCTTTCCACAGAGCCAAGTGGAGCCAACACCGCTGGCTGGGGCTGCAGAAAACTTCCTGCTCCAGGGAGGTTAAGGACAATGGCTTGTTCATCAGGTGAGGCTGTTCTCTGACTGGTTGAACCTTGTGCACTCGAACCCTGTGGCACTGGCTCCTGAGGACCAGTAGTTGTGGGTTGTTGGAGTTGTGCTTGTGGAATATACTGATAGAGCCACTGCTGCTGAGGCTGCTGCTGGGTGTTCAAAAGGAGCGAACCTTGTGGAAGCTCCAGTAGAGTTACTGGACTGATACTGGAGGCATTTTTTAAAATAAGCTGAACATCTATTTGAGAAGCCTGTGATGCAGCGGGCACTGCATTTGGTGGCTGAGCTCCTGAGGACAGGGTGCTGGGCTTGATTCCCACGGGAGCTGTGCTCCCAGAGGTAGAGCCCTTCCTGTGACTGGAATCCCTCCCCAAAGCCTGGGCTCCGCAACCGGGGCCCACTACATTGATGATGTTGTGGCCTGCAGAGTTCGCCGTGACGGGGGTGGCCAGGCTTCTCTGTGATGAGCCGGCGGTAGACAGGGAAGCTGCAGGAAGCATGTTAACTCGATTCACTTCCGCAGAGGGCTTCTGGGAAGGGGCCATGACCTGGGTGGCCAGGGTTCTTTGTGATGAGCCCGTAGTTGACAGGGAGGCTGGAGGGAGCATGCTAACTCGAATCACTTCCGCAGAGGGCTTCTGGGAGTTGGCCGTGACGGGGGTGGCCAGGGTCCTTTGTGATGAGCCGGTAGTTGACAGGGAGGCTGGAGGAAGCATGCTAACTCGAATCACTTCCGCAGAAGGCTTCTGGG
>CM053612.1:82050468-82061528 GCA_028646535.1 Procyon lotor | reverse complement strand
GGGTGGCCAGGGTCCTTTGTGATGTGCTGGTAGTTGACAGGGAGGCTGGAGGAAGCATGCTAATTTGATTCACTTCCAGAGAGGATTTCTGGGAGTTGGCCATGACCGGGGTGGCCAGAGTTCTTTGTGATGAGCTGATAGTGGACAAAGTGGCTTGAGGAAGCACTCTAACTCGAATCACTTCCATAGAGGGTTTCTGGGAGTTAGTCGTGAGTGGGGTAGACAGGGTTGCTTGTAATGAGTTGGTAGTGGACACAGTGGCTGCAGGAAGGATGCTAATTTGATTCATTTCCACAGAGGGCTTCTGGGAGTTGGCCGTGACCTGGGTGGCCAGGGTCCTTTGTGATGTGCTGGTAGTTGACAGGGTGGCTGGAGGAAGCATGCTAACTCGAATCACTTCCACAGGGGGTTTCTGAGAGTTGGTTGTGACTGGGGTAGCCAGGGTTCCTTGTAATGAGTTGGTAGTGGACACGGTCGCCACAGGAAGGATGCTTGCCTGATTCACATCCACAGAGGATTTCTGAGAAGGGGCCATGGCCTGGGTGGCTAGGGTTCTTTGAAATGAGCTGGTAGTAGATAAAGTGATTGGAGGAAGCACACTAACTCGAATCACTTCTGCAGAGGGTTTCTGAGAGTTGGCCGTGACGGGGGTGGCCAGGGTTCTTTGTGATGAGCCAGTAGTTGACAGGGTGGCTGGAGGAAGCATGCTAATATGACTCACTTCCGCAGAGGATTTCTGGGTGTTGGCTGTGTCCAGGGTGGCCAGAGCCCTTTGTGATGAGCTGGTAGTTGACAGAGTGGCTGCAGGAAGCATGCTAACTTGAATCACTTCTGCAGAGGATTTCTGCGATTTGGCCATGACCTGGGTGGCCAGGGTTCTTTGGGTTGAACTGGTAGTGGACACAGTGGCTGCAGGAAGTGTGCTAACTCGATTCACTTCCACAGAGGATTTCTGGGAGTTGGCTGTGCCCTCGTTGGTCAGGATTCTTTGTGATGAGCTTGTAGTGGACATGGTGGCTGCAGGAAATGTGCTAACTGGATTCACATCCATAGTGGATTTCTGAGAAAGATGTGGTGGCTTAGAAGCAAGAATAGGAGATGGAGATTTAAGAAAGCTGTTTCCTTGCCATGGAGTAAAACTGTTACCTGATGAAGTCTTTTCTGAGCTTGAGGGAAGTGTGATGGTTGGAGATGGATGTCTGACTCCCTTCTCTAGGACTGAAGTTGGAACCAACATGATCTTAGACTGTTCAGTTTCTTTCCCTGGAGGAAGCTGGCTGAGGCTGGCTGAGTCGCTGGAACTGTGTGAAGTGGTGACTGGACATTTGGCCTGCTGCAGGACCACCACTTCTGACTCAGTGGCTACCATGCCAGCAGCAGTCTTTGACCCAGGCAGGACACTATTTGAATGGTCATCTGTGGAGGGATGTGGAGGAGATCTCTGTCTCTCATGTCTGACTTTTTTACGTTGTCCTCCTTTTCCAGAGATAAGTGGATCCTTAAGTGACTGCATGAAGGTCAGCTTTGTTGTTTGAGACTCATTACCACCTTCATATCCAAATATAGAATCATCGTTTACCTCATGGGCTGGCCACACTGTTTGTTGTGAATCATCATATTTGACAGACTTCTCCCATTTAGCATATATCTGCACATCTGCGTCAGAAGATACAGCCAAGTCATAGGGTCTCTGTTTCCACATATCTTCATAATCTGCTGCTTTAGAAATTATGAAGTCAGAATTCTCACTTGTTTTACTTTCTTTGCTCAATACTCTCAGCTCAGGAGGAGGTGGACAATGAGATAGCTCCCCACGCTGATTCCGAGAGGGTGCAGAATACCTCTTCAAGCTCTTTTTCATCGAATGAGCATTCATCTTTTGCTTGTTATAGAGCAGCCTATTCTCAGTGCAGGCTACTGCTATAGAAGGATCGAGACACAGGGGTTCAGCCGTAGCCAAGATCAGCTGGCTCTCAAGCAGCAGTTTGTCTTCCTCGGTCCACTCCTGGCCATCGCTGGTTATGGACTGCACGTCGCAGGCTAAAGTCTGCATGGTTGGGCGCAGGAGGACGTGCCTGCTCTGGTAGCCGGGAGGTTCCCCACCGCTGCACTGCCTGTAGTCCCGCACCTGTGCTATGACACACCCGCAGTGGAAGAAGTTAACCTCAGATTTTTCCAGGAGGTCCAGCAGAATAGGAGGTAATTCTTCAGCATCCAGGTATTCAAGAAATTCCCCTTCTTCATAAGGCAGCCGAACGGTCTCCGAATACGCTCCGTGTTGCCCCTCGAGCATCAGCGAATATCCCCCCTCTCCCGGGTGGAGGTTGACCACTAAACACGGCAGCGACTCCCTCTGGACGAGCTTCTCTAGCAAGTTCACGTTGCTTCTTAGTTCCTCCGGAGCCTCAGGCTCTTTCCCACATTCCTCCACATAGATGTCGTAAAGTTTTTCATAGAGAGATGCTTCCCCACTCGAGGAGCGTTTTCTTTTAGGAGGCCTCTGCTGGGCACTTGCGATAACATAGTCCGCACGGTCCAATGCTCGTTCTAAAGCCTGTTGCATCCTGTTACAAAAGGAGCCCCAAAAGAAGAGAAAATTCAAATACCTAGCCGACCGGGATAAAAACCCCGCCCTTCACATCTACGTAGCGTCTTGCAAGCGCCGTAACTCCACAGTGGAGCTACCAGCTTAACTTCAAAATTGATACCAAGAAACCCGCCAGCAAGAAAGCAATATACAGAATTCTTGCAAGTCTCTGAAAATACCTGTATCTGTAAAGGCTGCAGCCACTGCGCTGGGCCTTGCCTCACCTCGCCTTCCGTTGTTGCCCTTGGTAAAGCCGGAAATCAGTACAGAGGGGTCAAACTGCACAGCCTTCTGTGCGCTTGCGTGCTGCCTCAAGCTGCACCTTCTGGCTCCTTGGCGGTGTGGTTTTCGGTGGTCTGCACTTCCTGTTGTGGTGCCTGCACTTCCTGTTGCCAAGTAGGGCCAGGTGTCTGTGTCCAGTCAATGTAATTTAACAGGATAATAACAATAACCTTTTCTAGAAAGTGATTCAATGTCATCCTTTCCCCCATTTTGTTCTCATAAAGAGCAAAGAAAAATTTATTTTTTATTTCTTTATTTTTATTTTTTTATTTGCAAAAAAAATTGAAGCTATAGGTATGTCCTATGTGCTCTCCTTTCCCCATAGAAAATGTACGTACGTTCAACCAACAGCTACTTTGAGAATGAATTATGAGGGAAGTAATACGCTAGAATTGAGACAATAGTATCAGTGACAATAGTATCAGTAGGCGTTAACAGTTTCCTTGGTGAGGCAAACAATCAGATAAATAGAATACCCCACAATTTATAGACTTGTGAGCAGAGTGATAAAAGAAAAGAAGTTCTAAACATGGAGAAGTGAAAAAAACTATTCCCAAAGGAGGTGATAGTTGAGCTTTCTTAAAGGATGAATAGAAAGTTAACAGACAAAAGGATCCAAGTCATGGGAATTCTGAAGTTAGGAGAAAAAAATCTAGATTGGAATTGTGGATAAGGACGTTACCTATTTGAAATTATTTTCCAAAGAGTTCCTACCATGAGCCATTCATATCAAAGCTGCTCAAAATAAAACTTCTCTAATGCTCCAGGAACTTTACAAACAGGCATTTTTACCCTCTTTTTTTTTTTTTTTTTTAAATGAAGAAACTGACATTTAAAACCAACTGAAGTAATAGGCTCAAGGTTATAAAATGGTAAGCAGTTGAGGCTGGGAACAAATCCAAATCTCTGCAAAGCCTGACCTCTTTCCACTTTTTAATGAAACTAACCCTAAAAACAGGAGCATCTGGAAATATTGACAAGAAACAGTGGTAGGTGCCCAGCTGGACTTCATCTTACCTGCAAATTTTGTGGGTTTTCTTCACAAATGTAAAACATTAAATTACTTATTTTGAGGCAAAATTGACAACTCATGAAGATGCCCCATTAGAACCAGTCATGGAAAAATAGATACACAAGAATGGTGAAGAAGTTGTTTTGGAAATGGATCAGGGGATGATTGAAACAGGTGATGGGAATTAAAGATTACACTTTTGATGAGCCCTGAGTAATGTATAGAATTGTTGAATCACTATATTGTGCACCAGAAAATTATATAACACTTTATGTTAATTATACTGGAATTAAAATAAGATATTTAATAAAAAAATAAGTAACGGCAAGAGATTTGCCTTACCAGGTGTTATATCATACTAAACTGTGTGTTTGGTGTATAAATTTCAAGAGAAGTTAGTTGAACAGTTGGCTATCTAAGAAATAATTCCCAAAATATGCAGGAGTTTGACATACAGTAAGTATGGTATCACCTGGCAGTGGAGAAAAGATAAAGTTTTCAATTAGCGTTGTTTATAAAAAAGGAAATTGAAAAAAAATAAATTTTTTGGTCTTAACATTCCTGTAAAAATAAATGAATCAATAATGAAACTATAAAACTACTAGAAGAAAATATTGAAAAAATTTGAAATATATATAATTATAGAGTAGAAAAAGTCTTTCTAAAAGTCCCCAAATCCAGAGGTTTTGAAAGAATTGATGTAATTATCAGAGAGAAATAAAAATCTCTCTTCATATCAATCAAGATAAAATTAAATGGTAAATGACAAACTGACAGAAGATATTTGCAGTAGAATTTAAAGTAAACCAATATCCTTGACATAAGAAAATCCTGAGGCTCTGCTGTGCTTTTTTATATTTTGTGCTCATTTTTGTTGTTTCCACCAGTTGTCTTTATACTGATATCTTTACGTAATCACCTTAGTCATCTTCTTTCCTTACTTAGATTTTTCTATGATGTCAGCTTATAATTCTCATCTATGTAATTCTCACCTGTAAGAGGGTTCCTTTTTCTCCACATCCTCACCAACACCTGTTGTTTCTTTTGTTTTTGATTCTACCCATTCTGACAGGTGTGAGTTGATATCTATATCATTGTAGTTTTGATTTGCACTTCCCTGATGCTGAGTGATGTTGAACATCTTTTCATGTGTCTATTGGCCATCTGGATATCTTCTTTGGATAAATGTATGTTCATTTCTTCTGTCCATGTTTAAATTAGATTATTTGTTTTTTGGGGTGCCAATTTATCTAAGTTCCTTTATGTATTTTGGATACTAACACTTTATCAGATTTATCATTTGCAAATATCTTCTCTCATTCAGTGGGTTGCCTTTTAGTTGTATTGATTGTTTCAGTCACTATGCAGATGTTTTAATTTTAATATAGTCCCAGTAGTTTATTTTTGTTTTTCTTTCCTATGCCTCAGGAGACATACTAGAAAGAAGTTTCTATAGCCAATGTCAAAATAGTTACTACTTTTGTTCTCTTCTAGGATTTTGATGGTTTCAGGTATCACATTTAGGTCTTTAATCCATTTTGGATTTATTTTTGTGTATGTTGTAAGAAAGTGGTTAACTTTATTCTTTTGCTTGCTTGTTGCTTTACAGTTTTTCTAATACCAGTTGTTGAAGAAACCATCTGATTCCTATTGGACATTCTTTCCTGCTTTAAGATTAATTGACCATATTATCATGAGTTCATTTCTGAATTTTCTGTGTTTTCTATTTTGTTCTGTTGATCTTTGTGTCTGTTTTTGTGGCAATACCATACTGTTTTGATTGCTATAACTTTGTAATATAACTTGAAGTCTGGAATTCTCATACTTCCAGCTTTATTTTTCTTTTTCAAAATTGCTTTGACAGTTTGGGGTCTTTTGTTATTTTTAAAGTATAATGGTTTTGATAAAGCATTTCTTGAAATTGACCATCATTTCTCTTTTTTTTCTAGCATGTGATGAGTTCTTTTAATATGTAAATCCAGAGCTTTTATTTCAGGAAAGTTTTCTTTAGTGGAATCTTAAAACATTTCTTCTATTCCTTTGATTTTATATTTTTCCTTCAGGTATTTCAGTTATAAGTATGTTGGATAATCTTTTTGTGTCTTTTCTATCATGTTCTTTCTAAACCTTTTTGTATTAGCTCTTGTTTCTTTTCTATTTTATCCTTTATAAGCCTATGTTAAATGTCATTATAGCTGTTCTCCCTTGGGAACTCTATTAATTTTATATTGCTATCCTTACAAATTGCCACAAACTTACAGGCCAAAACCATCAATCATTTTGTTTTCTCACACTACTGTTGATCAGAACACAAGGCAGGGCCAGCTTAGTGTCTCACAAGTCAGAAGTCAAGGTTACCTGGCCAGGTTCTTAATTTGAGGATCTAGGGAAGAATCCACTTCCAAGTAGTTGACCAAATTTAGATTTTTGTGGTTATAGGGTTAAAGGTTTCCATTTTCTTCCTGATTGTCAGCCAGGGACCGCTCTTAGCTCCTTAAAGTTGCTCATATTGTTTCTTCGTCAAGTGTCTTCCTCCATCTTTACACTAGTGATATTTTATTCAATCTTTTTCATGCTTCAAGTGTCTCAGATGTCCTCTGCTAGCAGATGGAAAGAGCTCTATGCTTTTAAGGGCCCATCTGGAGAATATGGGATCATCTTCCCTATTTTAAGTTATGGTACTATGGAACATATCACAATTAAAGGAGTGATAAGTCATTATATTCAAGTGTGCTGAAAATTAGAGTGGGTCATCTTTCACTGGCTGTTTTAAAAATTCTGCCTGCCACAAGCACCTTATAATTTAGTTCTCATTCATTTCCTGTCTCTCCTGAATTTGATTAGCTCCTGTTTCATATCTTCCTGTGATTTGTTCTTTTATATTTGGAGTTTTTTTTTTAATTTTTAATTTTATGATTCATAGTGTTCTTCCAATTGTACAATCACTTCTTTACAGATAAAATTCCCGTTGGAGTGTTGAGCTGAAATTTTCCTCTGTTTTGTGTGAATGTGTATGTGCATGTGCGCATATGTGTTTTACAACTATTATTTGCTGAACTGATTTTCATTTTTTTGGCTTTTCCTCCTGAACCAGCAATAGAAGATACTTTGAACTGGGTAGGGTGATCCCATGGTTTATTTGATTTAATATTTTAAGACCACCTTCTTTTGCTGTCATTATGACATGTGGATCTTATTATTTTTATTGTTGTTATTGGTGGTGGTAGTAGTTTTTAGCAAATGGAACATTTTTTTCACAAGTCTGGTTTCTTCTGATTCTTTGACCCAATCTTGGTTCACTAGAACCCTTTATTTCTAGTCAGTTCCATTAAGTCTCCAAAGGAAACATTTCTTCTCAAATGTATCTCACTCTCTTCCTAAGAAAAGTTGATCACCTCTGGTCCTGTGCTCTTTCTGTACTCCTTTCTTTTGATACCTCTGTAACTGATAGTCTAACCTACTTGGCCTCAAATTGTTTCTCAGTATTTGCTATCTCAGAATTTGGCCTCAAAAGCTGCCTACAAATTAACAAAAATAAGATCATTAACCTATGAGGGGGGGAAAAAAGGGGGTCAAAATGACAGTTCACAAAAGAAAGAATACAAATACCACTTAAATATATGAAAAGACACTCAACCTCACAAATAATAGAATTATAAGTTAAGACTTTTTTATTTTAGTAAGAGTCCTATTTTTACCTATTACGTTGCCAAAGATGAAAATATTTTATAGCTTATCTTGTTAGGTAATGGTGTGGGAAACAGACAACTCATAAACATTGTTGAGGATATTAACTGGACCAAGTCCTGTGGATAACAAAGAACCTGGTATTAGGGTTTGCCCCCAGATTTGATTTCAGGGTGGGTGAGGCTCATAGGTAGGAATTTTCCAGTATTAGCGTATACTCATTAAAAATGAACTTATTTTTCTATTTTTTTTTAAAGTGCAACATTTGCACTGTTACTTCATACTCTAGATGAATAACAACTGTTTTCCATCAGTGGAGGTAGCAGTACTTCATTCTGAATATCATTTTGCAACATAAGAGCACTCAAGAGGAAATGAATAGCAACGACAAAAATCTAGGGAAATTCTAGCCTTTAACTGAAAGGGACTGAGTGAATAGCAGCACAAAAAGAAAACCAGGAAAAGGTCTTCTAATAAAAATCTCAAGATGACTGGACATAAATAGTATTCAGTGTCATATTGTGCTCAAGCCAAATAATGATTGAAAGCCTAGAGATTTTTGGTAACACTAGTAACAACATTTTCTGAGACATAATGGAGAGAAAACTCAAACCATAGTAGAGGAAGAGATGAGCCTATGTTGAGAAAATGAAAATAGTTTAAAATAAAACTGAAAGATTTGTATTAGTGTAGGGGAAGAGGTAAGTTACAGGTAGACATAGAGTACACAAACGTGCACACCAAGACTACTTCTCTGTAAAATCTCCCAATAATGCACTAAATGAATCACGTAAATATAACATGCGTAATGGTATTATCAATAATGTTATTTTGGAATTTCAGAAAAGGATATAAGCCTTTATGTAGACTTTTATTTGACAGATGAGAAACTAACACACCCAAAGCCACAATTCAAACTAATGACTTATTCATGTTATGTTTTTATACATTGTAGACATAATAAGTGGTAAATAAAGATATCTGTAGCTACAAAGTCAAAATAGGCAGCAATATTTTGTATAATTTGGATTCGAGATAAAATCCATATTAGTAAAGAAAACCAGGAGCCAGAAGCAATGTAATAGCTTTTTCAAATTAGCCACCAAAGTAGTCAATTACAATTGTATTTAATAGACTAGTGAACAGAGGTGCCTGAGTAGCTCAGTCGTTAAGCGTCTGATCCCAGGTCATGATCCCAGGGTCCTGGGATTGAGCTCTGCATCGGGCTCCCTGCTCAGCGGGAAGCCTGCTTCTCCCTCTCTGACTCTCCCTGCTTGTGTTCCCTCTCTCGCTGTGTCTCTCTCTGTCAGATAAATAAATGAAATCTTTAAAAAAAATAGACTAGTGAACAGAAGGGTTTTGAGAGTGGGAATGATTACAGTGATGTTGTATAAATTGTAGCTTCAAGAAAGCACTTAAGTAAAATATGTCCAGTTAATCATTATGATATTCTTCATGTGTGTATGAAGAATAATTTCAGAAGGCCCTGCATCCTGATAAGACTGAATATAATGGGAATGAACTCCTCCATTCCATAAGAGTTTTCTTTGTCTGGCTATCATCATAATGGATTTTTATGGATGAAGCAGATATTGTAACTAGAATTCATGTAAACAATAAAGCCATTTTCATTTCTTTGTAACAGTTGTTTCGTATGGGAAGAACATGAGAAATAATCTTATAGTGTTGACAGCAAAGTAGGTTTGACAGCTGACTCTTGGAAAGTCTCCTGTGTAATTATCCCACCTATCCTCTGGCTAGGGATAAATGTTTTTCATATGACCCATACTTCTGAAAATACTGAATTTCAAAGTATCATTCCATGCACATAGCTATTGACATCTGCAAATATTTATCCATCTAGTTCTAGAGTCCCACTGGTGATTCTTCCATCAAAAACCAAGAGTAGAGCAGAGCTAATAATGGGCAAGCCTTCATTCATGCTGTTTTATTTATTTTATTTCTCTCTTGATGCTACATCTAGGGATGCCTTCCACTTTATGCCTCATGGCAACTGCAGCTCTTTCTGGCAATAACATGAGAAAAGTTTAACTGAATTTCAGCTGAATGGGACTTCACTCCCAGAAAGGGTATTCTATTTATATTGAAATTTTTTATAAAAATGAAAAGTTGGATCTCGAGAACAGAAATGGAGGAGGACTACATTCACGGTAGGAAAAGGAGATGAAATATTAAGGGCTGTGTGATTTATCTCTTTATGAGGTGATGCTGGAAAGGAGATTAAGCTTTTAAAAAGCGGTGACCTTGATATAAATTCCATATTTAGCCAGTGGTGAAATATTATGAATAACAAAGAGTATGTGAAAGAGCAGTGGGAGTGAGAAGATTCAAGGGTTGTAGTCAAGTTGACAGTCATCTAAGGGGTCAAGCTGTGACTGCACATCATAGTAACAGCAGTGATCCACGTTAAGTAGCTGTTTGTCCATCACAAAGTCTATTTACATTACGATGTTATTTGCTTCTCACACAAGGCTAAGAAGTTAAGTATCCTTATAATTTTAGATCAGGTAACTGAAGTTCAAGGAAGACTAGTTACTTGTCCCTAATCACACAACCCGTTACTGAGTTCTGCCCATGCAACTGCCCAGTTGTACCTCCTCTTCCTCTTTTCTTGTATTCTTTATTGTATTGGGGTAAAGATTAGACCCACTTCTGTTTTGTTTTTGACACTTTTAATCATATCTCTAACATTACTCTGTGGCATTACACCCTGGCAATCAAAATGTAAAGGAGTTTATTCCTACATTCTTTGTTGACAAAATTTTTAATGTAATTGTCACATGATAAGCATGTTTATATTTATAAAGAAATACAAATTATTAGACTTTTGTTCTAAAAGTGGCCTCTTTTTTACCAAGGAAAGTTATCAGATTGCTGGCATCTAAATCATTTGCTCTTTTAGTGAACTGTAGGTGACTCAGATTAATGGCTCATCTTTCTAGTCAGAAAAATCTAAAAATTACTTTTCATTGGAATTGATACTAAAATTATGTAAAAACTGATTGAAAAGAAACCAACTGTGAAATATACATGTCATATAGAATGAAAAAGTCTCTCCCCAAAAATGGCTAATTCTGACTTCATTTTTTTTTAAGATTTATTTGTTTATTTGAGAGGGAGGAAGAGAGCACATGGGAGTGGGGGGAGGGCAGACGGAGGAGGGAGAGAATCTTTAAGCAGACTGCCCACTGAGCATGGAGCCCAACTTAGGGCTCGATCTCACAGCCCTGAGACTATGATCTGAGCTGAAACCAAGAGTCAGTTGCTTAACCAACTGAGCCACCCAGGAGCCCTGTAATTCTCCCTTTAAATTAAACTAACTCACTGTTTAATTCTCTTCTTCTTCTTCCTCTTCTTCCTCCTCCTCCTCCTCTTCTTCTCCTCCTCCTCCTCCTCCTCCTTCTCCTCCTCCTCCTCCTCCTCCTCCTCCTCCTTCTTCTTCTTCTTCTTCTTCTTCTTCTTCTTCTTCTT
>CM053612.1:82015754-82049968 GCA_028646535.1 Procyon lotor | reverse complement strand
CTTTGTACTGTATCTGCTTCTTTGGGGTAGATACCCAGTAGTGCAATTGCTGGGTCATAGGGTAGCTCTATTTTTAATTTCTTGAGGAATCTCCACACTGCTTTCCAAAGTGGCTGCACCAGCTTGCAATCCCACCAACAGTGGAAGAGGGTTCCCCTTTCTCCACACCCTCTCCAACATTTGTTGTTTACTGTGCTGTTGATTTTGGCCATTCTAACTGGTGTAAGGTGGTATCTCAGTGTGGTTTTGATTTGAATCTCCCTGATGGCTAAAGACAATGAACATTTTTTTATGTGTCTGTTAGCCATTTGTTTGTCTTTTTTTTTTAATTTTATTAACATATAATGTGTTATTTGCCCCAGGGATACAGGTCTGTGAACCATGAGTCTTACACATTTCATAGCACTCCCCATAGCACATACCCTCCCCAGTGTCCATAACCCAGCCACCCTATCGCTAACCCCCTACCCACCAGCAACCCTCAGTTTGTTTCGTGAGATTGAGAGTCTCTTATGGTTTGTCTCCCTCCCTATCCCATGTTGTTGGTTTTATTTTGTTTTTATCAAATGGTATGACTTTGCTCTGGGAAGGGTTAGAGGAAATACATTGAATTTACATAGAAAGAAACTATCTCAAACCATTAAGGAGAAAAGTCAGTAAAAGAGTTCAAAAGTAAAATTAGAATGTTGTGGAAAAAGCAAGCAAGAGCTCACATGTTACCTTCACATTTGAGCACTAAGCCGGTGATTTGAACATATTAGAGTCAAGGGTGGTAGCCGCAGTCCTTTTCAGGAAGAATTTCTGGCTTCCATTTACTTTGCCTCCAAAAGTCTCTTGGGTAAGGAAGAGTTTTTGTAGATGCAGGCGTGCTGTTTTGTCCCTTTTGTGTCTGCAGAAATTAGGCTAGTTTTTATATATGCTGAGTTCAGAGAGGTTATTCTTTGCATGAAACTCTGATCATGAATTTTGGTAAGCATTGTATGTTTAAGATGACACCAGTGTCTAGAGTCTGGAAATATGTACCTTATCAATTTTATGGAATATATTTGGTTTTTGTCTTATACATGTAATTAGAAATATGATATAAATGTCCTTAATAGTTAAGATTATTTACCATCTTCACAGTTAATCTTATTTATTGTATTTTTCTTCTGAAATTAAGGAAAGCAAAGCTATTATCAAAAATATATTGGTCTGAAATTCTCCTTTTTGTTGGGGTCTTTGCCTGGTTTTGGGATCAGGGTAATGTTGGCCTCATAGAAAGAGTCTAGAAGTTTTCCTTGTGTTTCTATTTTTTGAAACAGCTTCAGAACAATAGGTATCATTTCTGCCTTGAATGTTTGGTAGAATTCCCTAAAGAATCCATCAGATCCTGGACTCTTGTTTTTTGGGAGGTTTTTGATCACTGCTTCAATCTTGTTACTAGTTACTGGTGTATTCAGGGTGTCGATTTCTTTCTGTTTCACTCTTGGAAGTTTGGGTTTCCAAGAATGCATCCATTTCTTCTAGATTGCTTAACTTATTGGCATGTAGATGTTGATAGTAATTTCTTTTTTTTTTTTAAAGAATCAAGATCTTCTTTATTTTTAAGATTTAAAAACGAACGTTTTTGAGTACATCATGGGATTAATAAGTCTTGAGACTAATTCACTCTAATCAGATTTTTTTAAAAAAATAAAGAATAATTTAAGAATGAGAATAGCTAGTTTACAATGCAAGTTATTCTTTTTCAAATTACCAGAAACATATTTTCTGTTATTTGCAGAAGCACTTCTGTCATCCAGATACCAAGCAAACAGAATAGGAAAGCAAGCAGTTTTTAAAAATTAAAACGGAGTATAAGATGGGGCACCTGGGTGGCTCAGTGGGTTAAATCCTCTGCCTTCGGCCTAGGTCATGATCTCAGGATCCTAGGATTGAGCCCACATCGGGCTCTCTGCTCAGTGGGGAGCCTGCTTCCCCACCCCTCACTGTCTGCCTCTCTGCCTACTTGTGATCTCTCTCTCTCTCTGTCAAATAAATAAATAAAATCTTAAAAAAAAAAAAGGAATTGGAGAGGGCTGTAGAAAATTTTACCCAGATTATTTGAAGAGTCAGGCTTCCTGATGATTAAAATACTCATTTTCCAGATATCACTTATATCTCCTTGGACATTATTGGAGCTCTGGCATGTGATTACTCTTTAATTAATTTTCTTGATTCCATACAGACCCTCCCTTTTTTTTTTTATTACACATGGTCCTTGAATTATGATGGTCTGAAATATGATTTTTCGACTTTACAATGTACCAAAGTGATACCCATTCAGTAGAAACTGTACTTCAAACATTTTTTATTAACATATAGTATATTATTTGTTTCAGGGGTACAGGTATATAAGTCATCACTCTTACACAATTCACAGCACTCCCCATAGCACATATCCTCCCCAATGTCCATAACCGAGCCACCCATTCCCTCCTCCCTCCCCCCCCAGCAACTCTCAGTTTGTTTCCTGAGATTGAGTCTCTTTTGGTTTGTCTTCTTTCATTTTTTCACTTCCTATCCCCACGATTCCCTGCCCAGACTCTGAAATTCCTCATATCACAAAGATCATATGATAATTTTCTTTCTCTGATTGACTTATTTCACTTAGCATAATACCTTCTAGTTCCATCCACGTTGTTGCAAATGGCAAGATTTGGGGGGTTTTGATGGCTGCATAGTATTCCATTGTATATATATACACCACATCTTCCTTATCCATTCATCTGTTCATGGACATCTAGGTTCTTTCCATAGTTTGGCGATTGGGGACAATGCTGCTATAAATATTCAGGGGCAAATGCCCCTTCGGATCACTATATTTGCATCTTTAGGGTAAATACCCAGTAGTGCAATTGCTGGGTCATAGGGTAGCTTTATTATCAACTTTTTGAGGTACCTCCGTACTACTTCCAGAGTGGCTACACCAGCTTGCCATTGGTGTGAGGTGTGAGATGGTACCTCACTGTGGTTTTGATTTGTATTTCCCTGATGCTGAGGAATGTTGAGCACATTTTCATGTGTCTGTTAGCCATTTAGATGTCTTCTTTGCAGAAATATCTGTTCATGTCTTCTGCCCATTTCTTGATTGGATTATTTGTTCTTTGGGTGTTGAATTTGATAAGTTCATTATAGATTTTGGATACTAGACCTTTATCTGATATGGCATTTGTAAATATCTTCTCCCATTTGGTTGGCTGTCTTTTGGTTTTGCTGACTGTTTCCTTTGCTGGGCAAAAGCTTTTGATCTTGGTGAAGTCCCAATAGTTCATTTTTTGCCCTTGCTTCCCTTGCCTTTGGCGATGTATCATACAGGAAGAAGTTGCTGAAGCTGAGGTTGAAGAGTTGGTGCCTGTGTTCTCCTCAAGGATTTGGATGGATTCCTGCCTCACATTGAGGTCTTTCATCCATTTTGAGTCTATTTTTGTGTGCAGTGTAAGGAAATGGTCCAGGTTTATTCTTCTGCATGTGGCTGTCCAGTTTTCCCAACACATTTTGTTGAAGAGACTGTCTTTTTTCCATTGGACATTCTTTCCTGCTTTGTCGAAAATTAGTTGACCATAGTGTTGGGGGTCCATTTCTGGGCTCTCTATTCTGTTCCATTGATCTATGTGTCTGTTTTTGTGCCAGTACCATACTGTCTTCATGATTACAGCTTTGTAATAGAGCTTGAAGTCTGGCATTGTGATGCTGCCAACTTTGGTTTTATTTTTCAACATTCCTCTGGTTATTTGGGGTCTTTTCTGGTTCCATACATATTTTAGGACTATTTTCTCCATTTCTTTGGAAAAAGTTGATGGTATTTTGATAGGGATTGCATTAAATGTGTAAATTGCTTTAGGTAGCATAGACATGTTCACAATATCTGTTCTTCCAATCCATGAGCATGAAACCTTTTTCCATGTCTTTGTGTCTTCCTCAAATTCCTTCATGAGTACTTTATAGTTTTCTGAGTACAGATTCTTTGCCTATTTGGTTAGATTTATTCTTAGGTATCTTATGGTTTTGGGTGCAATTGTAAATGGGATTGACTCCTTAATTTCTCTTTCTTTTGTCTTGTTGTTGGTATATAGAAATGCAACTGATTTCTGTGCATTGATTTTATATCCTGACACTTTACTGAATTCCTGTATGAGTTCTAGCAGTTTTGGAGTGGAGTCTTTTGGGTTTTCCAGATAAAGTATCATATCATCTGCAAAGAGTGAGAGTTTGACTTCTTCTTTGCCAACTTAGATGCCTTTTATTTCTTTCTGTTATCTGATTGCTGAGGCTAGGACTTCTAGTCCCATGTTGAATAGCAGTGGTTATAGTGAACACCCCTGCCATTTTCCTGACCTTAGGGGGAAAGCTCTCAGTTTTTCCCAATTGAGAATGATATTCGCTTTGGGTTTTCATAGATGGTTTTTATGATATTGAGGTATGTACCCTCCATCCCTATACTGTGAAGATTTTTGATCAAGAAACAATGCTGTACCTTGTCAAATACTTTTGCAGCATCTATTGAGAGTATCATATGGTTCTTGTTCTTTCTTTTATTAATGTATTGTGTCACATTGATTGATTTGTCATTGTTGATCCAACATTGCCACCCAGGAATAAGTTCTATTTGGTCGTGGTGAAGAATCCTTTTAAGGTACTGTTGGATCCTCTTGGCTAGTATTTTGGTGAGAATTTCCGCATGCCTGTTCATCAAGGATATTGGTCCGTAATTCTTCTGTTTGATGGGGTCTTTGGTTTTGGGATCAGGGTGGTGCTGGCTTCATCAAATGATTTTGGAAGTTTCCCTTCCATTTCTATTTTTTAGAACAGTTTCAGGAGAATAGGTATTAATTCTTTAAATTTTTGGTAGAATTCCCCTGGGAAGCCATCTGGCCCTGGAAGTTTGTTTGTTCGGAGATTTTTGATGACTGCTTCAGTCTTCTTACTGGTTATGAGTCTGTTCAAATTTTCTTTTTTTTTTCTGTTTCAATTTTTGTAGTTTGTATGTCTCTAGGAATGCATCCATTTCTTCCAGATTGTCAAATTTCCTGGTGTCTAGTTGCTCATAATATATTCTTATAATTGTTTGTATTTCTTTGGTGTTGGTTGTGATCTCTCCTCTTTCATTCATGATTTTATTAATTTGGGTCCTTTCTCTTTTCTTTTTGATAAGCCTGGCCAGGGGTTTATCAGTCTTACTAAGTCTTTCAAAGAACCAGCTCCTAGTTTCGTTGATTTGTTCTACTGTTCTTTTGTTCTCTATTTCACTGATTTCTGTTCTGATTTTCATTATTTCTCTTCTCCTGCTGGGCTTAGGCTTTCTTTGCTGTTATTTCTCCAGCTCCTTTAGGTGTAGGATTAGGTTGTGTACTTGAGGCCTTTCTTGTTTCTTGAGAAAGGTTTGTATTGCTATATACTTTCCTCTCAGGACTGCCTTTGCTGTGTCCCAAAGACTTTGAACAGTTGTGTTTTCATTTTCATTTGTTTCCTTGATTTTTAAAAATTCTTCTTTAATTTCCTCATTGACCCATTCATTCTTTAGTAGGATGCTCTTTAGCCTCCATATATTTGAGTTCTTTCCAACTTTCCTCTTGTGGTTGAGTTCTAGTTTCAAAACATTATGGTCTGAAAATATTCAGGGAATGATCCTAATCTTTTGGGACTGGTTGAGACCTGATTTGTGTCCCAGGATGTGATCTATTCTGTAGAATGTTCCATATCCATGTGCACTCGAGAAGAATGTGTATTCTGTTGCCTCGGGATGGAATGTTCTCATTATTATCTGTGATGTCCATCTGGTCCAGTGTGTCATTTAAAGCTTTTATTTCCTTATTGATCTTTTGCTTAGATGCTTTGTCCTTTTCAGTGAGGGGGGATGTTAAAGTCCCCTACTATTATTGCATTATTGTCGATGTGTTTCTTTGACTTTGTTGTTAATTGGTTTATATAATTGGCTGCTCCTATATTAGAGGCATAGATATTTACAATTGTTAGAGCTTCTTGTTGGACAGTCCCTTTAAGTATGATATAGTGTCCTTCCTCATCTCTTATTATAGTCTTTGGCTTAAAATCTAATTTATCTGATATAAGGATTGCCACCCCAGCTTTCATTTGATGTCCATTAGCATGGTAAATGATTTTACACTCCCTCACTTTCAATCTGGAGTTGTTTTGGGGTCTAAAATGAGTTTCTTGCAGGCAGCATATTGATGGGTCTTGTTTTTTTTAATCCATTCTGATATCCTGTGTCTTTTGATTGGTGTATTTAGCTCATTTACATTCAAGGTAACTATTTAAAGATATGAATTTCATAACAGTGCATTGCCTGTAAGATGACTGTTATTGTATTGTCTGTGTTCCTTTCTGATCTATTACTTTTAAGCTCTCTCTTTGCTTAGAGGACCCCTTTCAATATTTCCTGTAGGACTGGTTTGGTGCTTGCAAATTCTTTTAGTTTTTGTTGTCCTAGAAGCTTTTTATCTCTCCTTCTATTTTCTTGTTTGTCCTGGAAGCTTTTTATCTCTCCTTCTATTTTCAATGACAGCCTAGCTGGATATAGTATTCTTGGCTGCATATTTTTCTCATTTAGTGCTCTGAATATTTCATGTCAGTCCTTTCTGGAATGCCAGGTCTCTGTGGATAGGTCTGCTGCCAATCCAATATTTCTACCATTGTATGTTACAGATTCTTTTCTTGAGCTGCTTTCAGGATATTCTCTTTGTCACTGAGACTTTTAAGTTTTATTATTATATTATGGGATGTGGACCTATTTTTATTGATTTTGAGGGGGGTTCTCTGTGCCTCCTGGATTTTGATGCTTGTTCCATTCGCCAAATTATGGAAATTCTCTGCTATAATTTGCTCCAATATACCTTCTGCCCCATCTCTCCTTTTTCTTCTTCTGGGATCCCAATTATTCTAATATTGTTTCATATTATGGCACCATTTATCCTTGAATTCTCCCCTCTTGATCCAGTAGCTTTTTATCTCTCTTTTCTCCCACAGCTTCTTTATTCTCCATCATTTGGTCTTCTATATCACTAATTCTGTCTTCTACATCATTTATCCTAACAGTAAGAGCCTCCGTTTTTTATTGCACCTCCTTAATACCTTTTTTGATTTCAACTTTGTTAGATTTTAGTTCTTTTATTTCTCCAGAAAGGGATTCTTTAGTATCATCTAAGCATTTTTTGAACCCAGCTCGCAACTTGATAATTGTCATTCTGAACTCTAGTTCTGATATCTTACTAATGTCCATATTGATTAGGTCCCTAGCCATTGGTACTGCCTCTTGTTCTTTTTTTGAGGTGAGTTTTTCCACTGTCATTTTATCCAGATAAGAATAGATGAATGTGAAAACAAAATACTAAAAAGGTAGCAATGACCCCAGAATAATAGACACTAACCAAATTGGAAGAGACCCGAAACTGGGGGGAGAAGAAAGGCAGAAAAAATTATTAAAGAAAATTACAGTAAAAATTTAAAATTTTTTTAAAATTTTTGTAAAGTAATTTTTTACAGTAAAAAATTATTAAAGAATTAAATGAATATATTCATTCAGTATATACACTGGTGAATAGAACAGAGCTGCACACTTGGTTTGGGGTGTATTTGGGTCTGTTAGAAGAAAATGCCTTGCAAAATTTTAAAGAAAGGAAAATTTATATATATACAGAAATAAGGGTAAACAGTATGAAGGAATGGAATATGACTGTAAAGATGAAAATTAAAAAAGATTCTAAAAAAGGAATTTATAAGGTAAGAAGGTGGTTGAAAGAGAAGAAAAAAGAGGAAAGAATGTGTTCAGTCTAGAGACTAGAACATGTACTAGATATAGAGTATATTTTGATCTGTTAGAAGAAACTGTATCCCAAAATTTTAAAGAATGAAAAACCTACATGTATACAAAAAATAAGGTTAAATGCAATGAAGGGATAGAATATGACTATAACAATGAAAATTTTAAAAGATTCTTAAAAAGGTACTGATAAGATAAAATAGTTAAAAAACATTAAAATAGGAAAGAGGAAAAATTTTTAAAAATAGAATAAGAAAAAAATACAATTTAAAAAATTTTACTTTGAAAGACTAAAAGTCATGGGGGAAATAAAGCCATGAATTCTATGTGCAGTATTTCTCTAACTCTGGAGTTCCGCAGTTCTCATTAATCAGTAAACTTGGTCTTGGCTGGATCTTCTTGTTGATCTTCTGTGGGAGAGGCCTGTTGCAGTGATTCTCAAATGTCTTTGCCCAAGGCGGAATTGCACTGCCCTTGCCATGGGCCAGGCTAAGTAATTTGTTCCGGTTTGCGCTCAGTAACTTTTTTTTCCCTGAATGCTTTCCATACAGCTTTGGAGGGCGGGAATGAAGATGGTGGCCTCCCAATCTCATAACCGTAGAAGCTGAGAGCATTGGGCCCCACTCCTCATTGTGCCTTCAGAGAAAAGCAGTCACTCCTGTCTCCCTGGTCTCTGACCGCCCTCTGAGCTCAGCTGGCCTGTAACCAAGCATTGCTATCTCTGGCACATGGCCCCATTTAGAGTCTCCAAACCTAGCTGATTCCTACAGCAGACTCTCACGCTGCTCCTCCCAGAGGAGAAAGGAGCCAGTCTCCCTGAATCTGCCACTTGTGGGGTCCCTGCTTGGAGAGCAGTGGCCTGACTGTGCCTTGGATCACTGTTTAAGGTAACCTTGAGCTGAGAGTCCCCTACTCGGCTCTGTCTCTACAGTCAGCTTCCCCACTCTGATACCTGGGAGCTCTGCCACACTCAGACACCCCTGGTCTTTTTGTGTCCCCATGGGTCCTGAGAACAAACTGTCTCAGTGAGGACTCCACCCATCTGCTTCGCCTCTGGAGTGATGTCCCTCAGTGGAGCTGACTTCTACAAGTTCTGATTTTATGCTCCAGTGCTCTACCGCTTCCCCAACCCCCACAGTCTATCTTCCCATATATCGCCTTGGATTCACTTTTTCCACACATCCTGCCTTCCAGAAAGTGGTCGCTTTTCTGTTCCTAGAATTGCTGCTCTTCTCTTTGATCTCCTGTTGAGTTTGTACATGTTCAGAATGGTTTGATAACTATCTAGCTGAACTCCTGGGACCAAATGATATTTAGGTCTCTTTCTCCTCTGCCATCTTGCTCCACCCTCTCCCAATAATAATTTCTGATGAATGTTTCTATTTCCTTCATGTTAGTTGTGATCTCTCCCGTTTCTTTTATAATTTTATTAGTTTGGGTCCTTTCTTTCTTTTGGATAAGTCTGGCCAGTGGTTTATCAATCTTATTCATTCTGTCAAAAAAACAGCCTCTAGTTTATTGATGTCTTTTACTATATTTCTGGTTTCTAATTCACTAATCTCTGTTCTAATCTTAATTATTTCCCTTCTCATGCATGGGTTAGGCTTAATTTGTTGTTGATGCTCCAGTTCTTTAAAGTGTAAAGATAGTGTGTGTATTTGGGGTTTTTCTATTTTTTTTAGTGAGGCTTGGATGGCTATGTATTTCCCCCTTAGGACCACCTTTGCTGTGTCCCATAAGTTTTGGGATAATGTGTTTTCATTCTCATTGGTTTCCATGAATTGTTTAACTTCTTCTTTGATTTTCTGGTTAACCCAAGCATTCTTGAGCAGGATGATCTTTAGCTTCCAAGTGCTTGAATTTCTTCCAAACTTTTTCTTGTGATTGAGTTCCAGTTTCAAAGCATTGTGGTTTAAGAATATGCAGGGAATCATCTCAATATTTTGGTATCAGTTGAGACCTGATTTGTGACACAGTATGTGGTCTATTCTAGAGAAAGTTCCATGTGCACTTGAGAAAAATGAGTGTTTTGTTGTTTTAGGGTTTTAGGGTGTTGTTTAGGGTGTGTATATTTATGAGGTCTGTCTGCTCCAGTGTGTCATTCAAAGCTCTTGTTTCCTTGTTGATTTTCTGCTTAGATGATCTATTACTGAGAGTGGCATGTTCAGATCCCCTACAATTAATGTATTCATACCACTATGACTATTTTGGTTAACACTTGGCTTATTTAGTTGGCTGCTCCCATATTGGAGGCATAGATATTTTCACTTGTTAGGTCTTCTTGTTGGATAGACCCTTTAAGAATGATATAATGTCCTTCTGTATCTCTGTCTACAAATATATTGACCTACAAAGTAAAACTGAATAAAGTATATGCTGTTATGCCATCTAGAAATTATTTAAAGAAGTATTAGCAGAAAAGAAGAAACCCCACTGATTAAAAGGCTGTTTCCTGACATTGTCCATATTTGGTTTCTATACAGCAGGGGAAAAATCATGTTTTCATATGTTTATATGTTATTAATCTAACTCTGAAAAATGTATTTGTGAATGGGTAAAATTACAACAAACTCTGGTATTTCTCTGTCTTCTTTAAAGATTTGTTTTTTAGTTTTTATTTTATTTTTTATATTTTCAGTGTTCCAAAATTCATTGTTTATGCACCACACCCAGTTCTCCGTTCAATACATGCCTTCCTTAATACCCACCACCAGGCCAACCCATCTGCCCACCCCCTTCCCTTCCAAAACCCTGTTTGTTTCTCAGAGTCCATAGTCTCCTATGCTTCATCTCTTCTTCCAATTTCTCCCAATTCACTTTTCCTTTCCTTCTCCTAATGTCCTCCATGTTATTCCTTATGTTTCACAAGTAAGTGAAACCATATGATAATTGACTTTCTCTGCTTGACTTATTTCACTCAGCATAATCTCTTCCAGTCCCATCTATGGTCCATGTTGATATAAAAGTTGGGTATTCATCATTTCTGATGGAGGTGAAAGATTAATAGAGATTTTATTTTACTCTGTTATAATTTTCCCTGGAATTTTCATTGTAAAATGAGAAGGTGGGGTGCAGGATTAGCTCAACATTTGGATCCTTGGTCACCTCTTCTCTATAGCAGCCTAGGAGCAAGACTTAATAGCATAAGCACTATTATGCTCACTGTAGAAAAAAGCTGCCTGGGTGATGCTTGGAGAGAAAAAAAGTGATTTACAACTGACCCAAATGTGGCTCATATATTATTTTCCCTTTTTCTCATCTTTCAAATCAAGAAGGTCAACTATGGTTAGAAAAAAGTCTGTTGCATCCTCGAGAGGATTATATAATCAGGTGATTGCAGATAGCTATTCAATGCCAGGAAATCTTTACATGTCCATTTTAATGTTTTGCTGGACCTGAAAGACACATTTTCTTGCCACATCCACTATCAAGAAGTGTGTGCTGTTTCAGAGAAGCATAAAACAAAAGGGGATAAAAATTTGCTTGGTGGAGGGTATAGGTGAGAGTTATTTAAAGGGATTGAGCAAAGAAGAAATGTAATTAGAACTATATAGACATTAATGAATAGTTAATTTTTTCATTCCTTTCACAAATATTTATTGAGAGTGCCTGCTCTATGCCTGGCACTGTACTAGGCACTTAACTTAAAAAATCGTTAGGCCTTGTAAGTCTTTGACCACAATAATCAGTGGACACATTTGTATAATACCTTAGTCTCCCTGTGCCAGCAGAAACTGGTATTCAGAAGGGTAGAAAGAGCTTAAGAGATTAAAAAAAGAAATACTTGGTTTTTTCAGAAAGTAAAACATAGAATAACCATATGACCGAGCATTTTCACCCCTAGGTATATTCCCAAAAGTATTGAAAGAAGGAACTCAAACAAATACTTGTACATGAATGTTTATAGCAACATTATTTTCAGTATCCAGAATGTGGAAAACAAACTCAAATGTCCATCTGCTCATGTACAAATGAACTACATTGTTATATCTCTACACTGGGCTATTAGCCACAGAAAGGAATGAAGTACAGATGCATACTACAATGTGAGTAAGCCTTGAACACATTATGCTAAGTGAAAGAAGCCAGACACACACACACACACACACACACACACACAATAATCCATACTCTATATGATTCCTTTTATATGAAATAGTCCTAATAAGCAAATCCGTAAAGACAGAAAGCAGACTGATGGTTGCTAAGCGTTGTGGGAATGGGGAAATAGGGAGCACTTGCTAATAGTTGTGAGTTTCTTTTTGGGATGATGAAAATGTTGTAGAACTAGATAGAGGTTGCACAGCATTATGAATGTACTGAAATACTCTTAATTGTACACGTTCAAATGGTTAACGGTTAAGTTTCTGTTCTGTGCAGTTACCTGTTAAAAAAAAATAGGTTTCTAAGAATCCAAACGACATACAGCTAACTCTCTTATTTTATATACTATGAGAAGAATACATATTAGCAAAGGAGGCAGCAAAAATCAATGGAAATAAATGATTACAGATTGAGATCATTTTGAGGAAACTAAAGGGATAAGATGGACAGGATTTCCTGAAGAAATTATTTGTAATTTATGTGATCTTGAACCCATGTCCTGGGCCTCAGTTTTCTTCAGGGACAGGTTTTTATTTTTGTTTGTCTGTCTCCTTCTTTCCTCCTACCTTAAGAAGTCAGGAAGGATACCGTGTGGTTTAGTTGTGAAGTTCAAAAGTCCTCATGCCCAAGAATAATTCAGGCAGAGAAATACTGGACTAGAATTCCATACATCAACATCTTCTCAACTCTAATGTTTCTGGAATCTTAGGCAAGAAAAACAGAGATGGCAAAATTATATTGACTTGTCACCCAAAAAGACAAAGACAATTATTTTGAATATATAGCTAGCAGAAGACTGTAGATAAAGTTCAGTTTGCCAGTTAAATTTTTGGAAAACAGAATTTTAAATGAGAAGGCAATAAACTGGCATTTTTAGCCTTATCACTTGCTCAGTGGTCTCTCTGTAATCTTTTTATAAGAGCTGATTTCAAGCACAGTTAAATCAATAGGTCCTCCAGAGCTCTTCTCAAAGGAAACCTAATCCAAACACATTTCACATATACTACCAGTAGCTCTAAGCATGATATGTGTAAGAAAGATAAGATGTGACAGAGGGACCACATGTGTAGCTTCAGGCATCATCATAAACATGGAGAGAAAAAAATTAAAGACAGAAAAAAATGGAAGGCTTTAAGATTAGAAATAAACTAACAAAGCATATTTAAGGTGTGTTTTTTTCTTTTTTTAAATTTTATTTTACTTTTTTCAGTGTTCCAAGATTCATTGTTTATGCACCACACCCAGTTCTTCGTGCAATACGTGCCCTCCTTAATACCCACCACCAGGCTCACCCAACCCCCACCCCCCTCCCTTCCAAAACCCTCAGTTTGTTTCTCAGAGTCCACAGTCTCTCGTGTTTCATCTCCCTCTCCAATTTCCCCCAATTCACTTTTCCTTTCCTTCTCCTAATGTCCTCCATGTTATTCTTTCTGTTCCACAAGTAGGTGAAACCATATGATAATTGACTTTCCCTACTTGACTTATTTCACTCAGCATAATCTCCTCCAGTCCCGTCCATGTTCAAAGTGCTGGAACAAACAATCCTAAAATTTGTATAGAACCAGAAAAGACCCCGAATTGCTAAAGAAATGTTGAAAAAGAAAAACGAAACTGGGGGTATCATGGTGCCTGATTTCAAGTTTTACTACAAAGTTGTCATCACCAAGACAGCATGGTACTGGCACAAAAACAGACACATAGACCAGTGGAACCAAGTAGATAGTCCAAATATGGACCCACAACTCTATGGTCAAATAATCTTGGACAAAGCAGGATAAAATATCCAGTGGAAAAAAGACAGTCTCTTCAATAAATGCTGTTGGGAAAATTGGACAGCTCTGTATAGAAGAATGAAACTTGACCATTCTCTTACATCACACACAAAGCATATTTAAGGTTTAACAAACTGTAACATGTTCCCTCCACAATCTAACCTTTACATTTTTGTTTCCTAACACTTTATTTTTACCGCTAATGATTAGACACTATGGGCAAATTTGAGGCCAAGGAACCACCTTCCAGATAGTTGAGTTCTGCTCAGGCCTCAGGCCGGCACTGATGGAACCTTCAGATCTGCTGTCTTTCCATCCCCAAATATTTGTGACACTTTAAAAATACTACATGCTTTTATTATTACAAAACATTTCTGTGCAAAGGAGTATGACCTAAAAAATGACCAATGAATGTTAGAGTAGACCATGTAATACAGAGAAGCAGAGAATAACTTGATTTTTAAAAATATTGCTCAAATTCCTCATTGACCAAGCTCAGCACTTCATAATGTGGGAAAAAATTTCCAACTACTATGGCAATGTTATTATTTTCCTTAGGGACCTGAGACTTAACAGACAAGTCAAGGGTTTAGTGATGCTGTTAAAGGATCTATTTAACAATCATGCTACTGGTAATTCTGTTTGAGTAGGAGAGAGATATTCAGCACTACTTAGTATCATACATAGCAGCTATGATTACAGAGTAATTGTAACTGTGCTACTCTTCTGTGTGATTCGCGGTCTTTTTATTGTACTTTATCGGCTAATCAGGTAATACCCAAACTTTTCCTTCTTACACCACATTTTCTTTCTTACTTCCTGTCTGGACCACCCACATTTCTGCACTTTGATCTGTAGTTGTACAGTGTGGTGATCCTGTAAAAGATGAAATTTTAAATCTGTGATAACTCCCATGCATGCCAATTCAGAACCCTTGTCCATGTCGAGATAGTAAACTGCTAAGAAACCTGTGCCTTATATTGACTTCCACAGTCTGTACTTAGAGAAGTCATTTTCATTTTATATTTATTATATTTATTGTCACATTTATTTTGTGTGTGAAAACATTTGTGTGTAAAAAAATTTAAAATATTATTTTATTAAATATTACATTTTTGTAATATTTAAATATTACATTTATTGTCACATATTTGCCTCTTGATTGTGTTCAAATATATTTGTTAGTTCTCAATTTTTATACTGGTTTAAGGGTAGATGGTTGTTTTCCTCCCTTTTAAGACAGGACTCTAAGGCAGTCGTTTCACAAGCTACCTTGTTTACATGTATGTGAATTTGTAAAAAGTATATAGTAGGAATAGCTGAAAAAAAAAAACCATGACTTTTTAAAGACTTGATGCTTGCTCCCTTTTAGTCCTTATTAAATTTGGGGAAATTTAAGGACCTAAATTTTCAAAGAAATCCAAGTTAGATCACATTCTCCCTTTCTCTAGAAGACATCTCTTTGGGGGTGTAAAATCAAATAAAACCAGGGGTTAAGAGTAAGTAATTTTCTTTTGTTTGAGAGAGAGAGAGAGAGAGTGAGAGAGAGAGAGAGAGTTTTTGTGTGCTGACCCAGCACTAACGATCTCCAGTAGCATATAGAATTAGAAGTTGGATGTGAGTCCTGATCCCATTTTTGCCACTAAATAGATAGTAGAACTTGGATAAGTCATTGACTTCTTTAGGCATTGGGTTGCTTTGCTATAATTTCAGCAGGTGAAACAAAGGAAATCTGCATGACTTTGGTCTTTACAATACATTCTGTGTCATTGGTGTGTTCTATAGTTCACCTCCACCAGAGAATACTAGGTCTTTTTAAAAATTAATTAATTGTTGTATTTTTTATCTATTGTTGAGGTGTGGTTGAACTAGGTCTTTTTGTAATCCAAAGTAATATCATTTCTTCCCTGGAGAGGACAATCAAATGTTGATTCTCAGCTAGGAACAACTGTTTCCACCACATACATGTATATCTTGTCTTTCTAGCCATTTTGTTAACATATAAACCAGCAGTCATGATTCACCTTGCTGCCTAGATTGCAGCCCATCTGTTCTCAACAATAGAACTGAGTAAATATGCACTGATGATTTCCACTGTCCGTCCTGTAGGAACATTCTCCTTACCCCATTTACCCCATTACACTGTATTTTCCTGATGCTACAGAGCCACAGTGCCATAGTAGTAGTGCTGTCGATTTCATAATGGTGGATGGTGCTCTTTACTTTGAGAGTGTGTAATTCCCCTCAGGGGGATCACGTGTTTATTAATGTGCCACAAGTTGCTTGCTTCCTTTTAGCTCTTCTCAGTAAGTAGAACTATAGTATTCATTGGCTGGTGCTTTATTTTTAGCTTTTTAAATCACCTCCTGATGAATGGAAACAGTAAACAAGTATTAAAACATTGAAAGTAATTTGGAAATAGTGCTATCCTGGGGAGTCTGGAATTCCAGACATTACCAGACAGTTGTAGATCAGCAGTCACCTCACAGAGCTGAGGAATAAAAGTCAGGAAAATAAGGATACTAAAGTGTGCTCATCTGGATCCACTTTCTGGAAATTAGGGGTCAGTCTCATTTATACAAGAGGAGAAGGGGACAGCTGGGTGAGGAGTCTGTTTTTCATCAAGTTTACTCAGTGTTCTCCAGCCCACTCAGATATCCCAGATGAAAAACAGAAGGATTTATCTGGATGTTTATGATGCCTCTAAACACCAAAGAACTGAATTATGGTCGTGTTGTCTAGGTCACCTGCCTTCTGAGCAAACCCTGGGGGGCTGGACTGGAAAATGGAAATCTAAAAAATATTAGGGAGAGGGAATGTAGTAGTGATGGTAAGATCTAACAGTCCCTGAGTGCTCCCTGGAAGACCAGCCCTGCCCAAAGCTCTTTCTGTGTTTTAACATGCTTGACTCCCAAACAAACCTCTGAGGTCTTTATTCTGATTTTCTCCTAACACACATGAAGAAATGGAAGCCTAAGGAGCCAAGTAAGTTTCCCTAATGTTCAAAAGTAATGAGTGATCTAGCTGGAATCTGAACTTCTTACAGTTGGGTTTTGGAGATCTTGCTCTTAACCCTGTCTGTATAATACATGTCTGGCATTTGATAAAAGAAGGTATAGGAAAACAAGCAAACAACAGCAATCAATAATTTGAGGAGAATGAAAAACCTAAGACTCATGAGTTTAAAAGATTAGTGTGGAGTGTTCAAATTTAGAATTCACGACTGACTTCTTAGAAAAGCCTGTTCTTTAAGAATTATAATGTGAAAAAAATTTTTAAAAGAATCATAATGTGTACAAATATCAGAATTATTCTAAAACATGAATATTTTCTTACTACACATTGGAATGTGTCCTACGATAGTCAATTGCTTTAACTTAGGTAATTATTTTTTCTGAAAATATTATCTTAAAATGAGCTGGTGAAGAGCATGCTCTAGTCTGTGCTGGAGTAAAATTAATAAATAATGCATGAGCAATATTTCTGGCAAACCCAAAGTGGCTATTTTTTCTACTTGGGTGTGAAGCTCAAGTTAAAATTTAGCACACTTTCTTTTCTCTCAAAGCTGTTTCTTTTTCTGTATTTTCTATGCTGAAAGATTGGCTCCATATTTCATATACTCATCTAAGAGAAGTTCTTCATTATCTTGGATACCGCTCCTTCCTTTGCTCCTTCCCTGTCATAGTGATTCTGTATCTTAAATATAATTTGAACATGATTCCTTCTTTCTGTCTCAATGGTCATTGCCTTTGGAGCTGCCATTTTTCTCCTGAATGAATGATGTTGCTTTCTTATTGTTTCACTGCACTTAGTCCTCTGTTCTCTCCAATCCATTTTTCTCACTTCGAGCAGAAAAATCTTTCCAAAATCCTAATGTTTTCATGCCCCAGTCTAAACTCCACATTCTGCTGTGGCTTACATGCTGCTCCTTCACAGTTCTGCACAGCCCTCCAGCCTCAGGTCCTGCTGTTCCTTTGTGACTAATCCAGCCATACCAAATTATTTGCAATTCCTCCAACCACATCCAGTTGTTGCATGTCTTCAAGCCTTTGTGCATACTGTTCCCTGAAATAGCCTTGGTTAAAATTGCCATAGTCTTACTCGTTCTTTAAGACAACCAGGTATCATAAATTTTGAGGTCTTGTTTCTTTCTTTGACGCTACTGTGATAGCACACAGTAGTTCTTTGTAGTGCTTATCACATTGAAATTCAGCTATTGTGCATCACTTCTGGATTGTGAGGAGCTGAGAGCAGAGAAAATGTTTTATCATCCTAACAGAATCTCTGAACACATTCCTCCAGGACCTTTTTACTGATTGACTTCGTTTAAAGGTGAAGGGTTTCACCGCTGTAGTATTTTATTTTACTATTTGATTTGATTTGATTTATTTTATTATTTTATTTTATTTGTTTTTAAAGGGGGAGAGAGAGAGAGAGAGAGAGAAGGTGGAGGGGCAGAGGGAGAGGAAGAAAGAGAATTTTAAGCAAGTTCCACGCCCAGTGTGGAGCCCAATGATGGGCTCAGTTTCATGACCCTGAGATCATGACCTGAGCTGAAGGCAGAGGCTTTAACCCACTGAGCCACCCAGGAGCCCCAAAAATTTCAACCTTCTGCACTCTTGGTCTTTCTGGTAACAAGCCCCATCCCGAGGCTTTCTGGGGACATCATCCCAAAGCATCTCTTTAGCATAAACTCAAGGGTGATTAAAAGGGGTCCCCTTTGAATAACAAAAGACACTCCTATCATTCAGTGAGTTCTAAGAGTTTCAGGAAATCTGTGCCAGAAATCAAGACCAGCTATATTTTTTTATTATACCATAACCAACCTAACTATTTTCTGGCGATTCTCGTCATGTCATATAAGCATTTAAAAAAAAAAAAAAAAGCAAGAACTTAAATCAAGGAGCTGCTCAAAGGTCAAGCATCTTGGCTGAATAAGGAGGAGGGCTTGGGGGCTGTGATCTTGATACAGCAGTGTGGAGTGAGAAGAGCCACCATTACTGAGCACCGGTGACAGGCCGAACAGATTTTAATTCAGTATCCCATTTAATACTCAGACACATGTTGTCCCACTCCCCACTAAGGTCCCAAGGGATTAAATGAGTTGCCCAAAGTTACAGAAATATTAAGCAGTAAAATTCAAATCCAGGACTTTGATGGCCAATATACAAATGAGGCATTGGGCACTTACTAAGTAAGATGTTCTGTACAAAGCCTTGAATTTGATGTTTTGTGCTTCTCTTTATTTTCACTGCCTATGTCACCATGCCTGACCCATAGCAGTATTCATTGAATGTCCAGAGACATAAATAGTAAGCAAAAAGAGTGCACTTTATAAAAAAAACTTGCAGTATTTTAATCCAAGACTGTTTTCTTCGCATATTCATCGATAAGCTCTCCACTTATCAAGACAGCCAGTACTGTAAAAATTGAGCTGCCTCATTCTTCTCCTTCCATTATGCTTAATAGATCAGTTACATTTTTCTTCTTCTCTGTTGAGTTTGCCAAGTTTAGCATGAACCCAAGATTAACTTCCTGACCTAAATCTTCCTTTATTTTTTCTACTTTTCTAGATCTAGAAATCCCTATTGAGCATTTTTTTCAAACCTCACTTGTATATAATTTGAAACTTTTCTCTAGCAAATGAATAATACACAAATGGTTTCACAGAACTAAGCATTGTTTAGCTGAGTGACAAGAGAGAGCCCTGTGGACTAAGTAGTGATACCGTAACATTAATTAATCAATGGGGTTTTTTGCTTTTCTCTCTCCCTCTCCTCTTTTCTCTCTCTGTCTCTTTCTCTGTGTCTGTCTTTTGTAGTGAAGTACGCGTACTGCCTGTTGGCACTTACTTTTTGTTCATACCAGACCACCTATTTATTCTGCCTCATTACAGAAATTCCACTTACTGTATGAAAGTATCCATCTCGCTGACAGTGGGTGAAAATGACACCGGACTCTGCTACAATTCCAAAATGAAATACTTTGACAAAGCTGAACTTAGCAAAAGCAAGGAAATTTCATGCCGTGACATTGAAGATTTTTTACTACCAACCAGAGAACCTGAAATCCTATGGTATAAGGTATGTACTGTGCATGATTTTGTTCCCTATAAATAAACTAATGTGCATCTTATTCTTGGACAAGTTAGATAAAAAAGTTTTATGGGTATGATGAAGTTCAACTCTGCTCTCCTAAAATACTACAGCAGGTTGTGCTGGTCATTATAAATTTTCAAACCAATCTTTGATAAATGCTAGTCAGTATTTGTATTGGTGATCCACTGCAATAAGCTGTTGTGTTTATGTTCGTAGCTAGTTTATACAGTTCTTTCAAGTCCATTATAATCTGTGTTGATAATTCAGGGAACTAGAATACATTAAGCATTCATTTCAGAGCTCTTCATATAAACACTCCTAATGTTTACAATCAAGGAAAGGATTGATTTACTTCTATGAAAAATGGTATTATAGCTTTATTGAAATGGAAGTATCTTTGTGTATATCCCAATCCTTTTCATATAAAAGCATATACATTTTTAAAAACCCAATGGAAATTCATAACACTATAAAAATAGTGCTAGAGGGGTGCCTGGGTGGCTCAGTCATTAAGCATCTGCCTTCAGACCAGGTCAGACCCCAGGGTCCTGGGATCAAGCCCCGCATCGGGCTCTCTGCTCTGCAGGAAGCCTGCTTCTCCCGCTACCATTCCCTCTGCTTGTGTTCCCTCTCTCGCTGTGTTTCTCTCTGTCAAATAAATAAAAAAAATCTTAAAAAAAATAGTGCTAGATAACTTTTTGTCAAAAAGCAAAAGAAACTTTAGACTTAAGGAGAATAATCTAACCCTTGTCCTTCCTATCACATAATTGACTTTCTCTGAATTTTAAGATGAGAACGTACCCTTCAGCCTTCAGTTTATTTATACCATCAAATAAATTTTTGTTATTGAGTGTAATCAAGCAAAGCAATATAGCTGCTATGAATATTTTTCTGGAATATTATATCCATGATTTAAAGAGTACTAGTATAAAATTTGCTTTGTTCAACTACCTGGAAATAGGAATGTAGGAAGCATGACCCTTTAGTAACTAGATCCACCAATACCAGTATGTCATGAGTTCAAAATTTATGAGAAATTTAAAAAGAAACAAATCTTCAACAATTTTTAAAAGATTTGCCATGATTAGCAATGCCCTTCTCTGAGTAAGACTTAATTTTGATTCTTGATAATAAGCAATGGAGAATTCAGAACATCAAGGGGACTACTGAAATACTTTTCTACTTTTCCATTGAATTTCTATCCTAGACACTGTCAAAAAGCCCTCAAGTCTTAGCTCCACTGATCTCTGTTTCTGGGCACATGAGGTTTATTATTTTTCCTCCTTTTTTTAATTGTGTGAGTATGTCTCACCCTGATTCTCAGTGGTTTGCCTGCTTTCCACAAGTAGATTCTTAGCAAGCCCTGTGATTGCCTCAAAGGGAAGAGGTATTAGGGGAGTTTGACTCAAGGTCTCTAAGAACAGATGATTGTCTAGTAGTCATGTGTGTACATTTGCCTTCTTCTACACATGCACACATGCACACACACTCAATATTTAAAATGACTGGCCTCACATTGCTCCTTTAGTCATGTTTCTACCATCACAGCAATCACTGTGACCTTAAGCTATAAAGACTGTCACTAGTGGAATGATGAGTGGAAATGCAGTATGTATGGAACTTGAAAGTCTTGCAACAATCCAAATTATTTTTCCATACTCAAGACAATATATATTCTGTGTTCATTATATATGTAACTTTTGCAATTATGACAGTTTATGCAACTAATATGAGGATATAAAATGTATTTTTTGGTCTGAAATAACTGGATAACTCTCTTCCTTGTATATGAAGGCATTGAACCACATAATCAAAATAATAGTCTGGAAAAAATTTGATTTGGCAAAAAATTTTTTTAGAAATAATACCTCTAAACAGTGTCAGAGGGCTTAAAGCTGTTTTATTCTCATGGCATTGATTTCAAATCTGGCTAAAGGAAATAGACTTCTGTTTTGGCAAAAAGAGAAAGCTTCTGAGCCAACGTCATTATCATCCAAAGCTTAATTTAGAGACCATAATTTGACAGACCCATCAACAATGAAAATAGATATTTATGGTACTATAAAGACCTTATGTATAAATGTTGGCCATTTCTTCCACAAATTGTAGAATGTACATGATATAAAAGGAGAGCGTTTTTTTTCTAAATGTAGTATTAAAAGATTTGAAATATTGAAATAGAAGAATTTTCCACTATAGAATTAATTTTTCTACTTTACACTTAAATATCTTATATTTTATGCTTTCAGTATCAAGTATCAAGATGGTTAATTTCACAGTCAGCAAATGTGGAGTATTTGCTTCTAAAAATGATGTTAGGAGTAATCTTAACAAGTGTCCTTTTTCTTATATCTTCTAAATCAATGTATATCTGATTTAGAGACACTAATCTTAGAAGTTAATAAATTAACTCTTGCTAGGGGCACCTGGGTGGCTCAGTTGGTTAAGCATTTGGCTCAGGTCATGATCTAACAGTCCTAAGATTAAGCCCAGTGTAGAGCCTAATATGAAGCCTCCTTAGGATTCTATCTCCCCTCTCCCCTCTCCCCCTCTCCCCCTTTCCCTTTGCCCCTCCCCAACACAAGCACCTGCTCTCTCTCTCTTAAAAAAAAAAGTGACTCTTGCTAAAAAAAAACTCTTTTCAAATTGAGTTACCTGATTACCAGGAGATGTGGAGAAGGTATGAAAATTTTTAGAATTAATCTCAAACTCTTTAGCCCTTTAAAATATAACTTTAGAAGCTTTTGGGTTATTTATTTAAAATACTCTTCTCTGTTTCTCAGTTATTATTCTTCCTACAGAAATTCTGTGTTTTTATGCAGGAATGTAGGACAAAAACATGGAGGCCAAGTATTGTATTCAAAAGAGATACGTTGCTTATAAGAGAAGTCAGAGAAGATGACATTGGAAATTATACCTGTGAATTAAAATACGGAGGCTTTGTTGTGAGAAGAACTACTGAATTAACTGTTACAGGTAATCATAGTCTTCAATATTTCATTTGCAAGTAACAAAACCACCATTTTAAGTTTACTTTTGTGCTGCACATTGATTTTTTTCAAATCTATGCAATGAAAGAAGTACTTAAACAAATGGCTGAGTGGATTCCTATAAGGTTAAATTTATTCCTCCTTGCTTTTAAATCATCTTATGCTGAAATGCATTTGAAAGGTTAAAGAAACTATGCTTTGGGAATTATAGAAAGGTTAGCTTTTGAAAGTACTTGAAATAATGAGTTTGCATTTTCATGAAATTACGATTATATTTTGTAATGTTGTCATTTGTAGAAACATTTTCTAAGGTATTGAAATAGAATGTATGAAATCTACCTCTGTCTTCCTATTTTGCTCCAAATTAGAAAAATTACGATTTTATTGATTTCTCATTCTGTAAGTCTGACATATAAGTTCTCATGAACTTGAAAATAACATAATTGCAGGGTCGATAATTGAATAATTGCATGAGATGCAGTGAACGGTGTCATTCCTGTCTCTGGTTGCTAAGGTAGAAGGGCATGAGAACAAGAGTCGGAACTCTGTCTCTAATCGTGAATCTACAGCTCGCTAGTCCTATGACCTCACTGGACTCACCACAGTCTTCACAATATCCGTTTCTTCATGGATAAATAGCAATGATAAACTTTGTCTTATATAGCTCATAGGAGTTTTGCAAGGATCTAATGAGGTGACGTAAACTAAATGAAATCAGTTTGTATAATACGTAATTATATCCAAATGTACATTATGGTAATTTTATGTCATGTAACATATTGTTTTCATACCTTTTTTTACTTTATAGTTTGCATCTCTAAAAGTTGTTCCAAGAGGGAAAAATGGGGGGGGGGGGGAAATAAGAGCAATATTAGGGAGTTAGAGACATTTTTCTCATCTTACTGAGATTCCTCTTAGTGACTTTTTGTGCAATCATATTTATGAAATATATACAGATAAGTTGACAAAGGATATCATATACTTTAAAGAGATTTTCATTTGTTCATTGATTCACTTAATATAATTTTAATATGAAGTGTTTCATGGTAGTCATCTTTATCTTATAATAATTGTCTTTCCTTTCAAACTTTGACATTATGATATATTTAGATTTAAAAACTACAATTTCAAGAAATCCATTTGATGAATAGTAATTATTCTGATCTAAAGAAAATTTGGTTAAATAAATAAGGTACTCTTTGGTAATGACTTTGATAAATATTAGACCCAGTAAATAATTGCCACTTGCAATATATGATATATTTAAATAGTAAACATGCATTCAGTCTTACATTATGTACATATGGTATGCACATGTGTGATTTGTAAGTAGTTTGGTTTTCAGTTTTGCTGTGTTTAATAGGTCTCTGTATAGAAAATTACATTTAAAACTTTATCACTCTACCTCCCTGTCTTTTTCATGGAACAGTGAAAAATCTAACTGTTTATACTTAGGTTTTTCTTTACAATAAATACTGAGGTTTTTATTATTTATTTTTTGCTTTCAATCTATACTGAAGTAGATTTGCCAAGGGTAGGTATAGAGATGAAAGAATTTAAAAATATACTGAAAAAATCTATTTCATAAAGAATATAGAATATACTTCTAGACTTTATTCTTTGGTGTATAGAACATAATCCTTGGTAAGCACATCTCTTCCCTTTCTAGAAACATTAAGATACTAAACCACTATCTAGGAGCACCTGGGTGGCTAAGCCATTAAGTGTCTGCCTTCCCCTCGGGTCATGATCCCAGGGTTCTGGGACGGAGCCCAGAGCCCTATATCTGGCTCCCTGCTCAGCAGGAAGCCTGCTTCTCCCTCTCTCACTTCCCCCACTTGTGTTGTCTCTCTCACTGTCTCTTTCACTCTGTCAAATAAATAAATACATGAAATCTTAAAAAAAATAAATAAACCACTATCTATTAAGAGGTGATGAAAAAATCTTAGAGAGACTAGAAACCGGGTCCCAAATGGTGAAATGACTTAAACAAGGCTATTTTGTGTAACCAATAATAGAATTGTTTTCTTCTAAATGCTACCCACGGCTACTATATTTTCCTAACTTCATTTCTTCAAAATATCTCCTTTTCTTTACTTGAAAAGAGGGAATAACTCTTCTGTACTATCTAAGAGGAAGTAGGTGAAAGTTTTATTGAAAGTTTTAATTCAACTGATTATCCTGAATACCTCTAATTTAAGCAGCCTTACTGGTGACATTGATTTGGGCTTATAAGTTATAAAGCCAAGTTTCACGTATATATGAAATTTTGGGTAAATGGGAGAGCTCCATGACCAATAATTAAAAATGGTATGTATTTGAATACATTTTAGGTACTAACAAGTCTATTAGAAAGATCTCTTTTTTTGTAACCTTGCTTTAGTTTGACTCTAAATGTGGCCCATGGCCAACTTAAACAAAGACTCTTAGAATCCAAATTGTATCTTACTAAAGCTGCAAAGGTGGTTTAGGAAAACAGATCACGGGGTACCTGGGTGGCTCAGTTGGTTAAGTGCCTGAGTTTGGCTCAGGTTGTGATCCTAGAGTTCTGGGATCCTTGCTGAGCAGGGAGTCTGCTTGTCCCTCTCCCTCTGCTTCTCCCCTCTGCTCTTTCCCTCTTTCTATCTCTCTCTCTGTCTCTCTCCATCTCTTTCTCAAATAAATTTTTTTTTAAAATTAAATAAAAGGAAAACATCACAGTGAAAAAATAATAAACCTCTTCATCACTGTTGATATGCTTTCAACATTAATTTTTTTTTTTTAATTTAAGATGTTTTAGCACCAGCTATAGCCTCCACCCTCTTCTCTAAGCCTCAGCTACACTGAAGCTTTTACTGTTTTCCAAATATCCTCCCTCTGGCTCCTTACTCCTGGGGTGACCCTTCTGGAATGCTTTTCCTTGCACATTGTCATAAGGCTGATTCTTATTCTTCCTTCAAGGCATAGCTAAAATGTTCCCTTTGTTTGGAGGCATGTAGTGGCTCATGCCTCTGTAGCATGGAGAATTTTAGAATGCTCTTTGTAGCACCTACCACGTTACCCTGTCACTGTTAACACTCCTGTCCTTCCACAAGAATATGAGCTACTTTCAGTCCAAGTTATGTCTTCTTTTTAATAAGCATTTTATTTTAGATCAGTTTTACATTTACAGAAAACTTATAAAGGAAGTAGAGATCCCATATACCCCACATCCAGTTTCCCCTGTTATTAATACCTACATTAATATGGCACATTTATTATCATTAATGAATCAGTTCAACAAATTGTCAACTACAGTCCATATTTTATTCATATTTCCTTGGTTTTATGCCTAATAGTCCTTTTTTTTATTCTAGGATCCCATCCAATATAGTGCATTACATTTAATTGTCATGTCTCTTTAGGCTCCTTTTGGGTGTGACTATTTCTGACTTCTCTCATTTTTGATGGTCTTGACAACTTCAAGGAGTACTGGACATGTATTTTGTAGACTGGCCTTCATGATTAGACTTAGGTTATATGTTCTTGGAAGATCACAGAGGTCAAATCACAACTTAGCATTCTCTCAGTGTAATTTACCGCCACTGATGCTGACCTTTAATCACCTGCAGTAGTGTTTGTCAGCTTTTGCTGCTGCAACACTACTCATTGCCCCTCTTTTCCACACTTCAGTCTTTGGAAGGAAGTCATGATCTGCAGTTCACATTTAAGGAATAAGGAGTTATGCCCTCACCTCTTTGAAGGCTGAGTATCTACATAAATTATTTGGAATTTTTCTCTACCTCCACATTTATCTACTCACTTATTTATCTGTATTAGTATGGACTCCTGGGTATCTTTTATACTTTGGTTTGTAATCCAACATCACATTATTTTGTGGCTCAAATTGTGACAGCTTTGGCCCTCAGGAGCTGTTTTAGTGGACTTCATGTCCCTCTGACATACACCTACTCTGTGTGTGTGTGTGTGTGTGTATGTGTGTTTATGCACATACGCATTTGTGTGTGTTTGTGTGTATGTGTGTGTGTGTGTGTGTGTGTGTGTGTGTGTGAGCGAGCACTTCCTTATTCTTGGGCCCTACAAGGTGTTCCAGGACTATCTTGCGTATTTCCTGCTCAAGTCCTAGAATCGGTTATTTCTTCCAAAGAGCCCTTGTTGCTTTTATTGGAGAATGGTGCTAGAAACTAAGATCTGGGCATCCGAGGTACTCATTGTTACTGGAGTATAGTTGCTTCTAAGACCTTTCAGTTGACAGAGCAAGGAAATATGTGTGTACTAATCCAAGTATTTACACATCTATAAATGCTACTATATGTAACCATCTCCATCTATTAAACTAAACATGAATTCATACTGGAGATATCTCTGACTCTACTCCATTACGATAGGGATCTTTCTAGCCTCTTCCCCTTGCTTATCTATAACCTCCCTGTCTAATAGTGAGAAACCTGCTTCCCACCATCTTCCATTCATTTCCTTAACTGTTCACTTCCAGTATAGATGTATAAGGTATAATGACCTCTACTGTCAGAAGCAACTTTATCAAATAGAATATAATGCTTATATACAATTTGTTTTGCCTTGAATCTTACAGACTCTATTCATTTGCAAAGTTACTTAGGTTACCAACTCCCCCTGCCCCCGCCCCCGCAACCACTTCACTGGAGCTGTATCACTCATCTGTGACATAGTTTGGTTGTTTTATCACATTCTGCATTCCATCCTGAGATCTTCCATCCTCCTAATTGATGTCTTTAAAAATTTGCATACATTAAAGTTTGTAGGGGAAGAGAAATAATTTTCCCTGTACCCTTCTGCAGTTTTGTCTGAGACTCCCTGTAATAAAAGACAGATTAACAAAGAAAAAAAAATAGAAATTTATTACCATGACAACCTAATGCATACATGGAAGATACCCAGAGAAACTGAATACCTCCCTGAGATGGCCCACACCACCCCCTCAAATACCATCTTCAGCTAAAAACAAAAGAAAGATTGGGTGGGGTGCAGTCATAGAAGGTTACCAGGAAAAGCATGGTTAACTAGACTAAGTCTTAATCCTTGCCTTCCATCTACAATGACAAGAGTTTCTGGACATTTAGAGTCATCCTTCTCTTCTTGGTATAGAGAGACACCTTTACAAGTGGATAGATATTTAATAAAAGGTATTTCCATGGAAACACAAGAAAAACAAAGGTTAGTGATTGGAACAGATTAGAAACCTAGTTTCTGAATTTTGAGGGCAGCAAATTGAGGTTTTTGGATGTTGGACTCAGGATCTTTTTGGCTTTTGTGGTAAAAAAAAATAGCTATCAAAATTTACCATTTAACCATATTTAAGTGTACAGTTTAGTGGAATTAAGTGCATCACACTTTTGTGTGACCATCACCACTATTTGTCTCTAGAACTTTTTCATCTTTCCAAACTGATACTCTGTACCCAATAAACAGTTAAATCTCCCTTCCTTCCTTCCCACAGCCCCTGGCAACCATCACTCTATCTTCTGTAACTATGAATCTGACCATTCTAGGTACCTCAAATAAGTAGCATTATGCACCATTTGTCCTTGCTTATATGACTTATTTCACTTGGCATAGTTAATGCCTTCAGGGTTCACCAGTGATAGCCCATTTCTTTCTGTCACTCACTAGTTTTTCATTATATGGCCATTACTATGGTTCGACATTCATCTATTGAATGGTGCATCTTGGGTGCTTCCAGATTTTGGAGATGATGAATAAAGCCTATTATATAGTTTCCATAGTGGTTTTTGTGTGGACATATATTTTCAAATTAGTTGAGGAAATACTCAGGGATGTAATTCCTGGAGTGTATGGAAAGATTATATTTAGCTTTGTAAAGACCTGCTAAACTGTCTTCTGAAGTAGCTATACCATTTTGCATTGCCATCAGCAATGAATTAAGAATTCTAGTTCAACATTTTTCTACCAATGTGAATTCTGCTGTTTGGATTTTACCTTTCCAATGGATCTGTAGTGGTATTCATCATTGTTTTCATTGACAATTCCCTAATAATAAATGATTTTGAAAATATTTTTATATGATTATTTGACCTTTTATGTATCTTCTTTGGTCTAGTGTCTGTTCAGTTATCTTAACCACTTTTACTTGGGATGTTTGCTTTTTTAGTGCTCAATTTTAAGAATTCTTTGTATATTTTTGATATAACTATTTTGTTAGATATATGTCTTGCAAATATTTTCTCCAACTCTGTAGCTTGTCTTGATTTTCTTGACAATGACTTTCAGAGAGCATAGGTTTAAATTTTTATTTCAGTTTTCTTTTCTTTTTTGAGTTCTTATATACAGACTTAATTCTATAAATTTCTTCTAAACACTATTTTGCTCCATCACACAAATTTTCATAAGTTGCCTTTCCATTAGTACAAAATAATTTTTAATTTCTGTTGAGAAATTTCTTTGATCCATGTGTTATTTAGAAATGAATTAATTTCTAAATATTTGGTCATTTTCTCAAGGATTTTTGTTACTGACTTCTAGTTTATTTCCACTGTGATTTGAGCACATATTTTATTTGCTAGAAATCAAACAAATAAAAATTTTTTTAAAACTTGTTAAAGTATATTTTATGAGGCAGCATATGATTTTTCTTAGTGAGTGTCCCATGAGCGCTTAAGAAGAACGCATATTTTGCTATTGTTGAATTGAATATTCTATAAATATCAGTTAAAGCAAGTTTATGTTTCTGTTTTAACTGGTGTATTTGGACCCTTTACATTTGAGGTGATTATTAAAATTGTTGGATTAATATATGTCATTGTTTGTCAGTGTTTTCAATTTGTTGAGCTTATTCTCTATTTCTTTTCCCCTACCTTTTCTGCTTTCTCTGGTTTTAATTGAACATTTTGTATGGTTTCATTTTATCTCTCCTTTCTTAATGGCAACTTTACAATAAAAAATTATTTTTAGTGATTGCCCTGGATATTCCAATATATAATTTTAACCAATCTTAGACTATATTCAAAAAATACTCTATAACGGAACACCTATGTGGCTCAGTCGTTAAGCGTCTGCCTTCTGCTCATGTCATGATCCCAGGGTCCTGAGATCAAGTTCCTCAGGGGGCTCCCTGCTCAGCAGGAGGCCTGCTTCTCCCTCTCTCACTCCCCCTGCTTGTATTCCCTCTCTCACTGTTTCTCTCTCTGTCAAATAAATAAATAAAATCTTTTAAAAAATACTCTATAACTTTGTGTGTAGTACAGGTATCTTATTACAGAATATTCCCAGTTCCTTCCTCTTACCCCTTATGACATTGTTATCATTTATTTCACTTCTTCATATGTTAGAATCACTCAATAAATTATTACTATTGTTTTAAATATAGATCAACTTATAGGAAGATAAATAAAATATTTTATTTTACTATCATTTATTCCTTCTGACACTCTTCTTTATGTAGATCCAAATTTCTAACTTATATATCTTCCTTCTGCCTGAGTAAGTTGTTTTCACATTTCCTGCAGAGAAGGTCTAGTAGTGATAGTGAATTTTCTCATTTTTGTTTTTCAAAGAATGCCTTTATTTCTTTCCCTTTTGAAGGGTAATTTTGCTTGGATTCTAGATTGCTGCTTTTTTCCCACTACTTTAAATATTCCACTCCACTCTCTTTTTATTTACATGTTTTTAGAAAAACTTTTCCTGCAGCCTAAGTTGATGTATTTATGTATAGTAATTTGGGCATTTATCCCACTCAGTATTTTTTTAGCTTCATGCATTTCTAGCTTGCTATCTGTCTTTAATATTGGAAAATCCATGGCGATTATTATCTCAAATATTTCTTCTGGTCCATTCTCTCATTTTTCTCTTTCCAGTGTTCCAATTACACATATAGTAGACCTTTTGAAATTATCCCACAGTTCTTGGATATTCCATTCCATTTTTTTCATTCTTTTTATCTTTTTGCATTTGAGTTTATGAAGTTTCTGTTGACCTTCTTTCAAGCTAATTCTTTCCTTCACTGTGTTCAGTATAATGATGGGCCCATAAAAGAATTCTTCATTTGTGGTAGTGTTCTTAATCCTAGCATTTCCTTTTGATTCTTGTTTAGAATTTCTCTCTCTCTCTTTATATTACCCATCTGTTTTCTCATGTTATCTATTTTTCCATTGGAGCACTTAACATATTAAACATAGGTATTTTAAATTCCCTGTATGAAAATGTCATTATCTGTGTCATATCTGAGTTTGGATCTGATGATTACTGATGGAGTTTATGGCTCCAGTGGCTGCTGCTCCAAGTAAGCAGATCTCACCTGTGATTCTCCTGATTCACCTGTTTTTCCAGATTTGAGGGTGTTTGTTTGCCTGAAACTTCAGTTGTTTTAGAGTTTCAAGAGGAGTTTTTTTTGGTTTCCAGTTTTTTCCCCAGCTTTTTCTTATTGTAATAATGAGAGTGATGGCTTCCAAGATATTTACATGTGGAAGCTTAAAAATAAAAATAAAGGACTAAATTTTCCTACTAAGATTGCTTCATATTAGCTTTTAACATGTCATGCAGTCTAAGATTTATTTTATTCTTGATTCCATATTCCATATATTAGCTTCTTTTTCTGAACAAAAAGAAGATGTTTTTATTTGAAAATATCTCTGTTTTTTTGGGAAATATGTCTGTTTTGATTTCAATCATTGTTTGAAATACGATATGCAAAAGATCCTATATGAAGCTGTGTAACATTCTTACACACTTATTTTCTGTTTTTTGAAATGTATCATTTACTTGTGTTTATGTACATTTTTTTATCTTACAAAAAAATTCAGAATCCAGCCCAGCTTTCTTCACTTTTTTTCTTTAATAGTGAAATATAACTAAGTACACAAGATATAAACGTGCGGCTAACTAGCATGCTATCAAATGAACCCATCTAGGTGAAGAAACTGAAACTTACAGGCATCCCAGAAGTCCTCTGTATAGTCTTCTAAATCTAAACCCTTTCTTTCATGGCACTGATTATGTGAGTGTCATTGTGGTTTTTAGGGTATTTTTTTTCTTGTCTTTTAAGCTATACTAGCTAATAGTTCATGTCTAAGCAATATACCTAAAATTTTGCCTGTTTTTGAAACTTATAAATTTGGGCCTACACATTGTATATTCCATTGTGTTTGGCCTTTTCAACGTCAGCTTTTGTTTTAAAAATTCATCCCCATGAAATCCCACTACTGGCTACTTATCCAAAGAATATAAGAAAACTAATTCAAAAGGATACATGCACCCCTATGTTTATAGCAGCATTATTTACAATATCCCAGTTATGGAAGCAGCCTCAGTATCCCTCAATTGAGAAATGGATAAAGAAGATGTGTTATGTATATGCAATGGATTATTATTCAACTATAAAAAAAAAAGAATGAAATCCTGCCATTTTGCAGTGACATGGATAGAGCTAGAAAGTGTAACACTAAGCAAACTAAGTTAGTCAGAAAAAGACAAATACCATATGATTTCACTCACATGTGAAATTAAGAAACAAGCAAAAAAAAAAAAAGCAAAGGGAAAAAATGGAAGGGGGAGAGTCAAAGCAAGAAACAGACTCTTTTTAAAATATTTATTGATCTGAGAGAGAGGATGGGCGGGGGAGAAGGGGAGGGAGAAGCAGACTCCCTGATGAGCAGGGAGCCCTGTGAGGAGCTTGATCCTAGGCCCCCAGGATCATGACCTGGGCCCAAGGCAGGTGCTTAACTGACTGAGCCACCCAAGTGCCCCAGACTCTTAATTATAGAGAACAAACTGATTACCAGAGGGGAGCTAGGAGGAGGATGAGCTAAACAGATGATAGGAATTAAGCAGTGCACTTGTCTCGATGAGCACAGGGTAATGTATGAAACTGTTGAATTACTACATCGTACACCTGAAACTTAAATAATGCTATATGTTAACTAACTGGAATTAAAATACAAACTTTAAATTTTTTTGGAAAAGTCATCCAGGTTACTTCATTTATCTGACATTTATTCATTACTTTTATGAATAGTATTCTGTTATATGAATATCTTCCAATTTATTGATAGACATTTGGGGTTTTCATTTTTTGTTAATGTAAGTAATATTGCCATTAACCATCTTGTAAGCATAAACACACACACATAAATTTTTCATTGTGCATAATAGATAGCATTTATGTGGGACTTTTACCTGAGAGTGGATTTCCTTATTCAGAGTATGTATATTTTTAAATTTCCTAGATATTGTTTGGGCTGGTTTGGGTAATGGGCCTACTCCAACTAAATGAAATGAGTGAAAGAGGGGAGCAGTACTACAAAGTTGAGGTGACAGAAGAAGGTGAAAAATGTTAAAGGAATATAAACAGGAAATGTCCACTATTTCTAAACAGTACGATTTCTTAAAAATTGTAAAATGAGTTTTGATATTTATAAAATTCTGTTGTGAGTAGTATAACAATTTTCTGTACTTCAGTACTGCCAAATAAAAATATGAAGATACTCGTTTGTTTTCATATAAACTGCCATATTCTAGGATTCCTTAAACTAGACTCAAACCCATACTCAAACTATAGCATTATTTTTTTCTTCTGTGAATTTTATTATTTTTTATTATGCTCAGTTAGCCACCATTAGTTTTTGAAGTAGTGCTCAATAATTCATTAGTTGTGTATAGCACCCAGTGCTCATCACCACATGTGCCCTCCTTAATACCCATCACATCATCACAGTATAGCTTGAACACTAATCCGCTGCCAGATTATTTGTGGGTATGGGGAGAATGTCATGTCCAACAGTTGTCTATAAGAGATCTGGTAATTCCAAAATAAATTAAACCAGCTTGGCTCTTTTTTTTCCACAATACTTGCTATTTAGATTTTTAAAAATACAGATGTTGCAAAAGGCCAGATTTCGTTTCTCTTGATGGCTGCATAGTATTCCATGGTATATATATATACCACATCTTCTTTATCCATTCATCTGTTGATGGGCATCTAGGGTCTTTCCATAGTTTGGCTATTGTGGACATTGCTGCTATAAACATTCAGGTGCACATGCCCCTTCGGATCACATTTGTATCTTTAGGGTAAATACCCAGTAGTGCGATTGCTGGATCGTAGGGTAGCTCTATTTTCAACTTTTTGAGGAACCTCCATAATGTTTTCCAGAGTGGCTGTACCAGCTTGCATCCCCACCAACAGTGTAGGAGGGTTCCCCTTTCTCCGCATCCTCGCCAACATCTGTCATTTCCTGTCTTGCTAATTTTAGCCATTCTGACTCGTGTGAGGTGGTATCTCACTGTGGGTTTTGATTTGTATTTCTCTGATGCCAAGTGATGTGGAGCACTTTTTCATGTGTCTATTGGACATTTGGATGTCCTCTTTGCAGAAATGTCTGTTCATATCTTCTGCCCATTTCTTGATTGAATTATCTGTTCTTTGGGTGTTGAGTTTGAGAAGTTCTTTATAGATTTTGGATACTAGCCCTTTATC
>CM053612.1:82003693-82015654 GCA_028646535.1 Procyon lotor | reverse complement strand
GGATCTTTTTGAGAAGAATTGATTAAATTATATGGTATTCACTTTCATCTGGTTAATACTTTTTTCCTTCTGGCAAAACATTTTTCTGTAATTCTTAAAAGAAAAATTGAAAACAAAATAACACCATATTTCCATCAAAAAATTTAAAATAAGTCAGACCATTTGAAAATCCATTTAACTTCTGGGACTACATCATAGAAAACAGATTGTGAAAATGTTATATCAGGAAAAAAATTTACTGATAAAATGCAAGAGTCAGCAAGAACAGTGAAGAAGTGAAGAAAAGAAAACTGACTTGAAAAAGCAAAAAGAATGAAGTGATTGCTACAAGGTGATGGTTTTAGTAATATTTTTATATGTGGTGTAACATTTTTAGCAAAGTTAATGTAGCAGTATATTTAAACTACTTTCCAATCAACCAGAGGTTGAAAATATGCTCTCAAAAAGTACATCTTCCTCCTCTTTTTATGGATGAGGAAGCTAAGCAAAGAAAGGTCAAGTGGCTTTATCACAAAGCATCATGGTGACAAATTTAGGAATAAAACTTAATTTCCTGAACTTCAGTTTATGATTTACTCTGCTGGATAATTAATAGCAAGGCACTGTATTTTTCATATTAGCTCTGGTGATCACTATGAAAGATTTATCATTTAAGCTCAACTGAAACACATTTTACTATGAGACCTTTAATTCTGCCACTGATGTAATTAAATGGTGCATTTGTAGTTTAGCCTGTGGGTTCAGTGATTATTTTCTTTAAAAAATGGTATCTTTTACCTTCCCTTTTAAAATACTATTTTTATTGACATTTTTCAGAGTCAAGTGCTTTACTGACTGTGACCTAATAAGAACTGATGAAATTGATAACAAGAATTGATAAATTCCTGATTTGACTTTGTGTGTTTAGTAATGTGCTAGAATTAATGGCCACAACAACCATTCCAACAATTGGAATCCAATCCCTAGAGCAAAAGACCTCTCTTAGGAGTATTTTCTAATAATAACTCTCCTGATGCTAATTACCTTAATTTGTTGTTTAATCGCTCAATATATTGAATGAATTGCCAAACTGTATTAACTAAGCAAATTTTTAATGTCAAGGCATGAAAACTTTGAATAGAAAGCATTGTTTTACTTTTAAGTAGAAAATATTGTAGAGTATTTCAAAATATATCAGTAGCAAGGTTGGGATGTGCCTTTTCTGGCCATGGGGAAAAGAAAGCATTATTCCTTTGGATTACTTCCATCAATATCAGCAATAATAAGCATTAGTAATGAGAATAGTTAATACTTACTCCTTACTATGTGCTAGGATCTGTTCTAAGTTCTTATTTATAATCACTTAATCCACATAACTTCAATTTACTCACGCTTTAAAACATTTCAAGTGCTTTCTATGTACCAGGTATTCTTCTAGATCTTATAAATAGCACTTGAAAATAATCCATTTTTTCCTTGCCCACTGACTGGCCTCCAGCAAGGGCCTTAAATGAGCCTGGGTCAAGATGGTATTAAAAACAAAAACAAAAAACAAACCTATATTACACCCGTAAGAATGTCAAGTACTAGAATCCATAGATACAGGCTATAAAGTAGCTATGCCTAAAATGATGAGTGATATTTTAAAATTCTGAAAGAATTATGCCATTTTTGGTGCTGTGTGAGAGCATACATATTAAGAAGAGCACCTGGTCAGCAGTACTCCCTACCCCAAATCTATTGTTTTTGATTTGATTGAATTCTATGACCTACTTTTTGGTATTATATTGTTGCCTAACACGGTTTATCATCAAGAGTTAGTCTTTAATTTCTTGCTGCATTTGACAGCATTGGATTTGAAGTGTACTGAAATATTTTCATTACGATAACCCTACCAGTGCAATCCTTCAGACTGCCTGCCTTTGAGAAATGGTACAGTCTTCCTGTCCAAGTCATCCCTAATGTCTGACCCTGGCGTGAGAGCTGTTCTGTTTCTAGCCTCACAATTGAGTTTGTTTTTAAAAAAGCATAGAAGAATCGGAAGCAGGAGAGTGCAAATAAAGGAATGGCACTTCATTAGAAATGATGATGATTTGTATTTAAAATTACAAATTCGGGGCACCTGGGTGGCTCAGTGGGTTAAAGCCTCTGCCTTCGGCTCAGGTCATGATCTCAGGCTCCTGGGATCGAGCCCCGCATCGGGCTCTCTGCTCAGCGGGGAGCCTGCTTCCTCCTCTCTCTGCCTGCCTCTCTGCCTACCTGTGATCTCTCTCTGTCAAATAAATAAATAAATAAATCTTTAAAAAAAATAAAATTACAAATTCATGCCCACAGTGTACCAAGAATTTCATCCTTGGTAAAATGTAGATAATAATACTTATAAATCCTTTTGCACAGTGCCTGCCACATGGTTAGCAGTCAAAGGAAAAGTTTCTTTCTCTAACAATGAGGTAGGTATGACTTGGGTTAGTGGTGTGCAAGGCTAGATCTAGGATCTTGAAGGATTCCAACATATTTGATGGCACTTAAGTTTCTGAGCACTATAAGTAAAGATGGCTGTACCCTCAATGCTAAATTGCGGTTAGTACCTTGCTCCGTGAACCCTCTTTAAAATGTGAAGACCAGGATGCCTGAGTGGCTCAGTCAGTTAAGCATCTGCCTTCAACTCAGGTCATGATCCCAGGTCCTGGGATCAAATCCCACATCGGGCTCCTTGCTCCGCAGGGAGCCTGCTTCTCCCCTTGCTTGTGCTTGTGCACTCTGTCTCTGACAAGTAAATAAAATCTTTAAAAAAATAATAATATGAAGACTGAACTTAGTATATAATGTCAATACTAAAATTTATGTGATATTAGGCAAGATAAATTTCCTCATGCTTCAGTGACTTAATTAGGTGTTTTAGTGTGATAAGACCTATATGTTTGTGTGTACATATATTTTACTTTGAGACTTATCAAGCCTATTTAATATACAGTACCTATATTCCTAATTTTATTGTTGCTTATATAGTGGCAAGAAATTTATTGGCATAAATAAAACTAAGTTGATTTGTGTAAGCAGTAGGTTCCTCCTAGGCTTAATATTATATCATCCCAATATTAGTTTAAATAAATTCTTATCTTATTTTTAAAAATGAACAATAACACATAGTATCTACAGTTGAATTGTTGCAAAAGCAGTATGATCATGCTGCTACTTCACTATGGGTGTTTTCGTTAATAAAATAAACTCTGTCAGCTTAATGTGTACAGAACTGAAGAAAAAAATTTAAACCATTGGCCAATTTCCAGTCATACTCACTTTGTGTGTTATTCTTAATAAAGTCCCAAGTTTATGTTTCTTCTTTCCTAGACACCAAATTAAGAGGGACAGTAAGAGCTTGTGGAGACTGTGGAAGAATGCACAATAATAATTAAAGATGGAGAGAATAGGAAAGGTTCAAGGGATTGAGCATATTATTTCGATTTAAAAAAAGTTATGATGTGATATAATCAGATGTTAAGAATTGGGAAAATTCAGAATAATAAATGAGCAACTAGAAGTTACTGCACTAAAAATACATCAAATAAAGGTTTCATAATGATTTAGGCGTGTGTTTTTTTTTTAATTGTTTACTGCGTACATGGCAGAATGTTACTTTCTCCTCATCTTATCTTCCTTTCTGGTCAAGTGAGAAGTTTACATTTATAGCTGAGTTTAGCATTTGAGAGTGCTTCCTGGAAAACTCATTGCTCAATACTGGGAGAGATCGCTGGTGCTATCTTCTCTGAAGGCTTTTTTTTTTTTTTTTTTTTTTTAAGATTTTTATTTACTTATTTGACAGAGCGAGATCACAAGGAGGCAGAGAGGCAGACAGAGAGAGGGGGAAGCAGGCTCCCCGCTGAGCAGAGAGCCTTATGCGGGGCTTGATCCCAGGACCCTGAGATCACGACCTAAGCCGAAGGCAGAGGCTTTAACCCACTGAGCCACCCAGGCGCCCCTTCTCTGAAGGCTTTTAAAGTCTCTTAACTATAGGGAACAAACTGAAGGTTATTGGAGGGGAGGTGAGTAGGGGGATTACAAGTGTTGTGGTGGGCACTGGGTATTATATATGCAAGTGATGAATCACTAAATTCTATTCCTGAAACTAATAATACAATATATGTTAACTAACTTGAATTTATATAAAATCCTTAAAAAAATAAAACTTTAAATTAAAACAAAGAAATTATAAAAAAAAATTGATAGATTCCTCTCTGAGATATGTTTAGGCATAGACAACATGGAGGATGGTCATGGAGACTCCAGTGATTTTTCATTGCTAATTATTTTAGTACTCATATCTTTCAAAGATACTTTATAGTTTAAAAAATGGGAAGCAGTTGAGAAAATAAAAATATTATGGTTTGACATGACAACTTCACAATTACATAATAAGATTTTGAATGCTGAATGTTAATTTTCAAAAGGTTTTAACTATTTGGAAGATTTTTTATTATTTCTGCACTGTGAACAGGTCTACTAGGTTTATAGTATTCCAAGGTTTTAACCTGTCTTTCTTGATAAAATTGCAGGTTTTAACCTGCAATTTTGAAGTCTTTCTTGATAAAATCAAGAGGTAACTCTTGTAAAGTAACTTTCAATTGATGCAGACATTGTGTAATAGCATATTAAGAAGAATTTTTAAAAATGACCTATAAAAAAACTGCCTGGAAATAGAGTTGGTTTTATTCATGTCAAAATATATGGCTTTGTCATAAGAGGAATTAATGTTTCTTAAGATGCTTGACCAAAGCTTTTAGTCATTATGTTAGCATCTGTTGTTCCATCTGGAAGACCTAAAAAATCCAGTGAATTATAAATGGACAGTTCAACATGAATATGCAAATTAAAGACATTTTGTGAATTCTATGTAAGATGTAAAGAAAGAGCTTACTCTGTGCCTTAACTTGAAGATCTTATTATTTATTTCTTAATCATCTGTTGGGTTAGGATAGGACTCTACTCCAACCAGGACATGTTGGAATATAAATAGTATCAAAGATTCATTATGAATATGAATATCATAGACTTTGTTTCAAATGATATGGCACAAAGTGTTTATTAGGGAAGTAAAAAATACAAATTAATACTTAAGAGGTATTATTTTAAATATAGAAATACAGTCACTGCTGTGCCATGGTGTCATCAGAAAATTTTGGAACTTTTAAGAGCACTTATTGTTAATGTTCCATTAGAAAATTATGCTGTTTCCACACTGCCATCTTTTGAAGGACACATTTGCTTTATTCATTAAACCTTGACACATACTCTAAACATGAATATAAATGTTGCTATCTCTATGCCCTGCCTTCTAAGTGTTGTGATTTCTAATATTTATTTAAAATGTTTGGTTTTCAATATATCACTTATCATCACAAAGCACATGCTGAGCTTTTTTTAAAATTGAGGTTTGCTCTGTCAAATTAAGGATGAAAGAATGACACTGAAACATATGTCCTTTTAAAAAAAATGTAAAAATGCATTTCAAACTTTTTAAGGGAAATCGTGGCTTCTGAATGTCACAGACATGTTTCTTCTATGCATCAAATTTTATGAGTCCCCGATTAAAAATATAACCTGAAAACAGAATGTTTCTACTTAGATATTGTTGCTATGGTGCTATTTAGCTAGTTAATCATATAACCCTTTCAGAATAATGAAACCAGTAACACTTGTCAACACCAAACATGAAAAGAGTGAAGTAGCAGAGATGTGAAAAATATCCATTAATATGAAGGCAATATGTTATGGGGGTAGCAAAGAGGGAGTAAGCGGCTTACTATTTAATGGTTGGCTAAAACATTGCTAAAATTAGATTAAAGCAAAATAACTTAGTACGAATATAATGAAATAGTTTCGATGATGTTTTCTACTTGGGGTGTATAATTAGATCCTTTTATATTAATCTAATTTCTCCATGAGTTAAATAAGCTTAATAGTTTTAACCTGTCTTTTCATGTGTTTTTTTATGCAACAAAATCATTTGATAAACATTTTGTAAGAAATAGAATTACATTCAGAGCAACACTTGTATACTTATGTACACTACTTATAAACGTATAAATGAATGTGCTCTATAGTTGTAAGACCTGCATTTATTATTTTAAGTGAAGTGAAGAAGTTATAGATACTTTCTACATGGGTGCTATTCAAAGTATAGATTGTAAATAACAGAGTAAAGAGGTTCTTTACCCCAAATAAAATGTCACTGTTTTTGGTGGCAGACAAGAGGCTGAAGCAAAGATAAGACAGAGTTTGAAGAAGAAATAACAGATTTGAGATACACAAAGGTAGTAGGACAAAATAATGAGATGATTCATTACATGGGAGTATTCATGGAGTAGAGCCCAGTTTTTGTTTGGAGGATTTGAATTTTGAAAGATTTCAAGATGAGCCTCTTTGAAGAGTGTATTAATTGTTTTTTGTTCATTTGTTTTAGTCCAAGTAACTAATGACTTAAGTAACAAAGACATATAATATGTTTTCTAACAAGAATTCCAGAAGTAGATAAGGCCCAGGATAGATAATCCAGCAACTACAATGACATTATCAAGGACTTTTTTTTCTTTTTTGTCTTTACTCTGCTCTTCTGAACAAATGACTTGATCTCTTAGGCATCACATGAAGACTCCTATGTCTATAAACAGAAAAAGAATTGGTCCATATTGTATTCTCTAAATAAGAGCAAGGGCAGTTTTCCCAGAAGCTCCCAGAGCAGACTTTCAACCACCATCCCATTGTTTAAAATTGCCCATGAATAAGCCAGTCACTAGAAAGGGGGCTAAGATCACCATCCATATGACTGACTTTGACCATTCACAATCAACCCTGTGACTTAAAAGGCACTCAGCCTCTCCATGAAGCACATGAGGACCTGGAGTAGGGTAAGCAATATCAAGATAGCAAAGTTGGCTAGGAAGTGGGAGTTGGGGAACGGAATTTGGGTAGGCTACTAGATTGTATGCCCAGGAAGTGGCATTTAAGGTTTGATAATGTTGGCTTTGTCTGTTGGAGGGTTTCAGGATGCAATTGGAAATATGGGCCTGGAAGATGGTAAAGAATTTGAGATTAATCTGCACACAGATGACACTTGAACCTATAACAGTGAATGGGATTATTCAGAGACAAGGTATGGAGTAGAGTGCGAGGTGTAGAAAGGACAAAATGCTTTAAGGATAACAAAGATGTTAAGAAAGGTGATTTTCAGGAGAGATAAAATAAAAGCCAGAGAGACCATTTTGATGTGTGAAATACAGTTAAATTCCAGAATACAAATTTGTTTGGCAGAATTTTCCCACCTCAGAAGTTCAACTTGGACCCTACATAGCCAATTCATAAGAATCCTAACATTGACATGTTTTTGTTCATTTGTTTAATTTAGAAACATCTATAATGGCATTATTCTTATTCAAATAATTTCTAGGCATTGATAAAGTCAAATTTAATCTGACAATTTGTTTTTGATTTGTGCTACTTTTTTCTGGTGTATAATCAGAGTCCTAGAGGATGACAGAGTATTTCAGCACTTCTCCTCCAGTAGTGCTTAAGGTTTCCACTGAACCGCAGCTCTTGGAATCATAGTTATCAATATAGGTGAAGCTCTGAGATAAGAACATGTCAACTGCACCCTTAATTGGAATCACAAATATGTTTTCATATATGTGTTTCTGTACTTTGCCACACAGGTCTTTAGTGGGTGGGTGTGGCAGAGTAGACTCTTCTTTCCTTAGTGTAATATAGAGCTCTTGCTGGGCAGAGCTGCTCAGCTGGAACTATAGTTACCTCTTGAACAATGCAGATATGAGGGGTGCTGGCCTCCTGCATAGTCACAAATTTGCCTGTAATGTTTGTGGTGTTTTTTATTGTATTTCTTTGGTAAAAACAGCCTGGAGTCAAGGATTTCCTTCTTACTGTTTTTTTTTTTTTAAATATATTAACCTACAGTGTTATATTTGTTTCAGGTGGACAATATAGTGATTCAACATTTCTATGCATTACTCACTGTCCATCATGATAAATCCTGTAATCCTATTTGTTTTATCTGTCCCCCACCTACCTCCTCCCTGATAACCACGCATTTATTCTCTATATTTATGAGTTTGACCTTTTTGTTCTTCTCTTGTTTTGTTTGCTTTGTTTCTTAACTTCCACATGAATTAAATTATATGGTATTTTTCTTTCTCTAACTTATTTAATTTAGCATTATACCCTGTAGGTCCATCCACATTGTTTCAAAGGCAAGATTTCATTCTGTTTACAGATGAGTACTATTCCATTGTATATGTTTACATCTTTTTTATCCATTCATCTTTGGATGGATGGTTGGGCTACTTCCATATCTTGGCTATTGTAAGTAGTGCTGCAATAATCATAGAGGTACATACATCTTTTTGATTTAGTGTTTTTGTTTTGTTTAGGTAAATATCCAATAGTGGAGTTACTGGACCATATTGCAATTATCTTCTTATTTTTTTAAGATAATTAACCTCCATACTGTTTTCCACAGTGTCTGCACCAATTTATGTGTGTGAGGTTTCCCTTTTCCACATTCTCACCAACACTTACTTGTTTTGTTGCGGTTTTTGCGTGTGCATGTTTTTTATTTTAGCTATTCTGATGAGTGTAAGGTGATATCTCATTGTGTTTTTGATTTGAATTTCTGTTGAACTAGTGATGTTGAGCATCTTCTCATGTACCCATTGACCTTCTTTATGTCTTCTTTGGAAAAATGTCTAGTCAGGTCCTCTGCCCATTTTTAACTGGATTATTTGTATTTTTGGTGTTGACTTGTGTAAGTTCTTTATATATTTTGAATATTAAGTCCTTATCAGATATATCATTTGCAGATATCTTCTTCCATTCAGTAGATTGACATCCTGTACAATCCAAAATTTGCAGGTAGGGGCGCCTGGGTGGCTCAGTGGGTTAAGCCTGTGCCTTCGGCTCAGGTAATGATCTCAGAGTCCTGAGATTGAGCCCCACATCGGGCTTGCTGCTCAGCAGGGAGCCTGCTTCCCCCTCTCTCTCCCTGCCTGCCTCTCTGTCAAATAAATAAATAAAATTTTTTTAAAAAATTTGGAAGTAATTTTTAATTCCCCAGAAACTTAACTAGTAACAGCCTACTGTTGACCAAAAGCCTTACCAGTAGCATTAAGTGCCAATCAGCACATATTTTGTATGTTATACATATTATATACCATATTCTTACAATACAGTAAGCTTGAGAAAACAATTTAAGAAAATCACAGGGAAGAAAAGGTATATTTATAGTACTTTACTGTAAAAGCTGTGCATGTAAGTAGACATGTGCAGTTCAATCCTGTGTTGTTCAAAGGTCACCTGTGTATCTCCTAGTCCCTATCGCTCCTGGTAGAGTCACATGATTAGTTCTCACCAATAAATGCAAGGAAAAGAAGGAACTGCCACTTCTGAGCCAAAGTAGTGAGGAAATGAGTATTCTTTCTCCTGTTCTTCTCCCAGGAATTGCTTAGAGGCAGAGAATACCTAGGCTCCAGTGGACAGAAGGAGCCCTGGTCTCTATGTCACTTCATGGGGGAAAGCTGATTACTGATCAGGACACTCATTGCATGCTTCTGGGAGTGAGAAATGAATGTCCTGTCAGTTAAACCACTGAAATCATGAAGTTTGTTTTTATAGCAACTAGCCTTATCCTAAGTAACACAGTTAGGCACATGTTGCTGATGCACAGTCATCTGAATAAAAGAGATGTTTATTGTCAAGTCGTGAAAGACCTCAAAGGGAAACTGCTAAGCAAAACACCTCCCACTTTCCTGTCTGAATGCTTCTTCCTATACTTTGTTTTTCCCGTCTGCTTTGCAAACCTACCAAATTTCTGCCTATTCAGTCTACCTGTCTTTCAAGGTGTGGCTCAAAAACACATCTCCACCTGTAAGCCTTCAGTGCTTTCCTCTTGGATCAGGATAGTTCCTTCTTCCCTAAAGGTCACATTGCTTCTGGTCTTGTTTCTTCTGTGCTTATTTGGCTATTGGGGTTTATTGACACCCTTTTTTAGTGCTTTTAACTTACTTAAAATAAGACTTCATCTTGTTTATTTTGGTTTTATCAGTAATCTGCATTATTTAGCACATAGTAGAAGATGATTAATAAGCCCTGTTTGAAATGTTGAATAAACAAAAGCTAAATTGGATATGTTTTGTAGGAATGTATTCTATTGTAAATAACTCAGCTAAATGTTATTTTAGTCTTAATCACAAACCTCTTACATAAGTAATTATTTTAGGGCTTTTAGCTTATGCATGAAATAATTTAAAATGTAACCATTTTGTTTAAAATTCTTTGTATATTCATTATTCTCAAATTAATGTGTAATAATCCTAATGAGCTACAATAGCTGTTATTTCTTCACAGTAATTCAAATGATATTATTTTAAAGTCAGCACAACATAATTTTCCTTATATAGGGTCAACTGAAGTGTTTTTAAAAGTTTGTAGAGTCTGGTGATTCATTTATATTTTTTTCTGCTTTTTAAATTTCAAGTTTCTATTTAAATTCTGGTTAGTTAACATATAGTGTAATATTAGTTTCAGAGTAGAATTTAGTGATTCATGACTTCCATACAACACCCAGTGTTCATCACAAGTGCCCTCCTTAATACCCGTCTTTCATTTAGCCCATCTGCCTACCTCCCCTCCAGCAACCCTCGGTTTGTTCTCTGTAGTTAAGAGTCTGTTTTATGGTTTGCTTCTCTCTTTTTCTCCCCTATGTTTATATTTTGTTTCTTAAATTCCACATATGAGTGAAATTAGTATTTGTCTTTCTCTGACTGACTTATTTCACTTATCATAATGCTCTCTAGGATCCATGTCATTGCAAGTGGCAAGATTTCATTCTTTTTCATGGCTAAATAATAATCCATTGTATATTATATATCATAATTTCTTGATCCATTTATGAGTTGATGGACATTTGGATCTTTCTAAAATTTAATTATCGTTTATAATGCTCTTATAAACATCAGGGTGTGGCAATTCATTTATAAAACACATAGCAGAGTATTTTAAAATTGGAATGTTCACAAAGTACTACAATATGAAAAAATAAAGAGAATACCAAGACAACTTGGAAGACTAATACTAACAGAAGATACACACACACCCCCAAAAAGAAGAGAATTATAGATAGATAAATAAATAATAAGTAAATAAATAAATAAATAAGACAAAGGAGGCAGAAAGGAGAGAGACAACATGAAAAGGAAAACTGTCCCTTGTCTCCTTGAAGAGGAAGTGTTTCCTAAGCATTAATCTTAGAGAGAGAGAGAGATAAAGGGAGGGAGGGAGGAAAGCAATTGTTATTAAGCTGTCTCTGCAGTATTATCTGTAATGGTACAGTACTTGAAACAACTCAAATGTCCAGAAAATGATAAGGAAAGGATTTTATAAATTTTGGGAGAGGATGTCATTTAGTGGAAAGAGTGTGGATTAGAGTGAGATGATTTCAAGTTATGGTCTTTCTTCCAACCTGGGTTAGGCAAATGTCCTAACACTAACTTGTATCCCAGGAAACTCTGTGGCTCCTTCCAGGACTAAAATTTCTAATGCAATAAAATATTAAACCTTAACGCTCTTCCGATTTTAGCAAGTTTTCTGAATGACATATCTCTTCATAGTGTGAGAGAGAGCAGAATCTCCAAAAGCCAATAAACCATTATCCATTATTTGAAGAAATGTTTATTAAATGTGCAGGTACTAATCTAAACCAGGCTTTTTTTACCCTAAAATGATACCATGAGCAAGTTAACTTCTCAGAGTGACTTTCTTTGGTTCACATAAAATTGTCATGAGAGTTGAATGATATTTAGGCACCAAGTACAAGACGTATCATGTAATAGACTTTCAAGAAAATCTTGTTTACTCCCTCTGGCATATAAAGAAAAACAGAATGAAAAGGCAGCAGTATAAGTTAGCTACACGTCTATC